>OZ010676.1:19025258-19620317 GCA_963932185.1 Troglohyphantes excavatus | reverse complement strand
CGAAAAACTACTTGTTAGGGCCAAATATTTAAATTTTGACTTTATCTGATAAGAAAGTCTTAAACTAAATTTTATTTTTAATTAAATTCATGTTAAATACACTTTCTTACATTTAAATAAAAAAAATTCTTACAAGTTAAGAATCATTATAATGAAAATGCAAAATTCAATATAAAAGTTATGGTTTTAAAATTTACATCATGAATTTAATAATTAGATGCATAATATAAATAATATATAAAATTTAAACATAGATTAAGTATAACTAATAAGAGAAGTGGCAGCGATTGAGGTGGACGAGTGGGAGTAAGTGCCACCCCACTCTCACTTTGAAAATTTATACAGATATCCTTAGAAATAAAGGATTCCCTCCCTCCACTTTTAACCTTGCCCTCTTACTCTTAACATGCAATCGCTGCCACTGACAAAAGCATATACACTTTTAAAACTGTCAGGTGGGGAGTCAGGATGAGTTATGTATGAAAAGGTTAGACAGGATTTAAATGTCAGCAGGGAACAGAAAAAGAGGTCAGAAGAAAAGTTTGCTAATGTAACTAATATTAATCCCAAAGAATTTTTTTGCATATGTCAGTAGAAATAAAAATGTAAATACTTATATTGGTCTATTAAAAGATAATCATGGTAATTTTGATCATAATGACAAGGAACAAATATTTTAAATAAATGAATTTTTTATGGATATTTTTAAACAAAGATCTTAACGGAAGGCATTTAACTACAGAGGATCACTTATATCAAAGAATAAAAGAGTGGACATTTTTTTGGAAAGATGGGTTGTTAATTGCTTAATAAGTACTAAGCATTTTAAGACCCCTGGGCCAGATGATATTTACGTTAAAGTTCTGGTAGAATGTGCCAGAACTTTATGAACTTAAAATATCAGCCAAAGAAGTTAGGGGATCTTTTACTGATATTTTAATCTTTATATAACTCAGGCAAGGTACCAATGGATTGAAAATTAGCAAATATCACTCCACTTTTTAAAAAGGAAATAATGTGTGAACCAGGGAATTGTTGACCGTGGTCAGCTTAAAATTGTCTTTTGTAAAAATAATGAACTTTTTTTAGACAAGGGGAATCACTCTCAAATATGCAGTTTGGATGATGTACTACTAATCTTTTAAAATCCTATGATGGTGTTCGTAAAGAACTGGAAGGTGGGTGTAGTTTGCATTGATTCTCAGAAAGCATCTAACAAGTTGCACACAAGACTTTGTTGTACAAGCTAGATAGGATTGGAATGAGGGTGATGTTCTTGAATGGATAAGAAATTAGCTAACTGGTAGAAAGCAAAGAGTACAAATTAACCTCTTGCCCTGTTCCAATGTCATGCAAAGTCGGTCACATCTTGAGCCATTTCATGAGAAGGGGGAGTCCACAGGGTCTGGACACTCCCAAAATAAATGTATACAATTTTTTTAAAAAGTAAAAGTGTTTTCATAAATATTAGGTAATTAATTATTTAAGTCAAGAATTATGTATAATTAATTACCTAATTAGCATTACTTTCATAAAATTCTTCACTACCACACTTTTAATTTTTATAATTCAAAGTTTATTTAAATTTTTATCGTCTGGACCCCTCTGAAATAAATGTTTGCCTTCTGGACTCCTTCCGAAATAAAATCCTGGTCACCACAGTACTTTTTACTCAAAGCGGCATTTTGATAAAAAATTTTCATACCTCTCACTAACTGCCTTGAATAAGTACTAAAATTAAGCTATGTTTTTTAAATTTTGTAGGCTTTAAAAGTAACAAAATAACTGAATGGAATAAAAATAATGTGAGCAGGTGGATATCATGCACATATTATTCTCATCTGAAATATTAAATATATATTTTATTTGGTCAACGTTAAAGTGCAGGTGAGGGAGGGTGAAGACATATATGTAAAGATGTGACTACTGTGATCAGTGAGAGAGATCACTGCATGTTAGAGTGATTTAGTGATTGCTGTCAAAAGGTTGTAAATGCTTGACTTCCGGATTTTGTAGAATAAGACAAAACCTGGGTAAAAACAATTGTACCTATAAGTTTTTATGATTACACATCATAAAGCAGTTGGCCTTCTTGGGAAGGGGCACAGGCCCTTGTGCATCTCCCTAAATCTGCCAATAGTATCACAGGGTTGCCACTCAACATTAAGATTAAAATTCCCTACTTTTCCATGTTTTCAAAATTCCAGAATGAGAAATAAAGGAAAAGTAATAGATTTTGAGAAATTATTGTTTTTTCAAATCTATATTTTTATAATGAAAAGAAAATGTCGTCAATGACAAGGAAAGAATATAATAAAAAAATGGCACCTTCACCTAAAATTTTTAGAAAATTTCACCAACTTTTCTAGGAAAGGTGAGAAATTGTTAATTTTCTCTGATTCCTGACTTTTTAGGTCATTTGAATTTTTCCAGACAATTCCAGGTTTCCTGTTTTCCAGGTGCGAGGCAACCATGTATAATTTAAATCCAAGGATGCAATATTACCATGATATAGATGATTGGTTAGGCCTTATTTTAAATAAACAGTACAATTCTGGTCATCACCTCTTAAAAAAGATATTATTTGTTACTACAATTTCTATGAAAATGTTTAAGGGTACTTCAGGAATGAACTACAGAGACAGTTTTAGAACTTTAAACATGTATACACTCGGTGAGAGGAGGACTAGAGTTGAATTTATTCAAATTTATCAAATGCTGAAGGTTTGAAATTTAATACAGGCAGCAGGAATAGAGGTCTAAAAAAATATACAAAATTACAACTTAATCAGGGAGGTAGAAAGTATTAATTTTCATAATAGAGTACTAGACAAATGGAATGCATGCTTGCAGAGGTGTTAATTCATCAAGAGTAGGTAGTTTTGAAAAGCAATTGGATTAGCAGTTGAAGGATTGTTAAGATGTGTTAAACAGGCCATCCTTGTTAGCATAGAGTGTTAGTTGGTTGCCATTATTTGTATTAATGAGAGATACAACAGAAAGGAGGATGTATGTTCCAGAATAAATACTTTTACATATAAAATAACATGCGGCATACATACCAAACAGTTTTATGTTCGTTGGAAGAGAGCCACTTTTTGCCATTTTGTTATAGCATAAATGTAAACGACTCTCCATTGTATTAAAAATCAGGAAAAATACTTAAAAGTATACTTAACTGCAAATGTTGGTAACGTGCTGTCAGAGAGAGAGAAAAAAGACAGTCAGTTTTTAGTAAATTTTACTTAGATCATTGAAAAACTGATAAACTTGTATTTCTGTGTGTAATTTCTGTTCAAGGTTACCTAATTTGTGTGTCAAAGTATATCTAATACCCTCAATGCTTTAAAATATCCTTCTTTTCATAACAATAAAACAAAACTTTAGTGTGCATTTGAACACTATGTTCAATAGAAAAAAATAATAGTGATAATTTTATTTACAGCTAAAAAATTTCAAACATATAGTAATTTTCAGATTTCCATACATTAAAAAAACTTTATTCATTTGTTTACCTACTAGTACTTTATTGTGCATATATTTTTTTGCAATATTTCATCACTTTTAATACCAATTTGATTGTCAAGAAACTATTTAGAGAATAAACGTGTTTTGTATTCTAAAATTATAAGTATTCAAATTAATGAACAAACAGTCTGCTTTTTAAATAGTATTTACACTTTATATATGGGTACGTCCACCAAAATTGAAACTTTTTACTGAAATTAAAATTTTAACCAAACCCTAAGTGTAGTATATCAATTTAATCCTAGAAAGTTGGTGCATATGAATTTGTAAGGTGTTATTTCATAAGAATAATAGTCTGCAGTGAAATTGTTCTAAAAGTTGACATATTTCTTTATTTACATTGGGGCCAAAAATATCACTTATCGTTATTGCATATTATTTTCTTGATTTTGTTCTTTAACTGAAATTATTTTATATACAAATGAATAATCTATTCTAATATTTATCATATATACAGAATTGAAATATTTAAGATTAGCTTTTGAATACAATTTTAACTGTATTTAATAGTGATGTTTAATTGTCACAAGAATAACAAAAAAAAAAGTTTCAAATTTGTAAAAACTACTTAACATTTTCACTTTAAACCTCTTAATCTCTGATTTGGTAGAATAAGACATATTTTACATCATTTATTGTTTATGTGTCATGCATAGAACATTCTCTGCTGTGTTGTCACAAGAGTAACAAACGAATGTGTCACAAGAGTAACGCATAAAATTTCTGTCAATTAAATTAAATAGGTTGACTTCAGACCAAAACAAAGGCTTAAGTTTAGTTGTTTTCTCCTTTTTTAAGAATAGTTATTAAGTAGTTTGTGGTAATAACTAATTATATTCTGTAAATTTAAAGCAAATTAAATTACTTTCGTTCATATGTTTAAAATGAATGATTTTAATTTTTTATTTACTTTAAGATTACAGAACAATTAATTATGAAAGCATGTCCTCAGAATGTGTGTATTTGCCATTATCATAAAAACTTTCAAAGCAATTCATAAGATAGTTGCTGATTTATTTTCTCTTCTCCATTCATACAGATTTATCGATTTCGCATACTATGATACCTAATGTGAATGTAGGAATTCAGAATACGCATTTTAAAAATATATTATAGAAAGACTATATATCATAAAAGACAGATTTTCTGTAAATGTGTTTGCATAAAATTTTAATTCAGCATTTCCAAGGAAACGCATCAGTCAAAAGTGTATCCAGTTTTTTCTGATGTTTGTGCAGGCAATTTATGTAAAAATATAAATTTGAAAACATGACAGCTATTGAATCAAATTTAAGTCTTGGAAGTTTTAGGACCTATTGTTTAACAGCTTATGACAAGGGTGCTGTAGATGAAATCTGTGCTGTTTTTAAGTTATATGTATGAAGTGAAGTGCATGGTAAAAAAGCAATTGTGCAAATAGCTGCTGATTTTGCAGAAATTGTTCATGGTACAACAAAGGTAAACATAATTTATGAACCAAATGAAGAAATCGAAACCAAAGAATCAATTTCTGTACTACTCTGGGAGAAATTGCATAGTGACGGGCACCCAAAAAATGCACTTTGTCAAAACTACCAAAAATGCCACTATCCAGCATTATGACAATAACTCAAGACAATTCCTACAAAGAGTTTATATTTTATAAAGCAAACAGACATATATTAATGATTTTTTTTAAAGTTTTTAAGCAGAAATTCAATTGTGGACAAAATGTCACAAGAGTTACAATTATCATTTTACTTAAAACAATGTAATTAATTCATGTGTTTTCAAATAGATTCAAGAGTATTTCCCTTTTGAAGAGATATAATTACTCTACTATATCTGTAAATTTGAGTTCTGTATTCTCATATAATTCACAGGAATTCTACCTTAAACACAATTTTATATTTTCCAGTGGTCACAAGTATAACAAAATTTTGATTTATTTCCTAGACAATTAAAAAATACTTAGTTACATATTAGATTTGTTTTATGAAGCGGAATGGCATGAACTTTTAAATGGTAATTTTGAATTTTATCCTAAATATGTTTAGTATTGTAAAAATTCGAATTTTTTATGAAAATTTTCTCTGATGGTCACAAGAGTAACAATAGACGTACCCATATAATACTTTATAAAATTATAATAAATTTCAATTAAACATTAAATAGAACTTTTAATATGCTGTGGACTATAGTCTGACTTTACTTCTTATCAATAAATGAACTCAAACATATTTTTTTTTCAGCGACAGAGCACAAATGCACACGGTTTTGAATAAATCAACTTTAAATATGAGTATTTAGTTTTCAACTATGAAAAAAATCATCAAACTTAATAAATACACAGAAATAGTTCTAAATATACAGAAATAATACCACTTATTAAAATCTACATAAATAGAAACTTAACATACTAATAAGAATTTTAAAAATATTACTTTCCTCTCAAAAACTCAAATAAATTCATATATGAAGATCAGTGAGTTGTGGATGTTTTGCCAAATTTTAGTGTGGTCAAATGTGTTAGTGTGGTAGGGAGAATAAATGGAAACACAAAAACTAAAAAGTTGCCAATTACTTTGTGAGAACTTAGAAATGCAGTTGGTGATTATAATGTTTAGTTGCACATGCAATACTAAATTATGAATGCACTATTACGCTAAAAAGGTAATACATTTCATGTAAAAACTTTGGGGGCTTATGTCTTATTATGTAACGATAAAACTGAAAAAAAACTATATTCTTTTAAATTACAGAATTTTTTATTATGGATATTAATTGAGCTAATAATGTATGTATTGATAACCAAGTAAAGCAAAAAAAGTATGGGTGGAATCATTTCAATAATCAGGGGAGGGGAATGAACTATTAGATGACATTAACTAGTAATGAAGACATAAAGAGATCCCTTAAATCTCTAGTTAGAATATACACAGTGCATCAAAGAATATTTAAGTCTAGGGCTGGATATCAGTCTACAATGGCATCATCTGTGTATTGCGCATGCGTGATACATCTGAACTATCAGCTGATGCACTGCCAAAACCTCAATGTATTTGTTCACTATCTCAAACGATGCGGTTGTTCCTTAGAGAAGCACAATTTCCTTCATCTTGAATTTTCAAGATGAAATAAAGAGCTGTAATTAAATTTCATGCAAAACTTGGAAATTGTGCCACTGAAAAGTATCATTTAATGAAACAAGTGTAGAGTGGAAGTCACAAAACTCACCACAAACCAAAAAAAAAAAAAAAAGTTCCATCAAAAATCAAAACAATGTTCATCACATTCTTCGATAGCAAGGGTATTATCGGCAAAGAATATGTTCCGACTGGACAAACAATTACTGGCAAGTATTATCTTAATGTTTTGAAGCATGTGATGGCCAGAATTTGTTGCATTCGTACAGAATATCGAGAAGAAAACAGTTGGTATTTGTTGCATGATAATGCACCCAGTCACAACTCACTAAAAGTGTAAAGATTTACGGCAAAAAATAATTTCTGCGGGTTAAATCATGCACTGTATTTGCCTGATTTAGCACCATGCAACTTCTATTTATCTCCAAAACTCAAAATGAAATTAAAAGGGTGTTATTTTGATGACATTGTGACTATACAAACAGCTTTAACGCGAGCTTTGCAGGCAATCTCACAAAGTGAACTCGGAACTGGGATTAGAGTCATTATTAAACTGCTGTAACAAATGTATTGAAGCCAAAGGAGCTTGTTTTGAATAAAATTCCTAAGAATTATATAATTATTTGTTTTTCAAAACCCAGTCTCAAAAATTCTTTGACACACTGTGTATGATAATATAATTTTTTTGTAATGCAATCCTTAAGATAAAAATATTAAAAATTAAATTACCCTTTAAAATATACATTGCAACTTACTTAATTTCAACAAGAAATAAATATTTTTGTGAAATATATAAATGTCAATGCAATAATAAATGTAATATAATGGTAATACAATGGTAATATAATGGTAATGCAATATAATGGTAATAATAATAATAAATATAATGGTCGAAATGTGTTAGCATAAAATAAGAAATTTCACATCTGTAAGTAGAATTGCTCTTGAACCGCTCAAAAACCATTTGTTCGTCAGATTTGGACGAGTTTTTAGAGCTAACAAGAACCTTTTTCAAGCAGTTCTTCCTGGTTCACCACTTATCGTTTTTTCTGAAGAACACAAAGGAATTCTGATTTCAGGTTGTGGACGGCATTACAAGTAGTTCGTTGTTCCTTGCAAACCTGCCAGCTTTTGACTTTTATTTTGTGCTTATTGATTAATAAATGCTATCCAGACAAAATGTTTACCATTTAAAACATTAATTATAAAAATAATAATAATTTTGAAGCTGAGAGGGGAAGGATAAACATAACTTAGTCTATTAAAAGGCTGTAAATATTGTTTAATATATTATTTTATGACAATTTAAAAATATTATAACACTAAAATAAATTAAACTCAAAAATACTGTAGTGAATGAAAATTTATTTTATTAAAACATATTGTTTTATATGAACATTATTTGACCTATAGGATTTCAAGAAAAATACTGATTTGTTTAACATTTTAAGGAATCGATTTTAAGGATTTATTTAGACATTAGAAGGCAGTTTAAGGAATATTCATTTAGATATTCTAAATTATAAACAATGCTTGTTTAGAACTTTTCAGTTTTTTACTTAATTTACGTTTGATAAAAATTTTAATTAAGAAGTTTCATTAGCAACTGTAACATATTTCTAAGATGATCAAATGTATGTATACATAAATATATTATATTTTTAGGATTTTTTCAACAATCATTACAAAAAAAAAGATTTTTTTAATTATTTTTTTGCAAAATGTTAATTTTTTCTAATTTATAATTCAGTTTGAACATAATTTAATTTTAATTAGGGATGAACCGGATAGTGGGTTTTGCTGGATATCGAATATCCAACGAACATTACAAACCGGATATCCGAACTGGTTTTTGCCGGATATCCAACAGTTTTTTTTAATGAAAAGATCGTATCTTAAAAATATTTTAACAATCAATTCATATTCTACTGCTTTTGAAACAACTAGAGCTGTACTGTACAATGCGTTTGAAAATGTAATTTTGAAATATTTCCAAATTGCTGATCTAAATTGCACTATACTTAAATGCTAAAACTAGCTCTTACTATACTAGAAAATAAAATAATTTCTAATATATAACGAACAGAGATGTAGCTATGCACCTTACACACAACCATGCACGTGGATTGTTCAAACTCAAAGATACTCCAAGATAGTTAGTGGCTGTTTACGAATGTCTGCAGCATATCTTCCTAGTACTATCTATTCTGTGACCCACTGTGTCTAAAACACAATTGTAAGGTAATAACGAGAAAGTTATCCCTTCTCGTTAACACTGAGAAAAATTCAAAGGAAAATCTGCATAATATATTGGTAGTATTTTCAGGAAAATACTGAGGCAAGAACAAAAGATAATAGATCGGCACAAAAAAAAAATCTAGAGCGTTTTATTCATCCGGATATACCGGATAGTTACTGGATACCTATCCACTTCATTCATAATTTTAATATATATGTATAAAGTATATATATATTTTTGCAATATTAAATAATTATAAATCACTATTTAGCAAGTATATATAGTCAATACAAGGTAAACAACAACCTTTTGTTATTTTCTTGCCGTTGTCAGACCGGAGAATGACAAAACTACAAATTTGGCAAAATAACTTTATAAACCTCACACAAAAATTTTAAATGTAAATTAAGAGACCCATTTCAAAGATTTCCAAACCAAAATTTTATATTTTATATTTAAATTAATAAAATTGTCCATAGACAGGATAATGACAACACTAAAAAACACTATCAAAAATTTCATTTTTAAATTTTCTTACGAAATTAAGGTTAGTTCATTGAAATTAAGTTGTCCAACATATATAGATGGCATTGTTAATTGCTGTATTTAGTATTTTATAACAACATATTTCTTGTTATAAAAGTTATGCATGCAATTCATGACAGGGGAATAACATAAAAATCAGGAATAAAAGTGCTTATTCTTTAAAAATAACAAATTATTCAAATGCTTACACTATTTTTTTTGTGAAACACAACACTCATCTCCAAAATTGCTTAATTTCCATCGCTCGAAGACATAATAATAAGTACACGCATCATAATAAATAATACTTATACATAATAATAAGTGACTGACAAATAGACTTCTAGTGGTCCATGGTAGATCTCTGCTTTCCCATGGATCGAGGGAGGTTCACTGCAAAATATAATTTCTCGAACGGTTCTTGAGCGATTCGACTCGCAGATGTATACGTGGCTTTACATTGTGATGTTAATTCAAGTTCGTTTCAAAAAACATTTTTTAAGGAATTTCTTTTTGAAATTTAATTAATGCTGCATTAGAGTTGCAACGGTTCAGGATATCCCAAAGGACAGATCCAGGAACACTTTCTTGTAATTTTGAATCATAATTAGATGATTGGTTGAATTAACATCACACTAAAGCTGCACAATTGGCCATGGTTCCGGATATTCCACGTAAAAAAAAGGACTCAGGAACATTGCTTCAGAATTTGCAACCATGGTCAGATAACGAAGACACTACATGAGCTGGAATGCTGAGGAACGAAACTGGCAACCCTCAGATCACGAGTTAAGTACATTGTCTGATATTTGAACTCGGAACACAATCCACCGATTATGAGCCGAATACTTTGGTATGAATTATGATAGATGACGACAATGGGATACTATCAAGCACGTAGGTGAGGGGGAGTGGTTCAAACGCCTTCCATTGAAAGTCAAGTAAAAAAATCATTAAAAAAAAAGAATTACCATAAAAATACAGCTATTTTTTTTTTTTGGTGGGGGGAGGAATATCCCTGCACCCCAGTAGTGTATGGGGGTACCGAGACAGCGCTGACGTCATGTTAGGTTTAGTTTGAAAAAAAAAATAAACATAACATGTTTTTAAAAAGAGGCGCTGAGGTTATTTTTATCTTAAACTAAGCCTAACTTGACGTCATGTTTCATTACGTAGCATTTTAAATTCAGCAAAAAAGGGAAAAGATTGTCAAATGGAGCCATATAAACAAGATGCTCCAAAACATGCTATGGAAATATTGTGGTATGGCTCTTCCGGCCAAGACACATAATTTCGTTAATCTCAAAATATTTTATTATAAGTTGCTAGTTTATTTTAAAACAAAACCATCCCCCATTTTTCTTTGTTATATTAAAGGTTTTCAATTTATAGCTTTTGTTGACTCAAGAAAACACCTGCTCTTCTTTTATTTTTATCTAAATTTTTTGAAAACATGCGAGCAATTTTTATTTTTAAAAATTGTATTCTTACTCTTTGACTTAAACCAGTTGGCTCGTATCACTCTTTTTATTTTTGACCTTCAATTCTAAAAATAGATCAGATTCCTTTTCTTTTGTCCAACATCTATGAAACATTTTACATCAAAATTTATAGTAATGCGTAATCTATAGGTGCCGAAAGTCTGAGCATTTTTGACATTATTTCGATAATAAATCTTGTTTTATTACACTCTTTGTGATTTGCGGTTTTGTTCCGGTCAGTAAGCCTTTCGAACTGTGGGCTTAATGACCGGACCCCCCCACCCCCTTCAATAATCTGGAAACCTTAAAAGTTGGGAAAATTTATGCCAGAAAAAAATTAATATATTAGCAAATAAAATTGAGGAAAGATTTTAAATTGCTCAAATTGTAAGATTAAACTTAAAGTAGAACACTGAACCTACACTGCATTGGAACATGTGTGAAACAATTCAATACTTTTGTGATAACTGTTTAATATTACTTAATCTATAAAAAAGTTGATAAGTTGGAACTGGGAATTTTTAGCACTAATGAGTTGGGAATTTTGATCGTTAAGTTTGCTTAAATAACGTTGCACTACAGCTGCATATTGGGAACGTTTCAGAACCAATCTCAAAAGAAAGACCAGGGAACAATGCCTCGTATTTTTGAATGATGGTCAGTTAATGAAGACAACTCCTGAGCTGGCACCGTTAAGTTGGGATTTTTTTTGTTTCAATGGCGATTGGGTGCACAATACCATGCAATGTTGAGTCTTTGACTCCCACAATACTTTAGATCACGTAGCCTTTATATTATTCTTTACCAGTTTTGGTCAACTAAAACGTTTATTAGATCTTTAAATTACTGTAACTATAAATTATCTAACTAATCGTTACCACACATATATTATAAGCATTCTCAAACTTTAAATTTGTTCTCAAAATTTATTTCATAATTAGGGAGTGATTTACTAATTTTAAAAATAGTTATTGACAACTGTTAAAAATAGTTAATGACAATGATAACTGTTTCAATATTTATCTGCCAACATATTCCTGTTTATTTGAATGAAAATTAATAAATTTTACAAAAAAAAATTGGGAGAAAGGAGAGGGGGTGGTTTTTATTTAAGGCGTTAAGAATTCCCCCTCTAGGTAAAGGGGGGGGGGGGGTACCTGAAGAAATTCGGGTACAAATGTAGTATCGACATTTGGCGCAGCATTTTTTTTTTTTTTTTTGCATGTTTTATAGGGGCGATAAATTTATAGTATGGCAATCCCACCTGACATTGTCGGTATATTCCGATTCTTGTGGCGACTTTCAATCTGGCAACCCTATGACGTCATAGCGCTGTTTAACGGCAATTTTTCGTCGCCAAAAACAAAAACGCGCCAAATGTCCTATACTACATCTGTTCCGAAATTCGTTGCTCAGTCACTGAACCTCCACCATCACTGAGCCCCTCTCCCTTCCCACCATGAAAAATCTATACCTACGTGCCTGAATACGATTAATTTAAAAATACTTTATTTAGTAAAATCTAATTTGACTTTCTACCAAAAGGGAAATTGAATACAAATTAAGTTAATATTTTTAAAAATCTCTCAAATTCAATCCTAAATCGCGTTAGTAAACTATAAAGTTCTTGAAAAATAAATTTCTTTTCGAATCTTACCTGTCAAGTGTAGCTAAATATTCCAACTCATCTCGTGTTAGAGCTCCCGTTGTTTCTCGTGTAAATTGCCCGGCAGGATGGATATCTGAAGACTCGTTTTTACTTTCCTCTGTACGCATTTTCGTATAATGCTCATAACAAACTATCGTAAGTCAACTAACGCGCAGTAACTTTTTTCTAGCGTTATGGTGCTGTTATGAAACATATGACATCACATGAAAAAGACTTTTGTTTGTATAAGGATCAATACTTTTTTGATCAATTGTCAGACGATTAATAAGTAATTACGCAAAACAATTCAAATTTCAGTTTAAGTTTAGAATGTTAAATAGTCGTAAATAGTGCCTTGTGCTACGGTCGTCCGTACCGGCTTCAAAACAAATGCGTCGTAAGTACATAACTAACGATGTATGACGTCATGATTCATCTTAGTTTCCGTATAGGTTCAAAAGGGTATAATGTGGTCACTCACGCTTAGTAATCACTCCAGAAATATTTAAGCTCAGTGAAGCTGTAAAAATGTTATTAAAAAATATGCTTTACATGCACCAGAATTTTCTATCTATATAATAAACTATTTTATTCGTCCAAAATGCGTTTCGTCCCGTTGAAATCAACTTGCAAAAATAGAATGTATATGAGTGAATGCATTTAAGAAAAATTATTTTCGTTTTCCCCCGCAATGTCTCAATGGGATAAAACATGTTTCGCATGTTTGCTCCTTAAATGCACAAAATATTATTTTTCTATATGAGCTAAGTGAAAATCTAAATTCAAATTATACGCAGATGTACAATGCAAAGGAGAAAAAAAATAATTGACGGATTATTTAGGCAAAAAAGACAACTTATATAAATTTTCTACTGTTAATCTTTTTACTCTCAGTTTTTAAATATGGTCGTTCTCATGTCTATTTGATTAATTATATATTAAGAATTTACATTTTAACAGTTAAAAAATTAATATCACACCGAAAGCACTTATTATTCGTTTATTTTGTTTTTGTTTGCCTCATTGTTCAACTGTAAAAACATACAGATTAAATTACATTCATTCTATACATTATTCATTTGAATTTTTTTTTAATTATAAAACACCAAGTTTACATTAGTTATTTTGTTAAATCACTGGATTTTTTATTTTTGCTATATCAACTATTTTAATGCTTTTTCATAGGCAATTTCGACAAATACAACATATTTTTGCCTTTCTGGAAACATGTCTATGAAAAAAACTTACAAGTTAACCGAAACAAAACGATTAGATATATCAGAAATCCAATAACAAGCAATTTTGAAGATTTTAACAAAATATTTGTAGCATTGTTCAATGCAGAGGGACAGGGCCGGATTTAGGCATGCGGCAGCCTAGGAGTCCGCGCTACACACCAAAAAAAAATTCATTGGAAGGATGATAATCCAAATCTTATTGAAAAGAATAGTATACTACAACCTTTTTATGATGCAGAAAAATTCTATTTTCCTTAAGAGATTTGTGCATTGTAAATACACCCCAGTGGCGTCCCGTGGTCGAAAATGTTAGTGCAGCCGAAATCACGTGAATCCCCCCCCCCCCCCCCCCCCCAGTATTTTCCAAAAACCATACATGAACGGAAATTCTTTATTATTCACTACTCAAATCAAAGTTTCCTTTCAATTTTTACAAAATGATAACATGCAAAAAAAAAATAGAAAACATTTTTTGAAAATTAAAGCAATCCTGCTTTCTTTTAAACCTGCAAATCGGTCAATTTTAATATTAACTTACATAAGAAACAGAAGCAGCACCATGTCCTGAAACAGCACACAATAAATGTATTACGAAAACCATTTCCGTTGTGAGATATTCTCGTAAGTTCTCGTTTCATCCACTAGCCAATCGGCATATCGAACCTCAAGTGCAGCTAAAACAAGAAAATCCATTTCGACTGTACCTTCTCACAAATGCAGTGCACATGGGGGGAATCTCCATACTACGTAGAGGTTGCCATGGCAACGATGCAGCCGATTTCGAATTTCGCTTTTTAGCTGCAATTTTGATTGGAGTTTTTTTCCCCTCCTGAAATGTACATTACGGTAACATGCTTGCTATTTATCGGAGATTTTGTTTTCTCCGTAGAAATTTCATTAATTCTAATCTTCATTTAAGAAAATTAGTAAAATATCTGATTTTAGTTTTAAAATACACTAATGAATTTAGGTGCAGCCCGGCTGTACTTGCTGTAGTGGGCGAGCCGCCACTGATACACCCTAATACTTTTATGTTCTTTATTAAAACATGTTTAGCTTGTGATAATTACACTGGCATTGTTTTACATTTGTTTGGAAATCTGTTTTTTTCTTACATTTTTATTTTGCTTAGAGCCAGCCGTTCGAGAGCAATACAAAGACGACTGCAAAATTTCATTACCATTTTCAAAGATTCCAAAATGCCATTACACTTTGAGATTAATTGAAACCATTGGAATTGTGTAACAGTATTGGAAATTTACAAAAAAAAACAGTGTATCCCAATTTCATTTGTGCACTTAAAAATTATTTAATTTGCAATTCTGGAATATATATATAAAAAAAATCCGACCTCACTTCCGTTTTACCGAGGGTCCTCGGAGTTGGTGGAGGGGGCGCACCGATATGCAGCCTAAGGGCTCACTAACTAATCTGGCTCTACAGAGGGAGATATGTTTAGATCAGGGAAAAAGTTTTAATTAAATTATTAATAATTGATTTTATAAATGAATATTAATAATGAATAAATTATATTCATTCAAAAATAAATATTAATTATTAAAGGATTAATTAACTTTTGATGATAAATTGGTTAGTCATCAAAAGTCATTGTCAGATATATCAAATTGAATTATGTAATCCTTTATACGAGATGAATTTCACACAAAATTTTTAAATGAATTAAAGTGGAACAGGTTGGTTGGTTTGATTAATTAATATAGCACTAGAGTTAAAGTGGAACAGGCCGTAACCTCCGAGACCATAACATCAGTCTAGGAGGTTACTAGCAGGCTGACTCGAATTAACCATTCTTGTTTCAGGATAATCTTCACTCTATAATGTGGATCATTTGAAGGCAGAGGGGCGTTTGGCCATCCGTTCGTATGAAAAGAATTTGCTGCCCTTTAGCAAGTGTTGAAGTTGTAGCAAATTCTGTGTAATGTCATGTGATTTTTTGTGTGTGGTTGCAGATTACTCGCCTCATATTTAATTAAATCATAGTGTGTAAAGCCGAGTGAACCTTTTATATTTAATATAGATTGACATAAGCTTTAAATACTAGTTACTAAAAAATGTGAGGAAAAAAGCTTTACATATATAAATCAGCTGTATAGTTATATTGTTTGCAATTGTATAATTTTTTTTTTTTTAATATTTTAGTCACAGGCATGGAATTCAAATTAACACAATTCAAAGTAAAATCATAAAACAAATTATTTTCTTAATATTGACTGTATAAAGTTTAATACTATTTCATGATTATTTATTGCATTTCTAAAACTTTTCTATTTTGGAATGTTCATAATTCTATAACATAAATAAATATCTGAAATAAATCATATTTACACATTTTGGACACCTTGTAACTGATGACACTGCTTTGATTCTTATTTATGCTCTTGGTTTTTAAATGACCCAATATTTCACTTTCTTAACTTTGTCGAAAGCTGTATTTAAATTGAATAACCTGATGGCCAATCATTGGAAGGTTGAGATACTCATTTTTATACAAAGACTTGCAAGAGTAATCAGATAACAAAATTCCGTACTCTCTATATAAATGTGAGTTTATTTAAACAAGTAAAAGTTTACTTAGCAGATATAAAAGTGATATTATCAAACATGCATTCTTTTTAATGTCAAGATTTAAAAACTACATAATGTCTAGTTTTTAATATTAAAGTGTGTAAAAAACAACAACTAACAAATATATTTTCTGTTTGCATTTACAAAAAATTGGTTAAAAGTGTTTTTATATAGTTTTCAGAAATATGTTAATATATTACAGCTGGGACTCATAATTTAAGTTCAATTTACAAAATCATTCACAATGGGCAACACTAGTAATAATTGCTAAGGGTGTTTCAGCAATGTCATTAGAATTTGTACAAATGTACTTAAAAACTGTGCTTCACTTAAAAAGTGTCCCATATATATGACTCACCTTATCTTTATTAATTTTATTTATTGGTATATTGTAAGGATAAGTTTTATAGACAAGATTTTTTTCAGTAGTTGTTTAAAAAAATTTATGATACTCTTTAAAAATTTGAATTAACTTAGTTAAATTTGTAATATATAAAAAAAAAAAAAATTAAACATTAACGTTTTTTATAATTGTTAATTATGACTTAAGGATGGGGGCTCCAAATTGGAGCAAGCACTACGACCAGAGGTCTATTGTACTTAATTGTTAATTAAGTAATTTGGAAACTGGTAATTCTGAAAATTGTCAGTATACACTGAAACTTAGATATACGTATTTTCCTAATTTAATGTTTTATTTGTTTAGATTGAGAGCAATAAGAATAAAATATTTTATTTTATGATTACACATATTTAAAAAAAAATCTTGTTAAAAAATTGAAGTATTTGAAAATATAAAAAAAATTACTAGTGACTGAAATGTTAAAATTGTTGAAAAGTTGCCAGTATACACTGGTAATTTGGTACATGTAAATTTAAAAATTGAATACAACCAAAAGCTTGTTTACAAATGTTATTCATTATTAAAATTTTAAATGTAGCCATAGTTTGACAAATATACAGGTTAAACAATTCTTTATTCAAAATATATCTTACATTTTACTTTAAAAATTACTTATAAAAATTAGATACATAGTTGTGTACACTAATGTCCATTGCTGTCACTTGTGCGTTATTGTACTATATACAAAGAGCATGTGACTTGTGTACTACTTTATAAAATGTATGTTGACTAAAATATGAAAGTTGAGGAAAAAGTGTTTTAATTTAAACAGATAGAAAAATTTGTTTTTCTAATTCCTGTTTAAAATTTTAAACAAATATACATAAATAAAAAAAATTATGAAAAGGTATCACTTTCTGAATTGTACTTAACAATATCAAAATCAACTTGCAAAAATATAAGAAAATTTTCAAAGGTGATGCTTCTGGGTTCTGGCATAAAACTATAAAGTTTTCGTAGAGCCAACTGGGTACAAGTTAACCATTTTTTAGTTAAATCAGTCAGATCATCAGGATTATTCTAAAAAAAAAAAAAAAAAGAGACAAAAGAAAAAAAATAATTAAAATTCTTTAATATCATAAAAGAAACATGCTGGCAGTTTTCGAAACTACAACTAAGTTGTTCAGAAACACAGAGTATTTATGTTTATATAGATATATTATATTAACCTTCCGTCAGATGCAATATATTGACAGCTGAGTTCGGGCACAATGTGCTTGATAGGCCATACATTCAAAATACATAATAAACACTTAATATACATCTGCCAAGTGATGGTCATCATTATTAGTGATGTAAAAAGAAGAAAAATATACAAAAGTTTCTGCAAAATAAACAATGTATTTGACATAAAACTAGGCAAACAAATTTCAATGAAACTGCATGCACAGACCTAGCTGTGCTTATCAGATCAATTGCACCTAACGGAAAGTTAAATAAAGAGACATACAGATTAGTGATTGTTCAAAAATAAATTATTTGAAATTTTATTTTTATGGTGACTCATAAGTCAGTAGTAATCAAGTCATTCTAGAATATGAACTTTGCAGATTTATGGTAATTTGTAGAAAAATCCAATGCTGGGAAAGGATTTTACAAAGCCCAAATATTTATTTGGTAATGACTTAATCAGTAGAATTGCACATTATGCTTCGATCTCTATACTGCATCCTTTTATAATCCTAAACATGGAATTGTATTTTTGTCATTCTAAAAGCAGAAAATGGAATTTGTCTGACAAAAAATTACCTTGTGATTTAACATAAGACCTAAAACATAAAATGATGCAAATAAAAAAAGGACATTTTTATTTTTGAAAAGTTGTTATTGAAATATTAAGAAAATGGGCTCTATATTAAAGTATATTCAATATTTGCTTTTATTGCATGTTTTAATAAATTGATAATATGCATTATTATTGATGGCTTGACAAAAAATCTTTATAATACAGATATTCAAACCAATTTCTAACTTCCTATTGATTAAAAAAAAATCCAGAAAAATCTGCATTAAAAAGTTTTTTTATGATAAAAAAGTGTGCTAGTAGATGCATGGTAACAGATACACAGACGATGAATCACTTTTAATACAGTAAAAAATGCAAAATATTTCTTTTTATAGTCATTATTCATAGTAATTACATTACATACTAAAGCAATTTTGTTTACGAAGGAATAATCTTTTTTTGTGAATTATCCAATTATCAGGATGGGGTCTGGTCCCCAATTGATTTAAATAATTGGAGTTCGACTGCAATTTTATATTGAAAAAAAATAATTTTTACTTGTACAAGGACTGAACCCTTAATTTAATGTTATTAGTTTGATACTAACCATTTTCCTGGTTTACTTTAAATAAACAGTTTCCTGAACTCCCAATATTTCCCATAAAAAATGTTTTCAGCTATAACAAGCACATTTCATTAACCATTTATTCAAGTTGGCATCATGTCCTCCATTTTAATATTTGAATTAATTAAAAAAATAAATAATTTACCTTAGTGTGGTGTTTCTGTACCAACTTCAATTTTCTTAACATCTCTTCATTTTCAGCAACTTCTTTTTGTAAGTTTGAATATATATCTAATAATTCCTGCTTATCTTCACAATTCTCGATATCTTCCTCTGAATATGAAAAAACATTTTCTTTTATCTTGGGATGAGATTTATCGATACCATTCTTTAAACCTTTCTTGGAAACAGAACAAGCAGCATCATTTACCTCAGGATCCGATTCAATCATTATTTCTTCATTTACCTCAGGATCCGATTCAATTATTATTTCTTCGTTTACTTCAGGATCCGATTCAATCATTATATCTTCATTTATCTCAGGATCTGACTCAATCAGTATATCTTCAGGATTTAACTCAATCATTACATCTTCATTTATCTCAGGATCTGACTCACTCATTACATCTTCATTTATCTCAGGATCTGACTCACTCATTTCATCTTCATTTGACTCAATTATTACAATTTCATCTCCGTCAGAATCGGACTCATTCCAAGCATTTTCATTTATCACAGGCTTATTTGCCGAATATTCATTTATCTTAGGATTCGACTCATTACAAACATTTTCATTTATTTCAGGATCCGACTCAATGGAAGCATTTTCATTTATCACAGAATCAGGTTTCTTCATGCCATTTCCATTTATCTTCTTATCTGGCTCATTACAAGCTTCTTCCTCCACATCAGGCTCCGGCTCATTACAAGCTTCTTCCTCCACATCAGGTTCCGGCTCATTACAAGCTTCTTCCTCCACATCAAGCTCCGGCTCATTACAAGCTTCTTCCTCCACATCAGGCTCCAGCTCATTACAAGCTTCTTCCTCCACATCAGGCTCCGGCTCATTCATGGCATTTTCAATGTCTTCTATTGAATATGAATGAAAGCATTCTTCGATCTTGGTATCAGTGAAGTTTGCAAACTTAATTGATCTTGAAACACTACATGTAGAAAGAACCGGTCTTGAAATTGGGCTTGAATGCATTCTAGAACGTTTCAACCTGTCTTTAAGACTGGAACTCATCTATAAAGTAAAAAATTAGATGTTAATTTTATTATCTAATTAAAAAAAAACCTTGTAACTAAAATTTAAGGACTATTAACTATTGACATTGTTAGCTTGTCCCACTTTTGAAATGGTACATCAAGACTTAGAGTATGCCAAACTACCATTCCACAAATAAAAGATAGCAGAATAATTTACAATTGATAAGATAATGCAAATTCACTTACCATACATTTCTTCTAATTAATTTTGTAAAGTAAGGGAAATTTAGTTTGAGTTTATCATTAGCTAAAGAATAAATTATTATAATTGAAACCTTAAAAATTATAAATGGTTTTATAAATAAATTTCAAATAAAAAATTCCACTTTCGAATAAATCTGAGAATTATAGAATTTTATCATTTCTTCTAGGCCATTTAACTATCTAACCAACCATTTAACTGAATGTGTATGATTGTTGAACACTATCCACTTTCATCAACTGCTGTACAATTCCGAACATACCATTGTTTAATTAACACAGTGGTTACCACATCACAAAGACATATTTGAAAAATTATATTAAGTCGCTGCAAATGAAATGGCTGGTGTTATCTGATAAAGAAAAAACAAATATGACTAGATAGTAAAATACCTATTTCGTCGAAACGATCTTCAGCAGATACAATACATTGCTGGTGAGTGGTGAAAATCAGTTTGGCCATGTTTTAACTTAGCCATTACTTTGAACTAACGCTTTACTTTGTGTTGGTCATTTTATTTGTAACATATAATTTTATTTCTTACATTCACAATACGAATAAGTTTTATTTATTAAAAAAACATAATTGATAATGTTAAAATATACATAAAGTAAGATTTTAAATTTAGCATAATTGGCCATTTAATACAGTAAAAGCTCACATTTATTTTAATAAGGGTCTATTCTAAAAGAATTTTAAAATAATTTAATTATAAAGAAATTGGAGATGCACTTTACCAATTATGCAGAATAACTGAAGGTAACTTATGTGTAGTTGTATCCATTTAAATAAACATTTAAATCGTAAATTTAGAACTTAAATATTTATATTTAAATAAAACTTAACAATGGCTTTTCAAACTGTGAAATATTTGAATTGTTATTATATTTAAATTGTTGCCTTAGTGCCCTGATGTGATGACAATTCACTTAATTTTCAGGACAGTCATTTAAAAGGTTTTAGTATTATACAGAATGGAAATAACAATTATCTGCAGTTTCTATCAATTCATTTTTTTACCTACCACAATTAGGTAAGATTACAATTTGAGAATTCCAATGATATTTTAACCTTAAATTAAATGTACTGATCTGCATTAAGGCATGGGTATGTTTGATTTGTATACATATGCATATATATAATTTTTTCTATATGCTTTTTAAAGAGTGGCCCACCCTGCCTGCCAATTTTTTCTTGACATTAGTGCCTTCCTTACACTTTCCTAGCAACCCTTCTAGCCTTTACCCACAAAGTTCTGAGTATACAAAATTCGGCTTGATATAGTATTTTTATAAGGTTTGATGTTTTAAGAACAATAAATCTATGAAAACCAATAACAGGTTTTTACACACCGTTATGAAAATTGTGTGGATCAGCAAATTTTAAATTTAAAATAAGTGTAGAAACTCTTTAATGGATGATAAAAATAAAATCCCCTTTTCTATAACATAATATAGAACAATGCTCTTATTGGCTAAGCTATAATGAAAGCGATCAAAAGTACCAAAATAGGGATAAAAAATACCTGAACATATTGCAAATAAAGAATTTCATATATTTAATTACTATACAAATTAAAAATTTGAATTATAAAGGAAAAATTTGTTTTGTAAGAATAAATAATTACTTTGTTTCCGCCAACGTAGGGAGAGTCAGCTAAACTTACACATTCTTTGATACTTTCACCTGATTCTGAAATGAAAAATGAATTGTGATTAATGTCTGAAAGTATAATTGTATAACTAGCAATATCAAGAAATTGAAGCACATACCAAATTAAAAAAAATAATCTTAATATAAATATTTAAAAAAATATCTTTAGTTCTCAACTGAATGGCAATTGACACATAGATTGAATCAAAGGGCCATTCCACAGATTTTGAAACCAAGGGGGATTTTTTTTTTCATATTATCATGATTATGGCACATATTTTTTTTTGAAAAACATACAATCTTCCTTGTAGTGAACTTTATTTTTGTTAAAAAAAAATTAGATCTCATCATAAATTGTTTATTTTAAGACATATGCCAATAATTGTAAATGCCTGTATTATAATGCATATTTCTTTAAAGCTTCTAGAAATCCTTCACTTTTAATATAGGTACCAAACATACTTTAATTTTCCATTACTAATATGTTTTTAGTAATAATATATAAAAAAATAATTCCTATTTTCGTAATCTTTGAACAATTACAGCTTATCAAGTTTTTGGGGAGTCACAAACATGACCGTTAATAGATGTTTTTTGTTTCTTATATCATTAAATTTATAGAAAAATTCTCAAACATTATTTACAAAATACAATTATACTATTTGACAAAATTACATGAATTTTTTAAAAAAATATTGTATTTAAATTATAATTTTCAATGGTCAGGTATGTGACATTGTGATTAGGCATGACTTCAAGCAGCCATGTATGTGACATGAAATTACGAAATGCAAAACAGCTGTTTTAAATTAATCTCCATAACTTCAACCAAATGGCAGAGTTTCTTGTTACTCTTCTAACTATAACACCTGCTGTTTGTTTTAGAACAAGGGCTCACAGCACATTGTGTTTAAAGTATGCAGCAACAAGGGCGGATCCAGAGATTATTGTTAGGGGGGGGTAATGCAGTATATTGTTATCATGAACACCAAATTTGAGGCGGTTATATTTTTATTGGGGGGGGGGGGTATTGAGAAGTTTTAAAGAGTGTTAAGCAATGCATATATATCACAATTCGCAAAAAAAATCTTAGTTCGAAATTTTTCATTGCCTAAGGTGACTTTTGAAAATAAAATCTTAGATGTTAGGGGGGAGGGGGGGGGGGGATAATTTGCCCTTTACCACCTGGATCCGCGCTTGTGCAGCAAGTGAGTTTTTATAAAACATCATTGTCTAATTTTGTTATTTGAAGCATAAAATATGGATGATGACCAAAGAGCAAAGAATAATGCTAAACAGAAGAGGCATTATGAAAAAAAAAAGAAATGATCCTAACTTTAAAGACTAAGGCAAAAAAAATTAAAGAGATGCAAAAGCAACAAATATGACAAAAAAAGAGAAAAAGAAACAAATGGAAGCTGCTAGAGAAAGGCAAAGCAAATGCAGAGAAGTCAAGAAGGTAAATAATTCTATTACATTTTCAAATTTGAATCTTTCTACTGTGACTACCCCAAAAGATTCTCCTTACAGAATTCCCCAAACACTTGGCAAAGCAGTAAAAAAACTTGGAATGCCTTACTAACCTCACCTCGAAAGCGAATGGTTGTTGTGAGCAATTTAGTGAAAAGGTGGGTTTGAAACTACAAAAGGAAAGCGAGTCCAATGTTAGTGATGAAAATCAAAACAAAGAACTTGTGGTATAATTCTTATGTCAAACAAACATAGTCTATAATGCTCCAGGAATGCATGACAAAATGACAATTTGGGAAAATGGTATTAAAAAATGTGTTCGTAAACTTTATCTTACAATATATATGAAAGAAGCACATGCTTTGTTTAAAGAAGAAAACCCGAGCATTAATATTGGATATTCGAAGTTTTGCAGTTTAAGGCCAAAAATTTTTCTTCTTGTTAAAGACACTCCTAGAGATCATGTGTAAATATTTCACTTGGCATGTTTGTACTAGTAAAAGTGTTTGGAAAAAGGTCATGGAAGCCCTATATTGCACAAGTATCTACTTTAGACGAAACGTATATTAATGTAGTTTTCTTAAAGCAAGTGTCTTTACTTAATTTCATTTATCAAGAAAATGATACAGGACTTATTCAACATGATATAATTAGTGTTGCCAACACCCATAATTAACAGTCGCAATATTGTAACATTTCCAAATTCAGTTATGTAAAATTGAATGATGTCACATACATGACTACATGTCACGTACATGACCTGCAATATTTTATTTTGTTAGAAATTGAAAAATTATTTAAAATAATTATTAATTTAGCTTTGTCAGTCCTTTTCCTATTGTCAATTCTTTTAAAAACGTATTTCATGCATATAATTCACTGAATTTACAAAAATAAGTTAGTGTAGTCAAATCACACTTCTGTTTTATGTCACATACATGACTATAGCTAAAAAGAATGTAAAAATACTAACAAAATTTAAATATAAATATGGTTTTGATTACTATTTACTGTAAATCCTTTTAAACTGTTAACAAAATGGATTTTTGTCTTTCCACTACATTTGTACAAACATTTGTCAGATATTTATACATGTCTTATAGAGTGATGGTCATATACATTACCATGGAATAGGCCCAAATCTATATCTATTATGATAGATATTTTAAAATAAGTTATAGTACAGCTGCGAAAGGGAAAAACTTAATTTTAAATTATGAAGTCAAATTCATCCCTCCCTTTCTCTCCAATTTACAGTCGCATATTATAACAGTCAAAAGTGTATGTACTATATATTTTTACAAATATTTAAATTTTAGAAAATGTGCTTACAATTGAAACTTTTTAATTAAAATAAAATCTGGAAATCTGAAATTTTTAATACACTCTGAATTCCGGGTTTTGAAAATGGAAAAAAAACGGAATACCAGCTTTTTGCACTTTTAGATTTTCTTTTCTCCATGGATAATTTCAGGCCTATAGCTAGACAATATATTCAGGGAGGGCAAACTTCAGGTAGGGCAAGAGGGGGGAATGCTTTATTTTTCAACTTGCACTTAATTTTATAAAAATTTAAAAGTCGTATAATACCCACTTTTTTTCAAAATTAAAGATAAAAATGTTTTTACTATCAATTATATGTCTATATTATTTTGTATTATACATGTTTATATATCTTACTAGAAAGAATCATAATATTAAATACTAATTATTTTGCAGTAAGATATCAATAAGTTTAGTAAGTTTTTACTAATGTCATAACCTGAATAATTATCAGGATGGAAACAAAATCCTGGATAAAAATTTCCCTGACATTTCATTGATTTCCATGATGGTGCCACAAAAATTTCCCTGATTTTACAATTACATTAAGAAATTTTGCAATACATGCTTTATATGGAACACACACACAAAGTATCCAACACTACATTAACACAATGTATTGCATTATAAATGAAAAATTATAAGCAATACTTATTGCCAATTAAAATAATAATTTATGGATACTATACAAATTATACAAATGCGATAGGCATAATAGTAATTAAACATGTTCTCTGAAAGCAGATAATGCAAAAAAAGCATGTTTTTCCAATTATTTCTTTTGAAGATAATTTAAATGTTTTAAATGCTTCATATTTTATTTCATATTCCAATCTTCAATAAATCGTATATTCATTAGCCACTCACTTGATGATTACAATCTAAAGTCCAACACACTTTGCTTTTGCTTCTCCCTCCAGTTTTATTTCTGTAAAAATGTGAACAAAACATTTTTACAAAAATAAAACTGAAAATTTGAAAATGCAAATAAGTATGCTTTTTTTAAAAATTCTTTTTCGGAACTATAAGGAAATATTGACAAGCAAACTAACCATTATATATAAGGCAAAATAGACGATAATTGCTGTTTTAATGATCCAAATTTGAAAATTTCCCTGATTTCCAGGTTATGTTGCCACCCTGATTATAGTATAAATGTACTATAATTTTAGAATTAAAATATATATATGAAAGAATATTTCTGTAACCACCCCTCTTTTAAATCCCGAATTCCTATGTCAAACCCCTCTTAATATTCCGTAACATCTATCCCTTAAAATACTTAAGTGTAATTTGCGCATTTTCCCTCTTGGTCATAAAACTCTCCTTTGCCTATAACAAATCACTCCGTTCTCATGATTTATGCTGACTCTTCAAGGAGTTTCTACCCACACACATATTTTCTAATTCCCCATCACTCAGGGATTTCTAAGTTCAAATGCACCTGTTTCCCCTAAAATTAGCCTTGCCCGAATAACGACTGTGGTCCGAGACGATGATAATTCCCTTTTTCCCTCTTCATGTCATGTAATCATCCCTATGTGAGAACACTTCGATTTTGTGTTTTGTCCCGTGAAGACGTGTTCTGAGCTCTTTGTAAATAAACTGTTCTTTGTGCTATTCGGCCCGACCATGACTTAATTTACGACTGCACACCACCATAATGGGATGACCACCCTATGGGTCATTTCATAAGTCGACAGGATAATCGACAGAGATGTGGGTACCTGACTTTTTCGATGACAACGAATTATTCTCAGAGCCAGGCACCATGCCCAAACGCTGCCACGCCCTAACAGAGCGAGAGAAGTGCACTGTCCCGAACTGAAACTGAATGTGCGCTTTCTCTCCGATCAACACCGCTATATGTGCACCCCTGTTTTCCACCTATGAAGACATTTCGAAACCACCAGTATGTACCGTGCACTCCAGACAATGGCGGATCTCCGTAACAACAATCACCTCGTGACGCATCCAGCGACGTCGCCTCAAAACAAACAATCCAGCCGTCCCGCGCTGATACCAACAATCCAGTGAGTCGACCACCAACACCAACAAACCTCATCCGAACAACTGCAGGATGCCCCGACGTACGATCCGGCAATCAAGAACACTAGCGCCGACCCTCCGATGACAGATCCCAGCCGACCACAACAAAGCGCGACGCATCTTCTTCGAAGCACTCCAAGCCTCTGTGCTTCAATCAACCACCTCCCGATGTCCAACAACATGCATCGTTCTTTCAGCATTCACCCGCTCACAACACACAAATTTTTTCTGTTGTTTCAATGTGAAGATATCGTGACCTACATTCTGCCAGCAACTGTCATCTCATAATTCAAGAGCGATTTCCACCCCCTAACAAGGATTTCCAGACACACCCCTCTCCAACTGAGTGAAACCTAACACCATCATCGGAGATCTCCCTTCGCCAGCGCCTTCTTCTTTCATTCCCCCCTACAGCGGACCCTCTGGGTGAAAGAAGTGACTCCCCCCATCCACAACCAGCTGTGTTTTGTTGACAAACAAATGTGTGGTTCTGCTCGTCGAAGGCAAGTTGTTGTCTAGTTCAGTGCCTCTACAGAGATTGGAAGGATAAAATTCGCCGGTGTTGTTTTTTAATGAGGCCTGCAGGAGGTACCATGATATAAACTCTACCGAAATATATGAAAAAGAGTTTAAGTATTTTAATATTAATTTGGTGCAATTTAATTTGAATAGTGATTAAATTAGTAAGAATTTTTTAGCAACTTTGATTTTTTTTAACTTAAAATTACAGAAGTTTAAATTGAGTTTTCTTTGATTAGTTCACGTTAAATTGATTTTAAATGTTTATTAATGAACTGATATTAATTTTTCATATTAATGGTTTATAAGTGTTTCAAATTAAATTTTATTTTTTGTAAACAAAGATTTTTTTTGAATAAGATTTAACAGTTATAAATGTTGAATAGTTTCAAGGAATTAATTAGACTTAATAGTTAATTTCAAAATATCATAGATTCAGAATTAATTTTTTTAAACTTTAACTTTAATTATTTTAATTTAAATGACCATTTTAAAAATAATTTTTACATATAATAATTTTTATGGTATTTTAAACAACAAACGAATTTATGAATAATTGTGTGCCACTAAGTTTATGATGATAATTTTTTTTTAATATGATGATTATGTTCTCTTACGTAAACTGAGATATTTTATTATGATCTGAAAATAGATTTTATTTTTGAATTTTAATTATTCTGATTATTATTACCTATTATTTTTAATTTGTTATATTTGTATAACCTACAGTTTACAATGTCTGTAAACCAAGATAATCTACATGAAACACCAAATACTCAGGCTACTTCAATTTCAACAGAGAATACTAACTCTAATTCTGCCATGAACCAACAGGCTTCTTTAAATGAAACTGAGGCTAGATCATCGAAGTTAGCTCAGGCTGCGAGCATAATTTCCCCAATTATCTTCCTTCTTTGGTATGTTTTGACGAGGGGATGTCCACATGTCAATTTAGACATGTCAAAACTCCATCAAACACCGAACATGTGCGACATCCACAAAATGTCACTAAAAGGGAAGATCCCGACCAGAACCTGACCCCGATTTATGACTTTTTTTTCCACGTCCGGATACATAAAAACCAAATCAGTTGAATGGATTCAACTTTATTTGAATAATTGTTAGTAGTGTTTAGATTTTTTATTACCATGTATTTTATTATTTTAAGTTGTTCATTTTATTTGTATAATTATTTTCAAATGTACCCAAAGTGTTATAGTATGTCAGTGCACTTATTTTCCACTATTCCATGGAATACTACAGAACTTTGAAACAATCAACCTAAAACATAGGTTCATGAGGATCCTCATCACTCAACATTCACTCATTGAAAGTGATCTGTTTTCAGAAAGCACAAACTTTCTTCAATGGCCATCTTTATTTTTTTCAACACATTTTTGATGACAAAGGTCCTTCAACAAATGGCGGCCAAAACAACATCTTCCATAAAACATGCAATTTTAATACAAGACTCGTATTAAAATTTGTAAAAATTTTGTTTTTTCGTTTTCAGGTACTTTGGCGACAACTCGAACTGTTGAAGTTAAGTTAGTCTTTCATTTAAAGTTCAAAACAAAAATTGAATTTTTCAAAAAGAAGGGTATTTTGAATAACGTTATGTACGAGGATGTTTGTTGAAGCCTACCATTTTCAATTTTTTTTCCAACATGTGTGAAACATTACACAATAGTTTCTTTAGATTTTTAGTTTAGTCGACATGTCATTGTGTTTATATTTTTTTCAGTATTATGTGTTTACATGTTCTGCGCGCATTTAGGCATTAATTTAGTCATTTAATCATTTCTTTTGAAAGTTTGTATTGATGTTTTGAAATGTTTCTTGATATATTTTTTTCTGTATTTTATATCTCAAAAAGTCAATGTTTGTTTTGATAGCAAATTTTTATATAATCATAGCCTTGTGAATCGAATCGAGGCACAGTCGTTTGCACACCTATGTCCATGAGTTTTCAAAATTTTCGTTACCACTGTCATTAATAATTCTTTTCTCATTTTCCACTTTTAGATTCTTCATGTTGATCCGATGGTCTGATCAATCACTGGGTTAACTTCCTCTTCATTTCTTTGCTTGTCTTTTTCTCGCCTTGGTTCTCATCGCGGGCGATGTGTAACACTTTTGCGGGAGGGATATGAAAGAATATTTCTGTAACCACCCCTCTTTTAAATCCCGAATTCCTTTGTCAAACCCCTCTTAATATTCCGTAACATCTATCCCTTAAAATACTTAAGTGTAATTTGCGCATTTTCCCTCTTGGTCATAAAACTCTCCTTTGCCTATAACAAATCACTCCGTTCTCATGATTTATGCTGACTCTTCAAGGAGTTTCTACCCACGCACATATTTTCTAATTCCCCATCACTCAGGGATTTCTAAGTTTAACTGCACCCGTTTCCCCTAAAATTAGCCTTGCCCGAATAACGACTGTGGTCCGAGACGATGATAATTCCTTTTTTCCCTCTTCATGTCATGTAATCATCCCTATGTGAGAACACTTCGATTTTGTGTTTTGTCCCGTGAAGACGTGTTCTGAGCTCTTTGTAAATAAACTGTTCTTTGTGCTACTCGGCCCGACCATGACTTAATTTATGACTGCACATCACCATAATGGGATGACCACCCTATGGGTCATTTCATATATATAATAGAATAAATATTTGTAAAATTACTCAATTGCTTTTAAAACTAAATAAGATAAATGTTTTAATGCAATAAACAGCATTTTGGAAAATTAAACAAATATCACCCACTAAAATATGTCAAAAGCACCCAAAAAATTAACTCTTCAATTTTACGCTAAAATAAATTAACATAAAAAAATAAAATATTGTATATATTTAAAAAAAATTGTCTCATAATTCCATATTGAACATTGAACTAAAAACAAATGTACAATCTTTAATATTCGGATCATTGGAATATTCTCTAGAAAGAATTTACACTGAAAAATCTGCTTAAGATAATTTATAAGAAAAAAAAGTGATTTAAGAGCACTAAGCTACCCTTAAACCTTTGAGTACTGAATTATTTGAAGATTTTTATGCCCATGGGACGGATTTGGTGAGGTTCAATTGATCCCATTTTTGACTGACCCTACAACAAATTGTTTGCGATCAACGCCCACTGGCGGGGGTGCCGCAAACATCAACGCCTGCTTCTTAAATTCAGATGACGAGTCAGACTCGTCTACCGTAACTTCGCCCAAGTAAGCAGATGACGAGTCTCACTTGTCAAATGTACCCCAAAGGGTTAATACAACTGCGGTTTTATGCCCTTATTAGCATTAATTTTTCAAGAATCGATTCTTAGTTAATATTTTCTATGCATTTTTTTTCAAATGCTAAAAAATCTAAATCAGTCATTCTTTGATGAAATAGATGGTTTTGAATACTTCTCTATAGTTGTAAATAATCTGTACTAGGTTTTTCTTGTTTTATTCAGTATTTTTTCTCTCCTTGTTTTCAGAATCAAACTGACAAATTAGTTTTTTTTATAAGAATGTTCACTAGAAGGATGTGTAATTAACAATTGTTTTTATTTTTTAAATATACATTGAGAAAAATTATGCTGCAATGTGTGTGTCCCGAAGAGTCGGCCAATGTGCTCAAGTGTCTTTAAAAAACAACTATTTTTTTAATTTTTTTTAACCCGTTTGATTTTTGCTGAAGCATACTACTTGAACTTTTGCATGAATTAAAACTAAGAGTGATCAGTAAAAGTTTCTAAAAATTGTTGCATATAATTACGTTTTTACTGTTGATGAAATTTTGCAATATAATTGATTGATTTTTTTTATATAAAGGTTTAGAACAAAAGATACAAATTTGGAAGCATCACTTGGTTTCCTTCAAAACTTTTGTGCAATTTGATTCCAAAGCCAAACTTTCATTTTCGTGCTGTTAGGTAAATATTTGCTACTTATAAAATAAAAAAATGTATTTTAAACACTATTTAAAAAAGTTTTCTTTCCGAATTTATTATTTTAACACTTTTTTGTTGTGATGATGTCACATAGACACTAAATAACTTACACATATATATTTGGGATTTATCTTTCTTTGGATATTTTGTTCAATAAAATACAAGGAGTTAAACATTCCAATTAAAATAATTTTTATAAAAAATTGGACACAGGAGATCTCAAAACCTGTAGAAACAGTAATTATAGATATCATAATTATTATATCACCAATAATTAATAAATTTTTTATTTTTTATTTCTTATAATAGAAGGTAATAATAATTTTATAGTAAAAGCATATATCTTGAGATAACAAGATAAACATTCACTTACTTCAATAGTTTATAGGACAAAGCTGTAAAATTAAAATAGATATAATATTCCTAAATTTTTCAGTTTTCACAGCTATTTAAACACAAGTTATAGTTAGAGACTGAATACCCAAATGACGACAAACCTATTTTCTGTGATCATCACCAAGTGTATAGACCCTTTATAAATGCTTGTTTTGCAAGAAATGTACACAACATATAGTAAAGGAAAACATATCATACCTTTTACATTGTTATCATCCTCCATGATTAAAATAAAAATATTTAAAATGACTTAGGCTGATATTCTAACTTTCACATCTGAAAGTAACGTATCTAAAAGAAAAATATAATATTTATTATTATTTAAATATATATATATACAATAAGAACATATTTGCAGAAATAGGACTAAAAGAAACAGCTGCTCCAATTAAAATCACAAGAAAAGTTTATTAGGTTTATTAAAAGGAAAATTGTTATATAAAGGAACTATGCTATACCCTGTGACAAAGTAATTATATATATATTTGAATACAAGAGATCTTCCTTGGGGCTAGCTAGGTTTCTGGTTTGATTGATAATTCATAGAACTTGCCTTTATATTTGACAATGGATCAGCAGATCCCTAGAATGCAGAACCTATGGAATTATCTACATAAAAAAAATTCTGTTTTATTATCGAGCACTGCCATTTAACTCAAATAATAAAGTAAACAAACTGCCTGTTGCTCCGACTAGAAATTAAATTTCTTTTGTCACATGCCTGATTTATTAGCCACTTTCTACAAGTTTACTTGACTGTAAATCGGTTTCAATTCCGTTTCCCTGGTTTTACACAGAACATAGGTATTGTTCCATTGCTTGCAGTATAAAAATAAATTGCTAAATAAATATATGTGCATTGTTATTTACTTTTACTGGTAATGCAAATTTTGTTTCAGTTTTGAATTCTTTAAGTTTGTATTCTTTTTAAAATGTTCTCTTGGATAAAACAGAAATTTAAGAATAATTTAGTCAGTGGCCTAATGGTTCTAGTAGAACTTGTGTATAAAATTTTTTAGGTCTTTAAAGAGAATTAATATATAACTAGGAGGCTCCGCCCCCTGCCGCCAACCCCGGAGAATTGCAACGCAATCCTCATAGGTTTGCTCCGCAAACCACTTCTCGCTTCGCTCGCTAAAAGGTAGGACACAATAACAATGTCCTAGTAACAATACTTTTTTTAATTATATTACCAAAAACTTTAAACGTTGAAACTGTAAATTTAAATTATAATTCACCTTGGCTTGGCATCAATACATTTTTTCGCCATATAAATTAATATAAAATAATTTAATTTACTATTTTATTTCTACTATTATTTATTATTTTCCACGTTATTTTCACACCTTTCCTGCGTTTTAGTTTAATTTATAACATTATTGGTAGTTTGTTTTGGCATAATTGACGTTAAGCTTACCATACTCTTGCCACCAGAAGTGTGTACGTTACTAAGTTAATACGTCATAAAAATGAAGTTCATAGAAACCTAGTTTTCAAAATTGCCAACAGATGGCGCCACCTCAATGTTCCGCTCAAAGTTTAGAAAAGCATTTTTCAAAACTTTTATTTTTAATGTAATAAGGTTTATATTCTTCCTAATTTAAGCTGACATCAACAAAATAATTATTTACTAATGAATTGAAGGGGCTAATCGTCAAATTGGCTTACATAATGGCAAAATAAAAATGCGGGCGCAACAGAATTTTGTAAACAAACTAACTGTTGCCACTCCGCGTACAGAAAAACAGCGTTTTCAATCACCGCGTAAGAGAAATATATATAAAAAGTAATAGGGTTTATATTCTTCCTAATTTAAGCTGACATCAACAAAATAATTATTTACTAATGAATTGAAGGCGCTAATCGTCAAATTGGCTTACATAATGGCAAAATTAAAATGCGGGTGCAACAGAATTTCGTAAATAAACTAACTGTTGCCACTCCGCGTACAGAAAAACAGCGTTTTTCAATCACCGCGTAAGAGAAATATATATAAAGATTATCGCCAAACTTGAGCCTTTACACCTCTAGTGAGGTCTAATGATGGTTCAGTGCACTAGATAGACTTAGTAGAATTTAAAAATCATGACTTCAAATATTTGATGGACTTAAATAGAAGGTTTAATTTACAATATATATACAAATTATTTACAATTTGATAATATTAACTAATTTGACATTAGATTAGAATAGCCGGAAGCGTTAGCAAGTCGTCAGAGCCGCTGGTCGGGTGTGCTCCGAGTCTGATCTCATCTGATATTCTAAGAGGGCCGTTGCTGTCTGTGGTCTATTTGCATACCTCTGACATTGGCAGTTTGTAGAAACCGGTGGAAACTGGAATGCGGTATCCTTGCATCTCGTTTTGAATTCTGCGGCACTAGAAGTTTCAATCTATGGTTTGGAAACGACTTGCTTCTGGGACGTAACATGAAAGGATCGTTGGCTGGTGTTAATAGAAACGTTACTTCATTGCTAGTATCAGTGGGATTACTCGGTCAGGAGATTTTACGACTAGTGTGTGCCCAGATATTTGAAGGCCACACTTTTTGGTCATTATTCCTGAATTATTATGCAGCTAGTTTAATTCGTGTTGAAATAAAAGAGTAAGTTTCTTCACTATTGAACTTGTTCTTTGGTGTTGTAGTGCCGCTACACACCTTTTAAACATTTATTTAGAAACATGATTGTATTTGAAAACCAATTTCATCACAAGTGACCCTTTGGGAAATTCTATTCTAGTAATACACTTTGCTATTTCCGCTTTTAGTCGTTACATGGAAACATGTTAGTGTAGTTCAACTTGGATTTATGTACTAACTGTATGCTTACTGTGTTAAAGATATAAAAGATAGCACAGTTTAATATAACCAGAATCGGACGAAAATGCTAAAAAAGATTTCTTCAATCTGCCAAATGGAATTATTCCTTTTATATTCTATCCCAGAATTGAATAAATCCATAACAGCCGACAGGCAAGAGAACTCTGGCGAGAGTCTTTCAACTGATGGTAGAACAGTAACTATTCTCTTAGAACTCAAGTATTTATAATTCTAACTGCTTTACAAATCTCTAAATAGTAATCATCACAATATATTATCAAGTTATGAGCTCAGTGCATCAGATTGTTGCGTAACATTTTGATAATCGGGACTGCATTGATGGTTAGGCCTAGGCTTCACTGGTAAAGTGTAGCATGATACGGATTGAGCTGTTGAACTTTTTGCGAAAGCTTTATATACGACAGTGGATTATTTGTTGTCCTTATAGAGCTGCATTTTAAAGTACAACTCAATAGGCTACCTTGAGTTATTAACTGGATAATATGGAACATGAGATAGAACTGTTGGTGTGATGTGCTGCATATTGTCATAAGTGTTGTGGAAATCTTTCAGTGCATATTAATGTAACCCATACCATTAAAAATTAACAAATAAGTTGTTCTAAAACACACATGCAATGGTGGTGTTTTTGAATGCTATTATAATTGGTAAATTCATAGTTTGCGGTGCCAAATATCACATTTCACTGTGAATGAACCTTAAAATGTTTCCAGTTCACAACTCAAGTATCATTAGTTTTAACTGCTTTACAATTATCTAAATAGTAATTCCACAATATCTTATCATTAGTATTTTTTTTTTTCCTATGACAGACATTAGCAGTGCACTTTTTGTTTTGTGTCAATTATGTAAATTTGTTGCTATAACCTCAGCGTGTCCATGGCTGTGGCTTTTGTGGACCTCGTCCTGAGACAATAAGGTCCCTGTGGACCTGTCCTTTACATCACTGATGTTGGTATGTCAAACCAACAAAATTAATGTATGTTAATTTAAAAAAAATGTATAATAAGTGCATGAAAAACTTCCATATATAACAGTAATTCTTAAATTAATCTTGAAAATTTCAGAATAGCATTGTAGTATGTGACTAATTAAACTAAACCAAAACAATATTCGTGTAGTATGTGACTAATTAAACTAAACCAAAACAATATTCGTGAAGAATACAATACATTCAATTTTTTCCCATATTACCCAGACTTTTTAGTAACAATGAGCAAATATCTAAAAAATATTCTATAAATAATATATATTTTATGTCAATTAACGAAGGAAGCTACGAAATGTCCCCAGATTGAGTGTATTTTTAAAACGTAATACGATTACTCGTATAGCTTCTAAATTGTTCTACTATTTATTTCTGCGTCCTATGATACAAATTTGTGCAAGAGGATGTTTGGAAAAGCGAATAATGTATTTTAGCAACATAAATAAACATTAAAATGAGTGTTCTTAGATTCGCAGTAAATGATTTTTGCATTGAGAAATTTTACAACAAACTGCTCCATTTCTATCCAAATAATCTGTCTATTGCTTAATATATATCTAAAGACTTTAGTTATTTCAACATAGTATTGTATTCTAGACAGAAATATTGAAAAAATTTACAAAATTATTTAGAAATACACGCAATTATTCATACTTACTTCTCGTAAAGACGAACTAAAATTTTCGCGCTGTTGAAAGTTGTAGTCATGGTGATACTTTACATTAGTGAAACTAGCGGTGGCAGAACAATATACACATTAAGTCTTGACGTCTTTAAAGAAATTCAACACAATGGGCTATAATTATGAGAGTTTGCAAAATGAAATATATATTAGTAAAATAATCTTTTTTATTCTTTGAAACTTTATTAATCAAATTCAGCTATTATTAATGAAACATACAAGATTTATTCAAAATATATTAAATTCTTTAGATGTTGCTTAGTTGGCTGAATAATGTCATTCTAGAGGCACACAATTGGCTATTGGCAACTGCTTAGGATTTATTCCGACTGGTTGGTTAATTAATTAGTGTATCGCACTAGAGCTGAGCAATGAGTATTTGAGGCGATTCGGGTCCATTCCGAATGCTGGAAATGAAGAATTCAAGGCGAAATAATAAATGCCAAATGTATTCCTACATCTATTTGAATTCTGAAGCATACCAGTCTCCAAATTGTCAATATATATTTAAAACATTATAGTATACAATAACTAATTATAATGGGAACGGCTTGTGCAGTAACTTAGTGGTGATCACTTCCAGGATGTTTATTACAAAGTGAGAAATTAATTAGACATATAGTAATGTTCCATGGGCCCACTCTTATAGATCCGCCCCTGCAGACTTTATTATGTAATCTACTCTTCTTGTAAACGTAGAAACAATTGTTTTGAAGGGACAATGGTCCAAAATAATCATTTTGTATTAAAAAAAGTAACACACACTACCCAGATAGCACATTTGCTTACGAAAACGTTGTCACTTCATTTACATTTGATTGTCACTGAACAGGTTGTCAACGAAAACCGTTGAAAACGTTGTCACTTCATTTACATTTGATTGTCATTGTAAAGGTTGTCAACGAAAACCGTGGAAAACGTTGTTACTTCATTTACACTTGATTGTCACTTACAAGGCTGTCAACGAAAACCGTGGAAAACGTTGTCACTTCATTTACACTTGATTGTCAATGAAAAGTGTAATCTCATCTCGTTCTATCACGTTTACATTCGAGATTATGTGGTTCAGTATCGGCCGACATTTTTCACCCATTGCTTGTTAGGCTTAGAATCTTCCTAGGAAGGTAAGTTGCATATTTAATTAATAGTTTTTATATATATATAAATTGATCGAAATAGGTTATTTACATTTCTCTCTCCTCAATTTCTCTGTCAACTTGGCAACGTTTCGAGTTAATCAAACGCCGACAGCGACAATACGCGCGGGAATTGCGGATTATTTAGTTGCTTACATAAATGCATTACTTAAATTATTCGCAAGTAAAATCTGTTGATTATCGCAATCGATTTCTGTACTGACCTTATAGAAAAAAGGGCTACAAATTTATGCATTTTGTAAAAAGTAAGTGTTGTCAAAGTTATTTATAACAAATTTAGTGAATGAAATGTTATTTTGTAAAGTGTAGTCAATGCAATGTTGATGTTTTGTTAGTGGGGAATGCAATGTTTACTTGGAATGTTTTCAAAAGTTGGAGATAGTAGTTTTTAAATGATAACTTTATGATCCTTAGATATATATTTCATTAATTTATAGAACAGCATAATATTAAGTTATGCATTTAGAATTTGTTTGTATTAATGCATATAATGTTTTTGCTTAAGCCATTGATAATATTACAAAATAATAAGTATTTTAGATACATTAAAAAAGAATCGGGTCAGGTTTACTGTACGGTCACCCTTGGCGCGATTTTTCCGCATTTGGCGATAATTTTTTTTAAATGGCAACCCCCCTCCGAAACGACAAGGAATTGCAGCAACCCTATTGGACAACAGTCGCCAAAATGGCGACTTTTGGCGAGATTTTGAAAAAGTCGCCAAGGGTGACCGTACAGTAAACCTTTACCAAAGAATCTTATATATGGATACCAAATGAACATTTAAATATGATTGTATGATCCACATAGGAATAGCTTCAAATCAAAACTACCAATCCCTTCCACCTACAATTCTATATAGGTATTAATACTTATATATTTATCTGCAGAACCGATAACCAAAAAACTTGTAATTGGTGATCTCTTCGTATCTAGTTTTCCAACAGTACAACCTAATATAAAATTCATAAAAAAGGCTATTTCTTTAAAAACAAGTGAGTAATTAAAACATTACAATCGCTGAACACTTTAAGCGTCGAGAAAAATAATAAAAAAAATGTAAGTGATTTTCAGTGCAAGAAAGTTTCATTTACTTTTTTAATACATGAATTGGTACAGATGTAGTATAGGACATTTGGCGCGCCAGTTGTTTTTGGAGTGTTTTATAGGAGCGATAAATTTTTAGTATGGCGACCCCACCTGACATTGTTGATATTTTCTGGTTCTTGTGCCGACTTTCAATCTGCGACTTTTTTCGTCGCCAACAAAATAAACGCGCCAAATGTCCTATAGTACATCTGTTCCCATGGATTTTGTAAACTTTTTTTTTTAACTTTTAAAATATACCCTTAATGTTTAAAATTGGAAAAAATATTTAAAAATTAAGTATTTTTTTATTTTGAATTCTGTGAATTGCTGGAAAAAAACTCATGGACAACTAGACATCCACACCACTTATAGAGTTAATGATAGAACCTCCTTCTGGAAGGATGTATTGTACTGCCGATAGGACTTGCGTTTATGATCGCATAGAAGTTTTATAAGATTTTCTGAGTTGACGCAAAAAAAAGTTTAGAAATTCCAACTTTAAAATTTTTTTAGTTAAGTTACAATTAGAATTTTTAAACTGTTATTCAAATTCAGTGGCGGCCCGTGGTCGAATATGTTAGTGCAGCCGAAATCATGTGAAGCCCCCCCCCCATTTTCCACAACCATACATGAACGGAAAATAGAAAACATTTACTTATTTTTTGAAGATCAATCCTCCTTTCTTTTAAACTTGCAAATCGGTCAATGATGTCGTCATAAAATGGCGTTGTTTTCGTAAGGTCGTCATTTTATTATTTCTTGTACACTACAATCCCTGTATGATGAATCGGAATAAAAATAGTTTAATTCATTTTTTAGTCTATGAATATCACATATCATTGGATAAGAGTTTTTCAAACTTTCAAAAGCCATTTCTGGGATATTTATCGAAAAATCCTTAAACTTTGAAAAATCGGCGAGACAAAAAAAATATAGACATTCGCTATCTTTAAATCTTACGTCAAACTCCATTATTATGGTATCCGAAATTTCAAAATATAACATTTTAAATTTCTTAAACACATCTTCGTGAGTTCGGAAGTCATCTTGTCTTTTGAAAACAATTTCTGTTTTCGAATTCGCAATTTCAAAAATACGTTTGAACGTGTTCTCATTATGGTTTTGTCTTATAATGTTCTGAATTACCTTGACTTGCTGAAGACAATAATTTATATCTACAGATTTTTTTTTGAAGAATGTCATATAAAACATCTGTTTGTTGAAAAATAAAATCAAAAATTAAAGGTAAAAGTGTGAATCCAAAATCATTAAAATAATTCAGAAATCCATTTGCCCATCGAATCGCTCCCATTCACTCCCTCAACAGCCATTCCTTCCACAGGGTTGCGAAACAGCACTTATCAATACCGCCAAAGCTGAAACAATTATCGAGCCAAGGGGCTTTTCCTCCATCAGGCAAAGCGGTCTGGAGATGCTAGTAAAATACTCGGTCCCCTCCCCACACCCGCCGATTCAAACACGGGAGCGAATCAATTCACAGAATTCCCAACTACAGCTCGAGTTGAAAAAATCCTTTTGAGCTGCGTTTGTGACGTCACAGCCTCATTTTAGGGTGAAGGGGAAGTCATACCACGTAAGGTTGCCATGGCAACGATGCAGCCGATTTCTGACTTTGCTTTTTGGTAGGGATGAACCGGATAGTAGTTTTGCCGGATATCGGATATCCGGCGCACATTACAAACCGGATATCGGATATCCGAACTGGATTTTGCCGGATATCCGATCGGAACGGATCCGGCAGTTTATTTTTTATGAAAATAAATTCTCATACACACTAGAAAAAACGGAAATCGGTCAAAAATTGAAAAATATTTTTTTATTCTGTAATATTTCCCAATTCCTTATCTTTAAAGTGATACCAAAATTGAATAAACATTCAAAAAACTTTTTTTATTTACAAAGGGTTAGTCTAGGGTGCTGCTAGCAATGGTCGTATGTTTTGTACATTTTACACTTAATTTCTGAATAATTGTAATTTTACCATATGCCCTTTCATTCCAAACATGAAAACTCAAGTTTGCTTAAACTTTTGAGAAATTTATTTTTTAATTCAACTTTATATTAGTTGTGAGATGTAATGACCCTCCACCATAATGATTCGTTAAAAATATAATTTTAAAGTTAAAAATTTGAAAAAAGTGGGTTTTTTAAAGTCTCTATTGGTTAAAGGGAGAATCTGCACACTGTGAATACGTTGGTAAATTTTCAGGAAAATACTTAAAGCAAGAACAAAAAAAATTGATCGCCACAAAAAAAATCTTCGATGTTTTATTCATCCGGATATCCGGCATGGAAAATCGGATATCCGGCATGGAAAATCGGATATCCGGCACTTTACTTCCGGATATCGGATAGTTACCGGATAGTTAAAAACCAGCCGGATACCGGATATCCGTTTCATCCCTACTTTTTGGCTGCAATTTTAATTGACTGAAGTTTTTTCCCCTTCTGAATTGTGCATTACGGCAAGAAAGTTTGCTATTTATCGGCGATTTTGTTTACTACCGTAGAAATTTCATTTTCAATTCTAATCTTCATTTAAGAAAATTAGTAAAATATCTGATTTTAGTTTTTGATGAATTTAGGTGCAGCCCGGCTGTACTTGCTGTAGTGGGCGAGCCGCCACTGTTCAAATTTTTTATTACAAAAATTTGAATGTTTCCAAGCTTACAAAGTCAAACCGATAAAGTCCACTTTGTGTGCGTCAGCAGTAGTGTTTTCCACAGCTTCGCTTTTGAATGCCTGATTCCAAGTTCAAAATTAATACAAAACAGGTGTCCTGCCTGCATGACGCAGTAATTAGTTGGAGGGCATGTGCAAACGTGCTTCCGGAAGGTACTTCTGGCAGGACTTTGACTCTATCATTAAGCATTGGAGGGGATTTCAATAAAAGATATAAATCAATTATTACATGTTTCTTATAAATTATAAATATCCGTAATAATCTTTTGTCCATTTAAGTCTATTGTCCTTTCCCAGGCATTCTTCCAAACGGTCGAGTTCTCTTAGTTTTTACATGGGCATGTACGACTACAGGCCCTACGTGAAGGAGGTGACCAATAATCGGCAGATCATGTAGGAGTGCCTCCGGCATTACACCCTCATCTATGGGCCCCCCAGGTGTAACTTACGTGGATGCCCCAATTGCTTATAATAAGGTGTATTTTCTTTTTACCAATCTTCTATAGTTTATAAGCTTTTGTTATCAAGTTTTTAAAAATACAGAAATTAAAAAATAAATTTCTGAATTGCTGAAAAATACTAATTGTACGAAAAATTGCAATGGAAGTTGAGGTTTTTTCTACAGATGAAGCTGTGTTCTATGTCTACCACAAAACTTTGTTAGTCATTACCAGATGCCAGGCACGTTGGTAAGGGGATGGGTGGTTCAGGATTCAAACCCCTCCCATTGAAAGTCAAGAGAAGAAAAAAATTAAAAATCGAATTACTGTAAAAATCATAAACATACTTTAAAAAACTAGAAAAATTTCAATTTCTAGTATAATACTTCTTGTTGAGTTGCATGAGGAAAAAAAATAGTTTTCAAAAGGCGTCATAAACATGTTTTGAGGTTATTTTTATCTAAAAATAGGCGTAACATGACGTCATCGTGTTTCATTATATAACATTTGAATTTCAGTGACGAAGGGAAAAGATTTTGAAACGGGATCCATATATTATTTTAAACAAGCAATCTAAAAATTTAAATCTGTTCTCTAAATTTATTTCATAGTTAGGGAGTGATATTTACTAATTTTAAAAACAGTTAATAACTGATATTGGTAATGATTTTATGAAAAAATAAATGATAAATGTAGCTGTTTCGATACTTCTATGCCAATGTATTCCTGTTTACTTGAATAAAAATTAATAAGTTTAAAAAAATTGGGGGGGGGGGGGGGAGAGAATGAGTTACTCAGTCACTGAACCACCCCATGAAAAATCTATACCATGCCAGATGCGGTTGCTAAGCCAGGGTCACATGTTTAGAACAGCTCTCTAGTCTATATTGTCTGAAATTAAGTTATTTTGTACATGCATATGCACCTCACAAATGAATTAAAATGTGTAAAGGGGGATATGTTTCATAGACTTAACATAACACATATCCCTCTTTACATCTTCCAATTCAAATATATCTGAATGTTCTTACACGATTATTTGCATCGTCCTTAAGAACTATATTTTTGGTAGGTATTTAATCAAGAACCCTTAAAATCTTTAAATTATAAAATTGCAAATGTTAATTTCAATTAGTAAAGAATTTAAATTTGGTGACACTGTAGGTACTTAAGGTGTACATTTAAGTTATGATATCAAGTGCAATAAAAATGAAATTATGTTTTTGTAGTTATTTTTGAATTTGAACCTTTAGGCACATTTGAATTTTGATCTTTAATTTATTAAAGCTAAGAATTCCTTAAAAAGTTGCAACAAGTCCTTAAAACTATTTAATTTCTACTTTTTTAATCTCTATGAACCATGATGCAGAATATATGTACCTTTTTTAAAGATGTATAATGTAAAGATTTGTTGATACATTGCAGTAATCAAATCTGCATGTTGTTTTGAATTTAAAAGGTGCTTTCAACTAAAAATCAAAATAATTATGATTAATCAATTTGGTGATAATACTTTTGACAAATCTTTTTCTCAAATATTTTAGATTAGAACACATCTTGAAGAAACTATGCTGAATTAAAATTATAAAATTCATGTAGTGCCTTTAAAGCATTCTTTTGTTTTTTTTGTTTTACAGGTCCTCATTAAACTTGTTGTTTCTGCAAAGTCTCTTCTTTAAAGCGTTGGGAAGAAGAGTTGTGTCCTGCATTATTCTTTCTTGGGAACATTTGATGGTGGTTGAATATTTATAAAGGATTAAAGTAATTCAATAATGATAATTTTTTTATTTCTTATATTTCACCATAAAGCAGTAAAGACCAATATATTTATCCTATTTTAATCTCTTTCTAACCAACCATATGGATGTGTGCTTAAATTTTAAATATTAAAATAAAATAATTTTTCATTTATAAATTGATATGAGGAAGCAAGAAACAAATGAGTTGACACGGATTATAAGTCAGACATACAGTATGAAGCAGAATTGTGAACAAAATGTCAACTTTTAAAGAAAAGGTTTTACCCATCTGAAGAGAAGGACAATAAAAAAATATCCCTTTCTGTCACAATCCACTTCCTACTAAATAAAAAACTTCTATTGTTATATTGTTGAAAAAAAAAATTATGAATTAAATATTTTTGACAGGTATCTTTTAATTTCCTCAAGAACTGAAGACTATTACATAAATGTATTAAAGTTCTTAATTTCAATTAGGTATTCAGATATGATGTGAAATCTTATATTGTTTATATATATTATGCATTTTCTTTTTAGCATTCCAGAAGAAAATTCTTTCAAGATTTAAAGAAACCTCCAGAGTGTTCTTCGTTAGCCCTAAAAGAAATGGCCAGAATATGAAAGTTTTTTTTAAAAGACAAAAATTTAACCATATTGTAAGTTTGTGCTTCTTTCTGTATTTTGAATGTTTAAAAAAAATTATATTTTTAATTTATTTTTGAATGTTTAAATGTTGTTTTATTTTAAGCTTGTTTTAAATCTATTGTAGGTAAGTTGTAATATTTTTCAATGATGCTAGAAAACCAGTTGTCATTTGTTTACATTGTAGTAATATCCACCATTTTGTTTTGCATTAAGTTAGATATTTTGATTTAATTCATGTTCTGTATTTACATTACCAGTCGTTACAGTTTTTTCTAATTTGAAAATAAGGTTGATATTGTTCTACATTGCTATATTGATGACAACACATGCGTGGAGGGATACCTAATTAATTAATTTCAATTAAAAAAAATTGTTAATTATAATTAAAAATTTAAATATTTCAATTTAAATTGAATTATTTCAATTAAAAAAACCTATCTCTGCCTTTCTCTTTATTTCTGATTTGCAAATTTTTTTATATATGATAACATTATATATATATAAGTTGTATATTTAACTGTTATATTCACTTTCAGTTAAGAATGTTCATATATTTACATGTTATAAGTATTCGTCCTGCTTCGTTTATTGACTTATAATAAAAATTCATATCTTATTCCAATTTTTCTTCATCACATATTTCATGGTATAGATATTTTATTTAAATCGATTATTTCAGAAAACTTAAATTGAGTTCAGATGTAGGCATATGTTAAGTTGAATCATTTATCCTTACTAGAATCAGTCGTATAGCCAGATGAGAACTATCAAGATCAAGCCCTCTCCAAAATTTATACAGGAGATAAAACAGTTTTTTAGATTTCTCCAAGTCATTTTATTTTTTAATTCTATTTCAAGTCTTATAAAATTATTTCACTTTGAATTTTATTGGAAACTACTAATTCTTGACGAATAAATACACACTCATAGAATATCAAAGTTGTACTAGTCAAGTAACTCTAAAACCATTCCTCACTTCAGATCCAAGTGTTTAATACTTCAATCCCAAAATTATTTCATTTTCATATTTATTTGTACTTGTGAAATGCACTACCTTCTTCTGTTGTGTAAAACAGAAATAAGTATAAAATAACTTGCATAATACTCCAACCCTCAAATTAATAATTATTGAGTTCACATACTTTAGTGCTCATGTACTCTTTTATTTAATTAAGGTACTTCTCCAGGTGTAAATATTAAAGCTGTAACTTTAAAGTATCCCAATTCATTATCAATTTGTATTTTATTATAACTGATTTAAATTTATTAATATTAAATAGACAGGTTAATAATATATTTAGAAATACATATTTAAGTTTATTTTTTTTCTTAAAAAAAAAATTGCTTGGGCCTCTTCTGAAACTAAATCGTGGATTTGCCACTGACTAGGATGATGAGCATATATACTAAGATACCAATAGATATTGACTTTGTAATATTAAATTTTTTACTCTAATATTTTTTTAATGAGTTATGTAAAGCAGTCGAGCCGTAATGAAATAAGTGGCACGAATGAAATTTTTAGATAATAAAATTCAAAATTTGTGTTGACATAAATAACAGTAACAGAGTGTAACAATTAGTGTAAAAAGAGCAAAATAATTCAGTAATTATTTGTATTGAACTTGTTTCGAGTAGAAATGGTCTGCCTCTATAATATTAAATGTGTAAACCCATTTTTGGAAATTGTTTTACTCGTATCACTATGCTTCGGAGTGCCTCATATAGGCACATACAGGGTTGATAAACTTATATTTTTATGTGCTATGTAACTTGACTAAAATACAATATAAAATATGCACATTTACCACTTATTCAAACGGCATTAGTCATCTTATGGGATATATGTTCCGTTCAGTCTTAAAATAGTCCGAAATTAAAAATGCTTTCCATGGTTTGCCTCCCTCTGCAGCCAAAGGATTCCATTATTGAATTTGTTTTTGTTATAATTAAAACAAATATTTGGTTATATTTTCTTGAACTATGCCTTTATTTTTACAGGGAGAAAAAATTAGTGCAGAGAAAGCAGTGTCTTGCCAGTCAGATGAAAATTCTATTATCCAATAAAAAATTTTGTTTTCCGATAGAAAAAAAATAAACTAAATTAAAAAATATGTAACATGTGTTTGTGTTATTTTTAGTTAGAATCATTTAGGTATAGTATTTAATGTACAAAAAGAAATATACATGTGCAAATTATATGTAAAAAAATGCCTCTAATTTTTAACATGTTAATCGTTTTGTATCGGCCTCTAAGGTTAAGGTTTTTTATTGAGAAAATAAATCATCTTTATTGAACAGACATAATAAAACTTGGAAAGTTATAAATATAATAGGTCATTAGTATGTTAATTTTGCTTGAAATGTAAAGTAAAAAGCTACATTTTTTTTTTAACGTTATTGCTTTTATGAGCATGATTGCAGTTAATGTATTTAATTCTCAGATTTTCCTTTAGATGTTGCAATATCTTTCCTTGTTGCATAATTTTTTTTTTTATAAATACTATGAAAATTCTTTATATTATGTTGAATATTTTTACATGTACATCAACTAACCTTAAAAGAAGTCAATTTGATATATGTAAAAAATATTTGGAGAGTATAGCGTACAAATAGCTAACTGAAAAAAGGGGACATCTACAATACAATGTTGGAAATTCCTTTTTTGCAGTTAGCCATTCATTTAACTGTATGTTTTCAAGAAAAAGCTTCGAATAACCTTTTCATTGTCAACCTTTTCGTACGCTTATAAACGAAAAGGATACATTTTCATTATCAACCTTGTCGTATGCTTGCACGACAACCCTTATCGTATGCTTGCACGACACCCCTATCGTATGCTTGCACGACAACCCTTGTTGTATGCCTGCACGACACCCCTATCGTATGCTTGCACGACAACCCTTATCGTATGCTTGCACGACACCCCTATCGTATGCTTGCACGACAACCCTTGTTGTATGCCTGCACGACACCCTTATCGTATGCTTGCACGACAACCCTTGTCGTATTGTTTGCTTTTGTCAAGTAGCGCACCTTGTCACACACTTGTTTCAGCCTTGCACCCTTGTCACCGGCAGTCTTATGACAGCCTTTACACTTGTCGTTGACAAGGTAAGAACAATGTTGAAACAAGCTTAAATTGCTATCTGGGTAATCTTAAAGACGTTGTTTCATTCATTAACGGCTAATACAGAAGAAACAATAAGAATAATATATGGATCATTCTAAATTTACATGTAGATTCGGTGCCCTGAAAATATTTTTTCCCCTTTGACAGTCTTTAGCTACTTTTCCCTTATGCCATTTTTACTTTGGAAAATAACTTATTTACTCATGAGAATATGTATTAGATTTGTATAAACTTTTTAAAATCTGAAATATATATATATTATTCCACATCACTGCTAATATTTTGACTGTTCCAAGCAGGGCCGTCACACAGAATTTTTAGTTAACAGGGGGGGGGGGGGGGGGGGCTGAAACAAGAAATTTCCTAACTTAAAGATTCGAACGATTCTCAACTCAACATTACAAAAAATTTCCAGTTCCAAGGGACCGACATTTTTCATCTTTTTATATATTAAGTAGAATTGAAGGCTTAAAATAAACAGTAGAAAGCTACGATACATATTTTTATATTGTTTTAGTTCATTTCATTTATTGCAGAATACTTTATTTGAAAATAATTCATGTATGAATATAATTTGTAATTTTCCTGACAGAAAATGAGGTCAGCAGATGAGATAGCACTCCACAGGTTTTAATACTTTGAACCGCGACAGATTTAGTCCTCTATACACCGCAGCAGGCATGTCGCACCGGGGGGGAGGGAGGGGGGGGGGGGAAGTCAGACCCCCCCCCCAATAATTTGGAAATCTTAAAAGTTGAGAATTTCATGGTTTGAAAATACCTGAGTTGGGAAAATTTATGTCTGAAGAAAATTAATATTTTTAACAAATGAAAGCGAAGGTTATCAAGAGAAAATTAGAAATTGTTTAATTTGTAAAATTAAACTGAAATTCGTGTGTTTGGTTTTAGAGTTCACTACACACTTGCGACCGATACGACGCTGAGGCTCCCAAGGCTACAGATGGAGTTGTCTAATTCAGTCTGCAGCCAACACAACGCCAGTGTGTTCCAGACAGACAGCTACTAATCCATTGGCGCCTATAAAATGCTCACATCTGCTCATTCTGTTTTCATTTTTCGAAAAACAAATAATTCCGTAATACCTTTTTACATTAAAATGTAATATTGCGTAATCTATAGACGCTGAACGTCTGCGCATTTTGGACATTATTTGATAATAAATCTTGTTTTATTACTCTTTGTGATTTGCGGTTTTGTTCCGCTCGTCAGGCGCTTCGTGCCAAGGGGGTGGGGAGCTCTCCTTGATGTGGGAAAATTTAAGCCCAGAGAAAATTAATATTTATTAGCAACTGAAATTGAGGGAAGATTAGAAATTGCCCATATTGTGAGATTAAACTTAAATTTGACATCTGAACGGACACTGTATCGGATGTCGCAATAGAGCTGCATATTGGGCTATTGGCGACGGTTCGGGGCCCATCTCGAAGGAAAGACCCGGGGACATGCCTCGTATTTTTGAACCATGGTCAAATAACGAGGACAACACCCGAGGCTTCTGGTGCCGTTAAGTTAGGAAATTTCTTTCCAAAAGTTGTATCTTCAAGAAGTATTTCAAGTGACGCATTTGTGTATTAAATTAGTAAAACTTTTTCTGATTGTTTACGATTTTATTAAATATCATTATTATTTATAAAGAAAGTGTCCTCATATTTAGAAAAATGCCCGATTTGAGTTTATATTGCAGAATTGCTTATTAAATTTATCCACTGTCCTTTAAAATACACATTACTTGCGACGTCATCTAAATTATATTATTTTACCGGCCAAGGAGTTCGTTTATCTGCGATGTAATTTCCGCCCCACTTCAACCGTCTAAAATATTTGTTAAATTTAATATGATTGAAATTCGTAACCAAGATCTTAATAAGACCTGTTTAATACTTTCACATCTCCTGAATTATTATTTAAAGAAATTTTAAATACTTTGAATTTAATTTAATATTTATAATAAGATAAATTTGGTTATTCAATCTTTTACAACTTTGAATTAAAATAACTTTTACAATTTAAATTGAATTTATAGAAGTTAATATTTATTGGTCAAAAGTAAAGACATTCCTTTGAATGGGTTGCACACTACCAAGCAATTTCGAGTCTTTGACTCCCACTATACTTTTGATCACGTAGCCTTTATATTATTCTTTACCAGTTTTGGTCAACTAAAACGCTTATTATATCTTTGAATTGCCATAACTATAAATTTTTTAACTAATTTATTTCGTAATTAGGGAGTGATTTACTAATTTTAAAAATAGTTATTGACTACTATTAAAAGCAGTTGTGGTGTTGCTCTTATAAGTCAACCCCCTAACATGTAAGATATCTAATTATTGAATCAATATTTCTTTTTTTATTTTGCAAAGCAAATGCTTGAAGACCCTTCTTCTTTCTATTTTTACAGATATTACTCTTTTCCAAACACCTCGCCGCTTGTTGCTTTTTCTCAGTGCGCACTTTATGCATCATGCCGGGAGTTTGCAATGATTGGTCATTACGTCACATATGCTATTTTTTTTTTATGAATCCCTGTGGATTGAAAATTTCTGCTATGCTTTTTCTTCCAATTCTTTTTTTTATTGAGTAACAACTGTCGAGTTCATGTCCAGGCTTTCTCCAGTATTTTGCTTTGTTTCAAACCCAGAAAAACGCAGCCCGTCGCCTTTTTGTTACGCTATAATTCTTTCTAGAACTTTCGTAAATAATTTGTCTGACGCTCGTCTTTTTTTTTTTTTTTTGGCTCGGGAGCTTTTTCTTTGGGGAGATGAAGTCTGGACTTTGAGGTTTTGGTTTGTACCCTTTATTTATCATCCTCTTTTAGACTGAATTTGAGTGATCAAGTTAATACTTTAAATTTGTATTAGTTTGTCTTTTTTCAAAATAATATAGCAACTTTTTCTTTCACTAAGAAAGCCTTATTGGTCACCTGTGCACAACGCGTAGAATATGTAACCATTATGATATATCACTGGCTGTACATAATGATATATTAAGACTAAGTTATTCTGATATACCAACTATAAAAGGAGATATTATTTTATAAAAATATCCACCGTGACAGTAGTTAATGGCAATGATAACTGTTACTGTTTCGATATTCATCTGCCAACGTATTCCATCCTGTTTACTTAAATGAAAATTAATTTTTTCACATTTTTTTTTAGTTAAGAGTTAAGGTTCATTAAAGTATAATTCATATAGGCTTTTGCATTAAATTCTCAATTAATGTAAAGTGTTCTGTCAGGAAAATTATAAATTATATTCATACATGTATTATTTTCGAATAAAGTATTCTGCAATAAATTAAATGAATTAAAACAATATAAAAACATGTATCGTAGCTTTTTACTGTTTATTTTAAGTCTTTAATTCTACTTAATCTATAAAAAAGATGAAAAATGTCGGTCATTTGGAACTGGAATTTTTTGCAATGTTGAGCTGGGAATTTCGAATCTGATTAGCTAGGCAAATCCCTCGTCAGAAGCGATATTTTGAAATCAGACGGACAAGGTTAAAATCGACATCTACTTTTATTTGAGAAGAAACTAATTAAAACAAACTGATAAATTAAGACATTAGCAATGCTTGAGCGGGACATCTCCGCGAACTCTCGTCTCAGACTGAACAGCAGTCTAAAAGGAATAAAGGTAATTAGCATAACTCAAAAGATTACGGCGAACGGTATATCCAGGCTGCCCCAGACGGCACAAAGCGCAGCGCACAAAGGGCCAAGCATGAATGTGTATTCAAGGAGGTCAAAGCGCTCTGAATGGCTACAATTCATTGGGAAAATAAGTACCGTCCGGATAGGTCCGAACAGAATCTTTAAGTTGAGAAATTTCTTGTTTCAGCCCCCCCCCCCCCCCCAAAAAAAAAAAAAAAAATTGTGTGTGACGGCCCTGCAACAGCGGATGTTTTTTGCAGAAATGAGAAATTGGTATGAAATGTAAAGGTGGAGTCTAGGCTTTTTCCTCCTGCACATTGTTTGTCCCTTCCGAAACATTTACCTTGATGCAGGGTAATTGTTTCGCTCAAGTATGAAATCTTTTCTCGTTTCCCGAAAGTTTACAAAAGCCATTTTATAGCCATCGATATTCGAACTCACTACCCACCGATTATGAGCTTTTCAATTTAATTAATGCCAGAAATTTTTTTGAATGCTTTATTATGCATAGTCAAACTTTATTAATATTATCTTAAGTACATTGCTCTTTAAACAAAAAAATGAATTTTGATACAGGAGAAAATTATGAAATTGCCTGGTTGACTAAGCTGCTTACTTCACATTGCAAATCGTTATTGGACTTCATCGCATTTTCATCTTTTTCTTTCCTCCGTGTTTTACTTGCACGAAATATTCAATATATATTTTTTATAAATATTTCAATGTTAAAGATATTTTAAGAAATATAAAATACCTTTTTTTATTTTAGCTGGTTCATACTTTTCCACTTTTTTTTAGGAAATCTGTTAATTTGACAAAAATCATTCAAAATGGCGTCTGGTATATTTCTGTTAAAGCAGCTCTTTGCGCATAATATTTCACACATTCAGTTGATTCAACGTGGGGTTAAATATTGCAGCAACAAGTTTTCAATTTAAAGCTAATTCATTATTAATTAGAATTAATTAATACTTAGTAATTTTATGACTAAATATTTTATTGTCTTCGGGATTACGTATTTATTCCGAGTTTCAGGTCGACAGGACAATTGGAAGGGGGTTTGAAATGAGTCATAAGATTTGAGGCTACAAACATCAGAGTGATTTAAATAAAAGCGTGTAAAAAACATATTTTCTCTTTCTTCTACTGCTTTGAAATTTTGTATTTTTAATTTTTTTTTTTAAATTTGGGGCTTGGTTCTCCCTTTAAGCGTAGTAGAAAACATATAGTTTGCGATTGCTATGATGCTGAGAACCAGTTTTGGGGTACTTTTTTCGTAAAACATGACTTTTACGAATGCGTAAGCGTTTCTTGTATATAAACATACCCGTTCTCTATTCGTTATTATTTAAATTAAAAAAAATACGAAATTTCAAAGCAGTAGAAGAAAGAGAAAATATGTTTTTTACACGCTTTTATTTAACTCGCTCTGATGTTTAGCCTCAAATCTTATGACTTAATTTAAACCCAATTTGACTTGAAACTTGGTATAAATACGTAACACCGATGAAAATACAATATTTAGCCATAAAATTACTAAGTGTTAATTAATTATAATGAATAAATAATTTTCTATTTAAATTGAAAACTGGTTGCGCAAGATTTGAACCCACGATGAATCAACCGAATGTGCTAAATATTATGCGCAAATAGCCAGTTTTGCTTTAACAGAAAATATACCAGACGCGATTATGAATAGTTTTTAATAAAATAACAGATTTCCTAAAAAAAGTGGAAAAGTATGAACCAGCTAAAATAAAAAAGTTATTTTATATTTCTTAAAATATCTTTCAGATTGAAATATATATAAAAACATATATTGAATATTTCGTGCAAATAAAACAGATTATTGGTCGGTTGAATTAACGTCGAACTAGAACTGAATATCCAGGAACATTGAATCATAATTTGGAACCATGATCAGATGATGAGAATTAAACTAGATCTGGCACCCTACTCACCTAAAACCCTAAAGGAAAAGGTTGGTTGTTTGGTTGAATAAACTTCGCACAATAACTGCATAGTGGGTTATTGGTGACACTTCGGAGTCTATCTTGAAGGAAAATCACGAGAACACTGCGTTGTATTTGTATTTTTGAATCATGATCAGATGACGAGAATTAAACTAGATCTGGCATCCTACTCACCTAAAATCCTAAAGGAAAAAGTTGGTTGATTGGTTGAATAAACTTCGCACAATAACTGCATAGTGGGTTATTGGTGACACTTCGGAGTCTATCTTGAAGGAAAAACACGAGAACACTGAGTTGTATTTGTATTTTTGAACCATGATCAGATGACGAGAATTAAACTAGATCTGGCATCCTACTCACCTAAAACCCTAAAGGAAAAAGTTGGTTGATTGGTTTAATAAACTTCGCACAATAACTGCATAGTAGGTTATTGGTGACACTTCGGAGTCTATCTTGAAGGAAAAACACGAGAACACTGCGTTGTATTTGTATTTTTGAACCATGATCAGATGACGAGAATTAAACTAGATCTGGCATCCTACTCACCTAAAACCCTAAAGGAAAAAGTTGGTTGATTGGTTGAATAAACTTCCCACTATAACTGCATAGTGGGTTATTGGTGACATTTCGGAGTCTATCTTGAAGGAAAAACCCGAAAACACAATTGTATTTGTATTTTTGAACCATGGTCAGATGACGCGTATTTTACGTGCTCCAGTCTCCTCTATACGGCGGATTATGTTTGGTGAGCGACAGGAACGAATCTGTCAACCTTCCGATTACCAGGTCGCTACACACATGCTGGGAATCGAACCTGCGCCTTTTTGGTGTTGGGTCCGACGCTACAATTTGTTATTATTTTATTACTAGCATGTCCGTGTGATAATTATCGCATGAACAACTCCTTCCCCACACACTCATTCGTTAGTGCCAAAAAAATAACGGTCTGCTCATTGATGGCAGCATTATCAACGGCTTGTTTAAAAAAAAAACCCGTTTAAATGAATTATTTTAAACGCATTTAAAAAAATTTTGATATTTAGAGATAGAGAACAAATGATGAAAGTACGATTCATCACTGGTTCGTGAAATTCTCTTTCTTTTGGTAGCTCATGTGTTAAGATTAGCTGCATATAAGAGGCGTATAATTAATCTTTACTACAAACATAATATATATGATATGTTAATTACCGTAATTAAAATAATTATAAAAAAAAACTAACTAAACCCAATAAAATAATTGGGCTTAATTAATGTTAATTAACATATTATAAAATAATAACAAAAACTTGTGTAGGGGAAAAATCACGGGCAAATATTGTGGAATGGCCAATCAGTTATTCGCCTGCCCTTAAGGAAAAAGTATTATAAGTTTATATTAGAAAAAGTGTCTTTAAACTGTCTGTATAAAGGGAAACATAAAAAATGTTCATTTCCTTTAAGATACTTTAAAAGTGTCTATTAGAAGAAGTTGTTTTTTTGCTAAATCGTTGATGTTCTAGATGTAATAGGCACGTAGGTAAGGGGGTGGTTCAAGGGGCTCAAATCCCTCCCATTGAAAGTCAAGAAAAAATAAAATAAAAATCGAATTACTGTGGAATGGCCAATCAGTTATTCGCCTGCCCTAAAGGAAAAAGTATTATAAGTTTATATTAGAAAAAGTGTCTTTAAACTGTCTGTATAAAGGGAAACATAAAAAATGTTCATTTCCTTTAAGATACTTTAAAAGTGTCTATTAGAAGAAGTTGTTTTTTTGCTAAATCGTTGATGTTCTAGATGTAATAGGCACGTAGGTAAGGGGGTGGTTCAAGGGGCTCAAATCCCTTCCATTGAAAGTCAAGAAGAAAAAAAAATTAAAAATCGAATTACTGTAAAATTCCTAAAATTTCTTTAAAAAACTAGAAAAATTTCAATTTTTAATATAATACTTCTTGTTGAGTCGCATGAGGGAAAACTTGGTATTTTCCGGGAGTCCTATCCCGGAAAATAGTTTTCAAAAGGATTTAAAAACATGTTTTGATGCCATTTTTATCTCAAATTAGGCATAACATGACGTTATCGTGTAGCATTATATAGCATTTGAATTTCGGCGACAAAAGGAAAAGATCGTCAAACGGGATCTATATATTATCTTAAACAAGGAATCTTAAAATTTAAATTTGTTCTCTAAATTTATTTTAGAATTAGTGTGTGATATTTACTAATTTTTAAAAATAGTTAATGTTACAATATTGGTAGCGATTTCATGAAAAATAAATGATAACTGTTGCTGTTTCGATATTTATATGTCAACGTATTCCTGTTTACTTGAATAAAAATTAACATAAGTTAAAAAAAATGGGAGCGGGGTGGGGGGAAGGGTGGGGGGGATAAGTTAATCAGTCACTGAATCACCCCCATGAAAATTCTATACCTATGTGCCTGGATTAAGCACAATGAATTAATTTGTGTGTATTTAACACTGGGACAGCAGCAATATGAAGGTAAAGTTTCAAAAATATTGGAGAAACTCTGGCTCATTTGACCTAAATAAGAACACTAACAATATCAATAGCTTAACAATATCAATAGGGGGGGGGGGGGGGGAAGGCTCTAGTGTCCGACGTCAGATAGAACGAATAATCACGTCAAAAATAATCTGATTTTTTAAAATTAACATAAAATTTGTCAAAAAGTGCAATAAAAAACAGTCCAAATTACAAAGAAAAACGGTTATAAAAACAAGTTTAAGCTGCAGTTACAATAATAAAAAACAAATATATTTATATTGTTATAGTTTTAGTTCAAATGGTAAAATAGGAATGATTTTTTTTCAACTCTTTAACAGTATTTCAGTCTTGGTTTCGAAGACATTTATGGAATAGCGATCCAGAAGAACAAAATGGAGGAAGAAATAAAGATATTTTTTACTAATTACAGTGTAGTGGGAATTGGAGCACATTAAATCTGTCGTCGTTATATTTGTTTTCACTTTTTGGTATTGTATTGGGTAAGTTTGTGAAATAAGGTTGACACCTCAAATTAGGCACATTGTTAAAAATAGCTACTCAAAAATAATTAAAATGTACTTATACTTGAGTTAATTCGATGCTTATCATACATGTTACAATTTTTAAAAATACATGTAACTTTTAATCGCGAACGAACTAAAAAGATTATCAGTGAAAATTTCGTTCCAATTCCTTCCAGCAGATGGCTGCACTGTAGAAGATGGTTTCTAAAAATATTGTGTAGTTTATTTATCTTACTAGTAGATTTACCGGTAATGCATTGGGCACTTTGTACATTTCAATGTAAATATAAAAAATAATTAAGTTTATGATTAATTAAATTAATTAAAAAAGTTTTAATGAATATTATTAGCTAACCAAGCTCTAAAGAGCTATTTTATTTAGCTTAAAAATATTATCGCTGATTAGTATGGGGATAAATGGAAACAAATTTACTATGATTCAAGTTAGAGTTTAAATTTTCCTGGGAACTATAAATAGAAAATATAGAAGCAATAATTGTATATTACTAATGTGGCTGAAAGTAAAAATATTTTGAAGATTCATTAAAGAAAAAACACGAGGACCTAGTTATATTTTGGCATTAAAAGTACGAATTTTTTACTTGATGTAAGTATGCGTCTTGATGTTTTGGAATATATGCGATTAAAAATTTCTGCAATTGATTTTTTAATATTAACTTTGATTTATTTATGCATTCAGAATTCTTTAGCCTGAATTTCCATAATGAAATTATTTTATACGTCATTCAATTAAAACAATAAAAAAAATATTGTAACTATTTTTTTAGCTTGAGCAAATTTGATTAGCACCATATCTTAAAAATGTGATAAGTTTCTGTAAAGTCTCTGAACCGATGTAGGAAAATAATATTAAATATCAATTAACTTTATGTAATATCAACTAATTATCTTAGCGTTAAAAATAAAATGTTTTTTACTAATTGTAAATTTAAATTTTTGTAACGAAAAAGTATTTGTTACTTTTAGTTACGGTTATACTAACCAAGAACATACATATTGTATCCCCCCTTCTCTTGATATAGTGGGTGAATTATTTCTACGGTACTGACAGTGATACGCTAATAATTATTTTACTGTTTAATATGACTCGAAAGGAGATGTACAATGACTGGAAATAATTATTTTTAAATAATTAAAAAAATAATTTAAAAATTGGTTAAATGAATTGAATTTATGAGTATTTCTTTTCATACTTATACACACTCCGTTAACTTTTCATATGCATACTACCTATTAATTATTACCGAAAGAGCCGATATATATAAATAAAAAACAACGATCACGTACGAATACGAATCCATCCATTAAGTTTTCCGCACTTTTTTATAAACGATTTACGAATTAAGATTATACAGTACACAAACTTTCCTTAAATATTATTTTTAGTAAAATTTTTATGTAATTTAAAGGTTTTAATGCGAATCAACGAAATTTTTGATGGGCAGTTGCCCAAATTATTGTTTATTTGCAAAAACTAAGTTGCAGAATAGTCGTAGTTATTTATTTAAAAGGTAGTTTGATTAAATTAGCTAAAATATTTCCTTACAAACTTTTTACAAACTAAGTAAGAAACAAATTGCCTCCCCATGTTCGAAATATGAGGAATATTTTTTCTTCATAACAATTTGTATAAGGGATTTCTTTTTAAATAATAAAAAATATAAATAATTACTATGTTTGCTATACCTATCCAATATCGTTTCCATTGGTTACAATATGTGATAAGTTACAATAGTATTTTTGCAAAAGTTTGTTTTCAAATTCTAAAATTACTGACAAATAAAAATAAAATAAAGAAATAAAATAAATTATAACTATTTTTATAAATAAAATGGTGCAAAAATTTATTTTAATAACCCTTTATTCGAATTTTAATAATTTTTTTAAAAAATCAGTAGGACATACTACTAAAGATGAAACTTTATCGAAATTTTTAATAGATATACAACTGAAATCTATTTAAAATATACTAATATAACAATATGCTAATACAACAATATGCCAATATTATAACAATATGCCAATATTATAACAATATGCTAAAATAACAATATGCTAAAATAGCAAAATGGCGCCATCTATGTTTCATTTCTGTAGTTTTTTTCTGTTTTGATAATATGCTAATATAACAATCTATAATAATAAAAGAATAGAGACTGTCTGTGGCATGTAAAACTTTACTTCATGTGCACAGAAATGCCTTAAATTTTGAACATAAGTATTATTCAACCTTCAATTGTGAACACGAGAGCCAAAATTTTCAAAAGTTATATTTTAATTAATATTTAAAGTTTCCATCCATAAGATATCATAGCAAGGGTATACTTGGCGCCATCTATGTTTGGTTTCTGTAGTTTTTTCCTGTTTGCTAATATTTTGTGTAGTTCATTCAAAATTATTTCAGATAAATGTTATTTATTTTTAATGCTTTTCTTTAACATATTTTGTTTTTTTGATAGAAAAAATTGTTCTCTTTATTTAATTTTTTTATTAATTATATATGAATTATTAACACTGATCTTTTTTACAATATCTTTATTTCTTCAAGACTTTTTTTTAATTAAATAGTAGAAATACTTTTATGTGTAATTTTTTTTTTAAATTTCAGTTTTCTTCATTGATTTTTTATGAAGTCTAAGGTAAAACAATTGTATTTTCCCTAATTATATTAGAGGAATAGTCGAGGGTTCAGACAACTCCATTTTTTAATCTATATGCCTTAACGGATTCCCAGCGGGACCATACAATTAGGATGCTAATATACAAAAATATAGCAATTTGCTAATATATCAATATGCTAATATAGCAATATGCTAATATATCAATATGCTAATATAGCAATATGCTAAAATATAACAATCTATAATAAAATAACATACTATAATCTATATAAATATAACAACTATCCATCCATAAGAAATCGTAGCTGGTATACATGGCGCCATCTATGTTTGGTTTTTGTAGTTTATTTTTTGTTTTGCTAATATTTTTGTGTATTTCATTAAAAATTATTTCAGATAAATTTTCTTTCACTTTATTGCTTTTCTTTAACATATTTTGTTTTTTTGCTAGAAAAATTGTTCTCTTTATTAAATTTCCGCCAAAATGAATTTAATTTTTTATATTAATTGTGTATATAAACTATTAACACTTATCATATGTGCGCATATTTTTTTTCAATCACTTTATTTGAAAGACTTTTTTTAATTTAAATAGTAAAATTACTTTTATATGTGCATTTTTTAAATTTTATTTTTCTTTATTGATTTTTTATGAAGTTTAAGGTGAAACAATTATATTTCCCCTAATTATGTTAGGGGGGTGGTTGAGAGTTCACAACTCGATTAGGGCAACTCTATTTTTTAATCTATATGCCTTAACGAATTCCGAGCAACGCGGGACCATATAGCTAGTGTGCTAATATAGCAATATGTTAATACAGCAATATGCTAATATAGCAATAGGCTAATATAGCAATATGCTAATATAGCAATATGCTAATATAGCAATAGGCTAATATAGCATATTGCTAATATAGCAATATGCTAATATAGCAATATGCTAATACAGCAATATGCTAAATAGCAATAAGCTAATATAGCAATAGACTAATATAGCAATAGGCTAATATAGCATATTGCTAATATAGCATATTGCTAATATAGCAATATGCTAATATAGCAATATGCTAATATAGCAATATGCTAATATAGCAATATGCTGATATAGCAATATGCTAATATAACAAAAAGAAATAAGAATAGAAATAAGACTATTGAAGTTAGAAGTGTTTATGTAATGAAGTTTAATCTTTTTATTTATTAAATCTATTATTAATACATTAAAACGTTGTAATTTCTAATAACTTATTCAGTGATGATATTTTGAGGGTTAATTGAGAAAAAGTGTTTACAGAAGTATTTTGATAATATTAATCTTTAAAAAGTTTGTTAACATAAATAAAATGAGAACTACCGAAAATTCAGGGTATTCATAAATTTCAAAATAACTTTATTTTTAAGTAGAGAGCTACCCCAGCTCCTCTATTTCCTTCGCCCATGTTTAGGGATTTCTGAAAGTAAAGATTAAAACTAAAGGACATTGTTGTATTTCACAAAAACGCTTCTTCCACCGTTTTTGTGCTTAAAACATTTGATGCATGAAGGATATTTCTGTGGATAAAATGTCTAAAATGTGATGATATGCTTGTAACTGAGTGACAAGCACATCATTATTGTCGGTATTTTCCACTACCAATTGATTGGAAGAGGAAATCTTGATCTTGTAATTACTAAAATACCTACTAAACAATATGCAAAACACATGACGTGGATACTTTCTTCAAAACAAAGTGGAGGAAAGTATCCCCCTTTTTCGGAGCAATGTTAACCCGGTTCATATTTTTACTCACTGACATACAAATGATGGTCAAAACGGAAAACTAAACTGATTCGTGATCAGCATAAATTTCTATCACGATAGCATTGATACTTATCCAATGTGGAGTGCGACTGAAGCTGCGCAAACAACTTTTTGGAGACAAAAATTCCTGTGGGAATTCCACTGATAACAGCGAGATAACTTCGTTGCGACCTATTTGGAGAGTTGTGAGGAACAACAGAATTACTTATGTATGTCTCTTATTGGTAGATAAGTTGAGAGTCTTCGTCAGACAAACAGTCTAGGCCAGCGTGAAGCTAGGCTCTTCACCTTTTGTTAATTTCCAATTGTATAGTGGGGGCGATAAGTCCTAGTGTCGCCGCTACTAAAAATATGATTTACTCCACGGTATGTAGAATGAACACTGTTAAAAATAGGTACTTAGAAATAAGTAAAATGTACTCATTTTTGATTACATTAGATTCTTATCATAGCTCCGAATTCATAAGTTTCGTTATTGAAAAAGCCATATACCCAAAAAATAGTAAAAGAAATAAAAAGAGCAGTTGCTTGCCTACATAGGCTGCCTTCGAAAATCACTTTCAATAAATTCTAACAATTATAACCGGGAACTAACGGGAATCGAACCCAATTCGTCTACTTGATGCTGTCCGCATCGAAGTCCAAGGATATACCCGTTGTACTACCAGAGCGCGTGAATAAGTTATAAATAGAAGTAACGTTAAAAGGCCTTGGCAAAAGAATGGGAAGAAAGATAATTGAGTTGTAATAACTCAGTTTCCATATAAGCAATCGACATCAAATAATGTGGAAAACCATCTCCTGAACAAATATTTTTAGTCAGGTTGCTGTGTTAAGATGGCTTGAACAGAAGCTGAAATTAGCAATATTAAAGCATACTGATAATTTCTGCGAAGTACGGTTACTTAAATTTGAGTACGCCATCGCTCATTTACGATTCAATTGTACTTAAAGAAAAACGAGTACGTCCATGTACTCATTTTTAAGCACATTATTGTTGCAGTGTATAAATGTTAAACTTACTAGTTGAACTTTTTGTTGTTATGTCTGTGTGGAGTCCATAAAAAATAATAATATATTGCCATTGTATAGATCTAAAATTGTAAATGGTCCTCGCATATGGCAGATTTTTATATATATTTCTAAATACTAAGTTTTATATTGAATGTCAAATCCATACGGATTCCTCAGCAAAACAAAAATTGTGAACAATTGTTAAATCAGAATGTAACTGATAAAATGCCTGTAATGAAAATTAGAATAATAAATAATTTAAAAAGAACAAAATAAAAATCGTCCAGTCAGAGACTTCAAAATGTTAGGTAATAGTCAAATAGTTTAAAAGTAAACCAAGCCGATCAGAATTGCTGTCGTGACGGTCAATTGTCCCCGACCGAACATCACGTTGTATGCCTTAGGGCTGGTCAGACCAGTAGGAACTGGAAACTGCCCAGTGTGACGTCATCATCGAAGTTTTTTTTAATATATTTGGAGCAAAATAGGCATGACGGGAACAATTAATTTTTTTTGTAATGCTTTAAATTATTTAATATTTTAAATTATTTCAATATGAGAAATAATTATCTTTCATCGTTATTAGAACTTTTATTTTTAATATTGAACTTTTAAACAACGTCACACTTGTCTGAAAAACATCATTACTTTAAAACTTTATCTGCTTTTCCAGAACCATTAATCACATGAGTCGTAAAGGAATAAGGTAACATGATTGCTTAACGTAAGCGTTTTACGAATTTAGTGATTTGATATTTTTTTCGGCGAACTGAGTGCAATGCATAAAACCTATACGGGACAAGGGAAATAGAGAGAGCGAGAGAGAGAGCGCTTTGATATTTTTCTAGGCGAATTGAGTACAATGCATAAAACCTATACGGGAAAAGAGAGAGAGATAGAGAGATAGAGAGAGAGAGAGCGCTTTGATATTTTTCTAGACGAATTGAGTACAATGCATAAAACCTATATGGGAAAAGAGAGAAAGAGGGATATATAGAGAGAGGGATATATAGAGAGAGAGGGATAGAGAGAGAGAGAGGGATAGAGGGATATAGAGACAGGGATATATAGAGAGGGGGATAGAGAGAGAGGGGGTAGAGAGAGAGGGATAGAGAGAGAGAGATGGATAGAGAGAGAGAGAGAGGGATAGAGAGGGAGATGGACGGAGAGAGATGGATAGAGAGAGAGGGATAGAGAGAGAGGGGGATAGAGAGATGGATAGAGAGAGAAAGGGATAGAGAGAGATGGACGGAGAGAGATGGATAGAGAGAGAGAGGGATAGAGAGAGAGATGGACGGAGATAGATGGATATAGAGAGAGGGATAGAGAGAGAGAGGGATAGAGAGAGAGAGAGAGGGATAGATAGAGAGAGTGATAGAGAGAGAGGAATAGAGGGAGAGAGGGGTATATAGAGAGATGGATACAGAGAGAGAGAGAGGGATAGAGAGAGAGATGGACGGAGAGAGATGGATAGAGAGAGAGGGATAGAGAGAGAGGGGGATAGAGAGAGAGGGGGTAGAGAGAGAGGGATAGAGAGAGAGATGGATAGAGAGAGAGAGAGGGATAGAGAGGGAGATGGACGGAGAGAGATGGATAGAGAGAGAGGGATAGAGAGAGAGGGGGATAGAGAGATGGATAGAGAGAGAAAGGGATAGAGAGAGATGGACGGAGAGAGATGGATAGAGAGAGAGAGGGATAGAGAGAGAGATGGACGGAGATAGATGGATATAGAGAGAGGGATAGAGAGAGAGAGGGATAGAGAGAGAGAGGGATAGATAGAGAGAGTGATAGAGAGAGAGGAATAGAGGGAGAGAGGGGTATATAGAGAGATGATAGAGAGAGAGAGAGAGGGATAGAGAGAGAGATGGACGGAGAGAGATGGATAGAGAGAGAGGGATAGAGAGAGAGGGGGATAGAGAGAGAGGGGGTAGAGAGAGAAAGGGATAGAGAGAGATGGACGGAGAGAGAGGGATAGAGAGAGAGAGGGGGATAGAGAGAGGGGGTAGAGAGAGAGGGATAGAGAGAGAGATGGACGGAGATAGATGGATATAGAGAGAGGGATAGAGAGAGAGAGGGATAGAGAGAGAGGGATAGATAGAGAGAGTGATAGAGAGAGAGGAATAGAGGGAGAGAGGGGTATATAGAGAGATGGATAGAGAGAGAGAGAGAGAGGGATAGAGAGAGAGATGGACGGAGAGAGATGGATAGAGAGAGAGGGATAGAGAGAGAGGGGGATAGAGAGAGAGGGGGTAGAGAGAGAAAGGGATAGAGAGAGATGGACGGAGAGAGATGGATAGAGAGAGATGGATAGAGAGAGAGAGGGGGATAGAGAGAGGGGGTAGAGAGAGAGGGATAGAGAGAGATGGATAGAGAGAGATGGACGGAGATAGATGGATATAGAGAGAGAGGGATAGAGAGAGAGATGGACGGAGATAGATGGATATAGAGAGAGGGATAGAGAGAGAGAGGGATAGAGAGAGAGAGGGATAGATAGAGAGAGTGATAGAGAGAGAGGAATAGAGGGAGAGAGGGGTATATAGAGAGATGGATAGAGAGAGAGAGAGAGAGGGATAGAGAGAGAGATGGACGGAGAGAGATGGATAGAGAGAGAGGGATAGAGAGAGAGGGGATAGAGAGAGAGGGGGTAGAGAGAGAAACGGATAGAGAGAGATGGACGGAGAGAGATGGATAGAGAGAGAGAGGGGGATAGAGAGAGGGGGTAGAGAGAGAGGGATAGAAAGAGATGGATAGAGAGAGATGGATAGAGAGAGATGGACGGAGATAGATGGATATAGAGAGAGAGGGATAGAGAGAGAGATGAACGGAGATAGATGGATATAGAGAGAGGGATAGAGAGAGAGAGGGATAGAGAGAGAGAGGGATAGATAGAGAGAGTGATAGAGAGAGAGGAATAGAGGGAGAGAGGGGTATATAGAGAGATGGATAGAGAGAGAGAGAGAGAGGGATAGAGAGAGAGATGGACGGAGAGAGATGGATAGAGAGAGAGGGATAGAGAGAGAGGGGGTAGAGAGAGAAAGGGATAGAGAGAGATGGACGGAGAGAGATGGATAGAGAGAGAGAGGGGATAGAGAGAGGGGGTAGAGAGAGAGAGGGATAGAGAGAGATGGATAGAGAGAGATGGATAGAGAGAGATGGACGGAGATAGATGGATATAGAGAGAGAGGGATAGAGAGAGAGATGGACGGAGATAGATGGATATAGAGAGAGGGATAGAGAGAGAGAGGGATAGAGAGAGAGAGGGATAGATAGAGAGAGTGATAGAGAGAGAGGAATAGAGGGAGAGAGGGGTATATAGAGAGATGGATAGAGAGAGAGAGAGAGAGGGATAGAGAGAGAGATGGACGGAGAGAGATGGATAGAGAGAGAGGGATAGAGAGAGAGGGGGATAGAGAGAGAGGGGGTAGAGAGAGAAAGGGATAGAGAGAGATGGACGGAGATAGATGGATATAGAGAGAGAGGGATAGAGAGAGAGATGGACGGAGATAGATGGATATAGAGAGAGGGATAGAGAGAGAGAGGGATAGATAGAGAGAGTGATAGAGAGAGAGGAATAGAGGGAGAGAGGGGTATATAGAGAGATGGATAGAGAGAGAGAGAGAGGGATAGAGAGAGAGATGGACGGAGAGAGATGGATAGAGAGAGAGGGATAGAGAGAGAGGGGGCTAGAGAGAGAGGGGGTAGAGAGAGAAAGGGATAGAGAGAGATGGACGGAGATAGATGGATATAGAGAGAGGGATAGAGAGAGAGAGGGATAGAGAGAGAGAGGGATAGATAGAGAGAGTGACAGAGAGAGAGGAATAGAGGGAGAGAGGGGTATATAGAGAGATGGATAGAGAGAGAGAGAGAGAGAGAGGGATAGAGAGAGAGATGGACGGAGAGAGATGGATAGAGAGAGAGGGATAGAGAGAGGGGGGATAGAGAGAGAGGGGGTAGAGAGAGAGGGATAGAGAGAGAGATGGACGGAGATAGATGGATATAGAGAGAGGGATAGAGAGAGAGAGGGATAGAGAGAGAGGGATAGATAGAGAGAGTGATAGAGAGAGAGGAATAGAGGGAGAGAGGGGTATATAGAGAGATGGATAGAGAGAGAGAGAGGGATAGAGAGAGAGATGGACGGAGAGAGATGGATAGAGAGAGAGGGATAGAGAGAGAGGGGGATAGAGAGAGAGGGGGTAGAGAGAGAAAGGGATAGAGAGAGATGGACGGAGATAGATGGATATAGAGAGAGGGATAGAGAGAGAGAGGGATAGAGAGAGAGAGGGATAGATAGAGAGAGTGATAGAGAGAGAGGAATAGAGGGAGAGAGGGGTATATAGAGAGATGGATAGAGAGAAAGAGAGAGAGAGGGATAGAGAGAGAGATGGACGGAGAGAGATGGATAGAGAGAGAGGGATAGAGAGAGAGGGGGATAGAGAGAGGGGGTAGAGAGAGAGGGATAGAGAGAGATGGACAGAGAGAGATGGACGGAGATAGATGGATATAGAGAGAGGGATAGAGAGAGAGGGATAGAGAGAGAGAGTGATAGAGAGAGAGGAATAGAGGGAGAGAGGGGTATATAGAGAGATGGATAGAGAGAGAGAGATGGATAGAGAGAGAGATGGACGGAGAGAGATGGATAGAGAGAGAGGGATAGAGAGAGAGGGGGTAGAGAAAGAAAGGGATAGAGAGAGATGGATAGAGAGAGATGGACGGAGATAGATGGATATAGAGAGAGAGGGATAGAGAGAGAGATGGACGGAGATAGATGGATATAGAGAGAGGGATAGAGAGAGAGAGGGATAGAGAGAGAGAGGGATAGATAGAGAGAGTGATAGAGAGAGAGGAATAGAGGGTGAGAGGGGTATATAGAGAGATGGATAGAGAGAGAGAGAGAGAGGGATAGAGAGAGAGATGGACGGAGAGAGATGGATAGAGAGAGAGGGATAGAGAGAGAGGGGATAGAGAGAGAGGGGGTAGAGAGAGAAAGGGATAGAGAGAGATGGACGGAGAGAGATGGATAGAGAGAGAGAGGGGGATAGAGAGAGGGGGTAGAGAGAGAGAGGGATAGAGAGAGATGGATAGAGAGAGATGGATAGAGAGAGATGGACGGAGATAGATGGATATAGAGAGAGAGGGATAGAGAGAGAGATGGACGGAGATAGATGGATATAGAGAGAGGGATAGAGAGAGAGAGGGATAGAGAGAGAGAGGGATAGATATAGAGAGTGATAGAGAGAGAGGAATAGAGGGAGAGAGGGGTATATAGAGAGATGGATAGAGAGAGATAGAGAGAGAGAGATAGAGAGAGAGATGGACGGAGAGAGATGGATAGAGAGAGAGGGATAGAGAGAGAGGGGGATAGAGAGAGAGGGGGTAGAGAGAGAAAGGGATAGAGAGAGATGGACGGAGAGAGATGGATAGAGAGAGAGGGGGATAGAGAGAGGGGGTAGAGAGAGAGAGGGATAGAGAGAGATGGATAGAGAGAGATGGATAGAGAGAGATGGACGGAGATAGATGGATATAGAGAGAGAGGGATAGAGAGAGAGATGGACGGAGATAGATGGATATAGAGAGAGGGATAGAGAGAGAGAGGGATAGAGAGAGAGAGAGGGATAGATAGAGAGAGTGATAGAGAGAGAGGAATAGAGGGAGAGAAGGGTATATAGAGAGATGGATAGAGAGAGAGAGAGAGAGGGATAGAGAGAGAGATGGACGGAGAGAGATGGATAGAGAGAGAGGGATAGAGAGAGAGGGGGATAGAGAGAGAGGGGGTAGAGAGAGAAAGGGATAGAGAGAGATGGACGGAGATAGATGGATATAGAGAGAGAGGGATAGAGAGAGAGATGGACGGAGATAGATGGATATAGAGAGAGGGATAGAGAGAGAGAGGGATAGATAGAGAGAGCGATAGAGAGAGAGGAATAGAGGGAGAGAGGGGTATATAGAGAGATGGATAGAGAGAGAGAGAGAGGGATAGAGAGAGAGATGGACGGAGAGAGATGGATAGAGAGAGAGGGATAGAGAGAGAGGGTGATAGAGAGAGAGGGGGTAGAGAGAGAAAGGGATAGAGAGAGATGGACGGAGATAGATGGATATAGAGAGAGGGATAGAGAGAGAGAGGGATAGAGAGAGAGAGGGATAGATAGAGAGAGTGACAGAGAGAGAGGAATAGAGGGAGAGAGGGGTATATAGAGAGATGGATAGAGAGAGAGAGAGAGAGAGGGATAGAGAGAGAGATGGACGGAGAGAGATGGATAGAGAGAGAGGGATAGAGAGAGAGGGGGATAGAGAGAGAGGGGGTAGAGAGAGAGGGATAGAGAGAGGGATGGACGGAGATAGATGGATATAGAGAGAGGGATAGAGAGAGAGAGGGATAGAGAGAGAGAGGGATAGATAGAGAGAGTGATAGAGAGAGAGGAATAGAGGGAGAGAGGGGTATATAGAGAGATGGATAGAGAGAGAGAGAGGGATAGAGAGAGAGATGGACGGAGAGAGATGGATAGAGAGAGAGGGATAGAGAGAGAGGGGGATAGAGAGAGAGGGGGTAGAGAGAGAAAGGGATAGAGAGAGATGGACGGAGATAGATGGATATAGAGAGAGGGATAGAGAGAGAGAGGGATAGAGAGAGAGAGGGATAGATAGAGAGAGTGATAGAGAGAGAGGAATAGAGGGAGAGAGGGGTATATAGAGAGATGGATAGAGAGAGAGAGAGAGAGGGATAGAGAGAGAGATGGACGGAGAGAGATGGATAGAGAGAGAGGGATAGAGAGAGAGGGGGATAGAGAGAGGGGGTAGAGAGAGAGGGATAGAGAGAGATGGACAGAGAGAGATGGACGGAGATAGATGGATATAGAGAGAGGGATATAGAGAGAGGGATAGAGAGAGAGAGAGTGATAGAGAGAGAGGAATAGAGGGAGAGAGGGGTATATAGAGAGATGGATAGAGAGAGAGAGAGGGATAGAGAGAGAGATGGACGGAGAGAGATGGATAGAGAGAGAGGGATAGAGAGAGAGGGGGTAGAGAAAGAAAGGGATAGAGAGAGATGGACGGAGAGAGATGGATAGAGAGAGAGAGGGATAGATAGAGAGAGTGATAGAGAGAGAGGAATAGAGGGAGAGAGGGGTATATAGAGAGATGGATAGAGAGAGAGAGAGAGGGATAGAGAGAGAGATGGACGGAGAGAGATGGATAGAAAGAGAGAGGGATAGAGAGAGAGGGGGATAGAGAGAGAGGGGGTAGAGAGAGAAAGGGATAGAGAGAGATGGACGGAGAGAGAGGGATAGAGAGAGAGAGGGATAGATAGAGAGAGTGATAGAGAGAGAGGAATAGAGGGCGAGAGGGGTATATAGAGAGATGGATAGAGAGAGAGAGAGAGAGAGAGGGATAGAGAGAGAGATGGACGGAGAGAGATGGATAGAGAGAGGGATAGAGAGAGAGGGGGATAGAGAGAGAGGGGGTAGAGAGAGAAAGGGATAGAGAGAGATGGACGGAGAGAGATGGATAGAGAGAGAGGGATAGAGAGAGAGAGGGATAGAGAGAGAGAGGGATAGAGAGAGAGAGAGATAGATAGAGAGAGTGATAGAGAGAGAGGAATAGAGGGAGAGAGGGGTATATAGAGATATGGATAGAGAGAGAGAGAGAGGGATAGAGAGAGAGATGGACGGAGAGAGATGGATAGAGAGAGAAGGATAGAGAGAGAGGGGGATAGAGAGAGAGGGGGTAGAGAGAGAGGGATAGAGAGAGATGGACGGAGATAGATGGATATAGAGAGAGGGATAGAGAGAGAGAGGGATAGAGAGAGAGAGGGATAGATAGAGAGAGTGATAGAGAGAGAGGAATAGAGGGAGAGAGGGGTATATAGAGAGATGGATAGAGAGAGAGAGGGATAGAGAGAGAGATGGACGGAGAGAGATGGATAGAGAGAGAGGGATAGAGAGAGAGGGGGATAGAGAGAGAGGGGGTAGAGAGAGAAAGGGATAGAGAGAGATGGACGGAGAGAGATGGATAGAGAGAGATGGATAGAGAGAGAGAGGGATAGAGAGAGAGAGAGAGGGATAGAGAGAGAGAGGGATAGATAGAGAGAGTGATAGAGAGAGAGGAATAGAGGGAGAGAGGGGTATATAGAGAGATGGATAGAGAGAGAGAGAGAGAGGGATATAGAGAGAGATGGACGGAGAGAGATGGATAGAGAGAGAGGGATAGAGAGAGAGGGGGATAGAGAGAGAGGGGGTAGAGAGAGAAAGGGATAGAGAGAGATGGACGGAGATAGATGGATATAGAGAGAGGGATAGAGAGAGAGAGAGGGATAGAGAGAGAGAGGGATAGATAGAGAGAGTGATAGAGAGAGAGGAATAGAGGGAGAGAGGGGTATATAGAGAGATGGATAGAGAGAGAGAGAGGGATAGAGAGAGAGATGGACGGAGAGAGATGGATAGAGAGAGAGGGATAGAGAGAGAGGGGGATAGAGAGAGAGGGGGTAGAGAGAGAGGGATAGAGAGAGAGATGGACGGAGATAGATGGATATAGAGAGAGGGATAGAGAGAGAGAGGGATAGAGAGAGAGAGAGGGATAGATAGAGAGAGTGATAGAGAGAGAGGAATAGAGGGAGAGAGGGGTATATAGAGAGATGGATAGAGAGAGAGAGAGAGGGATAGAGAGAGAGATGGACGGAGAGAGATGGATAGAGAGAGAGGGATAGAGAGAGAGGGGGATAGAGAGAGGGGGTAGAGAGAGAAAGGGATAGAGAGAGATGGACGGAGAGAGATGGATAGAGAGAGAGGGATAGAGAGAGAGGGGGATAGAGAGAGAGGGGGTAGAGAGAGAAAGGGATAGAGAGAGATGGACGGAGAGAGAGGGATAGAGAGAGAGAGGGATAGAGAGAGAGAGAGAGGGATAGAGAGAGAGGGGGATAGAGAGAGGGGGTAGAGAGAGAGGGATAGAGAGAGAGATGGACGGAGATAGATGGATATAGAGAGAGGGATAGAGAGAGAGAGGGATAGAGAGAGAGAGGGATAGATAGAGAGAGTGTTAGAGAGAGAGGAATAGAGGGAGAGAGGGGTATATAGAGAGATGGATAGAGAGAGAGAGAGAGAGGGATAGAGAGAGAGATGGACGGAGAGAGATGGATAGAGAGAGAGGGATAGAGAGAGAGAGGGATAGAGTGAGAGGGGGATAGAGAGAGAGGGGGTAGAGAGAGAAAGGGATAGAGAGAGATGGACGGAGAGAGATGGATAGAGAGAGAGGGATAGAGAGAGAGAGGGATATAGAGAGAGAGGGATAGATAGAGAGAGTGATAGAGAGAGAGGAATAGAGGGAGAGAGGGGTATATAGAGAGATGGATAGAGAGAGAGAGAGAGAGGGATAGAGAGAGAGATGGACAGAGAGAGATGGATAGAGAGAGAGGGATAGAGAGAGAGGGGGATAGAGAGAGAGGGGGTAGAGAGAGAAAGGGATAGAGAGAGATGGACGGAGATAGATGGATATAGAGAGAGGGATAGAGAGAGAGAGGGATAGAGAGAGAGAGGGATAGATAGAGAGAGTGATAGAGAGAGAGGAATAGAGGGAGAGAGGGGTATATAGAGAGATGGATAGAGAGAGAGAGAGAGGGATAGAGAGAGAGATGGACGGAGAGAGATGGATAGAGAGAGAGGGATAGAGAGAGAGGGGGATAGAGAGAGAGGGGATAGAGAGAGAGGGGGTAGAGAGAGAAAGGGATAGAGAGAGATGGACGGAGAGAGATGGATATAGAGAGAGGGATAGAGAGAGAGAGGGATAGAGAGAGAGAGGGATAGATAGAGAGAGTGATAGAGAGAGAGGAATAGAGGGAGAGAGGGGTATATAGAGAGATGGATAGAGAGAGAGAGAGAGAGGGATAGAGAGAGAGATGGACGGAGAGAGATGGATAGAGAGAGAGGGATAGAGAGAGAGGAATAGAGGGAGAGAGGGGTATATAGAGAGATGGATAGAGAGAGAGAGAGAGAGAGATAGAGAGAGAGATGGACGGAGATAGATGGATATAGAGAGAGGGATAGAGAGAGAGGGATAGAGAGAGAGAGGGATAGATTGAGAGAGTGATAGAGAGAGAGGAATAGAGGGAGAGAGGGGTATATAGAGAGATGGGTAGAGAGAGAGAGAGAGATGGATAGAGAGAGAGAGAGAGAGAGGGATAGAGAGAGAGATGGACGGAGAGAGATGGATTGAGAGAGAGGGATAGAGAGAGAGGAATAGAGGGAGAGAGGGGTATATAGAGAGATGGATAGAGAGAGAGAGAGAGGGATAGAGAGAGAGATGGACGGAGAGAGATGGATAGAGAGAGAGGGATAGAGAGAGAGGGGGATAGAGAGAGAGGGGGTAGAGAGAGAAAGGGATAGAGAGAGATGGACGGAGAGAGATGGATAGAGAGAGGGGGTAGAGAGAGAGGGATAGAGAGAGAGATGGACGGAGATAGATGGATATAGAGAGAGGGATAGAGAGAGAGAGGGATAGAGAGAGAGAGGGATAGAGAGAGAGAGGGATAGATAGAGAGAGTGATAGAGAGAGAGGAATAGAGGGAGAGAGGGGTATATAGAGAGATGGATAGAGAGAGAGAGAGAGGGATAGAGAGAGAGATGGACGGAGAGAGATGGATAGAGAGAGAGGGATAGAGAGAGAGGGGGATAGAGAGAGAGGGGGTAGAGAGAGAAAGGGATAGAGAGAGATGGACGGAGAGAGATGGATAGAGAGAGAGAGAGGGATAGAGAGAGAGAGAGGGATAGAGAGAGAGGAATAGAGGGAGAGATGGGTATATAGAGAGATGGATAGAGAGAGAGAGAGAGAGGGATAGAGAGAGAGAGGGATAGAGAGAGAGATGGACGGAGAGAGATGGATAGAGAGAGAGGGATAGAGAGAGAGGGGGATAGAGAGAGAGGGGGTAGAGAGAGAAAGGGATAGAGAGAGATGGACGGAGAGAGAGGGATAGAGAGAGGGGGTAGAGAGAGAGGGATAGAGAGAGAGGAATAGAGGGAGAGAGGGGTATATAGAGAGATGGATAGAGAGAGAGAGAGAGAGATGGATAGAGAGAGAGAGAGAGGGATAGAGAGAGAGGGGGATAGAGAGAGAGGGGGGTAGAGAGAGGGATAGAGAGAGGGATGGACGGAGATAGATGGATATAGAGAGAGGGATAGAGAGAGAGAGGGATAGAGAGAGAGAGGGATAGATAGAGAGAGTGATAGAGAGAGAGGAATAGAGGAGAGAGGGTATATAGAGAGATGGATAGAGAGAGAGAGAGGGATAGAGAGAGAGATGGACGGAGAGAGATGGATAGAGAGAGAGGGATAGAGAGAGAGGGGGATAGAGAGAGAGGGGGTAGAGAGAGAAAGGGATAGAGAGAGATGGACGGAGATAGATGGATATAGAGAGAGGGATAGAGAGAGAGAGGGATAGAGAGAGAGAGGGATAGATAGAGAGAGTGATAGAGAGAGAGGAATAGAGGGAGAGAGGGGTATATAGAGAGATGGATAGAGAGAGAGAGAGAGGGATAGAGAGAGAGATGGACGGAGAGAGATGGATAGAGAGAGAGGGATAGAGAGAGAGGGGGATAGAGAGAGGGGGTAGAGAGAGAGGGATAGAGAGAGATGGACAGAGAGAGATGGACGGAGATAGATGGATATAGAGAGAGGGATATAGAGAGAGGGATAGAGAGAGAGAGAGTGATAGAGAGAGAGGAATAGAGGGAGAGAGGGGTATATAGAGAGATGGATAGAGAGAGAGAGAGGGATAGAGAGAGAGATGGACGGAGAGAGATGGATAGAGAGAGAGGGATAGAGAGAGAGGGGGATAGAGAGAGAGGGGATAGAGAGAGAGGGGGTAGAGAGAGAAAGGGATAGAGAGAGATGGACGGAGAGAGATGGATATAGAGAGAGGGATAGAGAGAGAGAGGGATAGAGAGAGAGAGGGATAGATAGAGAGAGTGATAGAGAGAGAGGAATAGAGGGAGAGAGGGGTATATAGAGAGATGGATAGAGAGAGAGAGAGAGAGGGATAGAGAGAGAGATGGACGGAGAGAGATGGATAGAGAGAGAGGGATAGAGAGAGAGGAATAGAGGGAGAGAGGGGTATATAGAGAGATGGATAGAGAGAGAGAGAGAGGGATAGAGAGAGAGATGGACGGAGATAGATGGATATAGAGAGAGGGATAGAGAGAGAGGGATAGAGAGAGAGAGGGATAGATTGAGAGAGTGATAGAGAGAGAGGAATAGAGGGAGAGAGGGGTATATAGAGAGATGGATAGAGAGAGAGAGAGATGGATAGAGAGAGAGAGAGAGAGGGATAGAGAGAGAGATGGACGGAGAGAGATGGATTGAGAGAGAGGGATAGAGAGAGAGGAATAGAGGGAGAGAGGGGTATATAGAGAGATGGATAGAGAGAGAGAGAGAGGGATAGAGAGAGAGATGGACGGAGAGAGATGGATAGAGAGAGAGGGATAGAGAGAGAGGGGGATAGAGAGAGAGGGGGTAGAGAGAGAAAGGGATAGAGAGAGATGGACGGAGAGAGATGGATAGAGAGAGGGGGTAGAGAGAGAGGGATAGAGAGAGAGATGGACGGAGATAGATGGATATAGAGAGAGGGATAGAGAGAGAGAGAGGGATAGATAGAGAGAGTGATAGAGAGAGAGGAATAGAGGGAGAGAGGGGTATATAGAGAGATGGATAGAGAGAGAGAGAGGGATAGAGAGAGAGATGGACGGAGAGAGATGGATAGAGAGAGAGGGATAGAGAGAGAGGGGGATAGAGAGAGAGGGGGTAGAGAGAGAAAGGGATAGAGAGAGATGGACGGAGATAGATGGATATAGAGAGGGGGTAGAGAGAGAGGGATAGAGAGAGAGAGATGGACGGAGATAGATGGATATAGAGAGAGGGATATAGAGAGAGAGGGATAGAGAGAGAGGGATAGATAGAGAGAGTGATAGAGAGAGAGGAATAGAGGGAGAGAGGGGTATATAGAGAGATGGATAGAGAGAGAGAGAGAGGGATAGAGAGAGAGATGGACGGAGAGAGATGGATAGAGAGAGAGGGATAGAGAGAGAGAGGGGGATAGAGAGAGAGGGGGTAGAGAGAGAAAGGGATAGAGAGAGATGGACGGAGAGAGATGGATAGAGAGAGGGGGTAGAGAGAGAGGGATATAGAGAGAGATGGACGGAGATATATGGATATAGAGAGAGGGATATAGAGAGAGAGGGATAGAGAGAGAGAGGGATAGAGAGAGAGAGGGATAGAGAGAGAGGAATAGAGGGAGAGAGGGGTATATAGAGAGATGGATAGAGAGAGAGAGAGAGGGATAGAGAGAGAGATGGACGGAGAGAGATGGATAGAGAGAGAGGGATAGAGAGAGAGGGGGATAGAGAGAGAGGGGGTAGAGAGAGAAAGGGATAGAGAGAGATGGACGGAGAGAGATGGATAGAGAGAGAGAGAGAGGGATAGAGAGAGAGAGAGGGATAGAGAGAGAGGAATAGAGGGAGAGAGGGGTATATAGAGAGATGGATAGAGAGAGAGAGAGAGAGAGGGACAGAGAGAGAGAGGGATAGAGAGAGAGATGGACGGAGAGAGATGGATAGAGAGAGAGGGATAGAGAGAGAGGGGGATAGAGAGAGAGGGGGTAGAGAGAGAAAGGGATAGAGAGAGATGGACGGAGAGAGAGGGATAGAGAGAGGGGGTAGAGAGAGAGGGATAGAGAGAGAGGAATAGAGGGAGAGAGGGGTATATAGAGAGATGGATAGAGAGAGAGAGAGAGATGGATAGAGAGAGAGAGAGAGGGATAGGGAGAGAGGGGGATAGAGAGAGAGGGGGTAGAGAGAGAGGGATAGAGAGAGGGATGGACGGAGATAGATGGATATAGAGAGAGGGATAGAGAGAGAGAGGGATAGAGAGAGAGAGGGATAGATAGAGAGAGTGATAGAGAGAGAGGAATAGAGGGAGAGAGGGGTATATAGAGAGATGGATAGAGAGAGAGAGAGGGATAGAGAGAGAGATGGACGGAGAGAGATGGATAGAGAGAGAGGGATAGAGAGAGAAAGGGATAGAGAGAGATGGACGGAGATAGATGGATATAGAGAGAGGGATAGAGAGAGAGAGGGATAGAGAGAGAGAGGGATAGATAGAGAGAGTGATAGAGAGAGAGGAATAGAGGGAGAGAGGGGTATATAGAGAGATGGATAGAGAGAGAGAGAGAGAGGGATAGAGAGAGAGATGGACGGAGAGAGATGGATAGAGAGAGAGGGATAGAGAGAGAGGGGGATAGAGAGAGGGGGTAGAGAGAGAGGGATAGAGAGAGATGGACAGAGAGAGATGGACGGAGATAGATGGATATAGAGAGAGGGATATAGAGAGAGGGATAGAGAGAGAGAGAGTGATAGAGAGAGAGGAATAGAGGGAGAGAGGGGTATATAGAGAGATGGATAGAGAGAGAGAGAGGGATAGAGAGAGAGATGGACGGAGAGAGATGGATAGAGAGAGAGGGATAGAGAGAGAGGGGGTAGAGAAAGAAAGGGATAGAGAGAGATGGACGGAGAGAGATGGATAGAGAGAGAGAGGGATAGATAGAGAGAGTGATAGAGAGAGAGGAATAGAGGGAGAGAGGGGTATATAGAGAGATGGATAGAGAGAGAGAGAGAGGGATAGAGAGAGAGATGGACGGAGAGAGATGGATAGAGAGAGAGAGGGATAGAGAGAGAGGGGGATAGAGAGAGAGGGGGTAGAGAGAGAAAGGGATAGAGAGAGATGGACGGAGAGAGAGGGATAGAGAGAGAGAGGGATAGATAGAGAGAGTGATAGAGAGAGAGGAATAGAGGGAGAGAGGGGTATATAGAGAGATGGATAGAGAGAGAGAGAGAGGGATAGAGAGAGAGATGGACGGAGAGAGATGGATAGAGAGAGAGGGATAGAGAGAGAGGGGGTAGAGAGAGAAAGGGATAGAGAGAGATGGACGGAGAGAGATGGATAGAGAGAGAGAGAGAGGGATAGAGAGAGAGAGAGGGATAGAGAGAGAGAGAGGGATAGAGAGAGAGATGGACGGAGATAGATGGATATAGAGAGAGGGATAGAGAGAGAGAGGGATAGAGAGAGAGAGGGATAGATAGAGAGAGTGATAGAGAGAGAGGAATAGAGGGAGAGAGGGGTATATAGAGAGATGGATAGAGAGAGAGAGAGAGGGATAGAGAGAGAGATGGACGGAGATAGATGGATAGAGAGAGAGGGATAGAGAGAGAGGGGGATAGAGAGAGAGGGGGTAGAGAGAGAAAGGGATAGAGAGAGATGGACGGAGAGAGATGGATAGAGAGAGAGAGAGGGATAGAGAGAGAGAGAGAGGGATAGAGAGAGAGAGGGGATAGAGAGAGGGGGTAGAGAGAGAGGGATAGAGAGAGAGAGATGGACGGAGATAGATGGATATAGAGAGAGGGATAGAGAGAGAGAGGGATAGAGAGAGAGAGGGATAGATAGAGAGAGTGATAGAGAGAGAGGAATAGAGGGAGAGAGGGGTATATAGAGAGATGGATAGAGAGAGAGAGAGAGAGGGATAGAGAGAGAGATGGACGGAGAGAGATGGATAGAGAGAGAGGGATAGAGAGAGAGGGGGATAGAGAGAGAGGGGATAGAGAGAGAAAGGGATAGAGAGAGATGGACGGAGAGAGATGGATAGAGAGAGAGAGAGAGAGAGAGGGACAGAGAGAGAGAGGGATAGAGAGAGAGATGGACGGAGAGAGATGGATAGAGAGAGAGGGATAGAGAGAGAGGGGGATAGAGAGAGAGGGGGTAGAGAGAGAAAGGGATAGAGAGAGATGGACGGAGAGAGAGGGATAGAGAGAGGGGGTAGAGAGAGAGGGATAGAGAGAGAGGAATAGAGGGAGAGAGGGGTATATAGAGAGATGGATAGAGAGAGAGAGAGAGATGGATAGAGAGAGAGAGAGAGGGATAGGGAGAGAGGGGGATAGAGAGAGAGGGGGTAGAGAGAGAGGGATAGAGAGAGGGATGGACGGAGATAGATGGATATAGAGAGAGGGATAGAGAGAGAGAGGGATAGAGAGAGAGAGGGATAGATAGAGAGAGTGATAGAGAGAGAGGAATAGAGGGAGAGAGGGGTATATAGAGAGATGGATAGAGAGAGAGAGAGGGATAGAGAGAGAGATGGACGGAGAGAGATGGATAGAGAGAGAGGGATAGAGAGAGAAAGGGATAGAGAGAGATGGACGGAGATAGATGGATATAGAGAGAGGGATAGAGAGAGAGAGGGATAGAGAGAGAGAGGGATAGATAGAGAGAGTGATAGAGAGAGAGGAATAGAGGGAGAGAGGGGTATATAGAGAGATGGATAGAGAGAGAGAGAGAGAGGGATAGAGAGAGAGATGGACGGAGAGAGATGGATAGAGAGAGAGGGATAGAGAGAGAGGGGGATAGAGAGAGGGGGTAGAGAGAGAGGGATAGAGAGAGATGGACAGAGAGAGATGGACGGAGATAGATGGATATAGAGAGAGGGATATAGAGAGAGGGATAGAGAGAGAGAGAGTGATAGAGAGAGAGGAATAGAGGGAGAGAGGGGTATATAGAGAGATGGATAGAGAGAGAGAGAGGGATAGAGAGAGAGATGGACGGAGAGAGATGGATAGAGAGAGAGGGATAGAGAGAGAGGGGGTAGAGAAAGAAAGGGATAGAGAGAGATGGACGGAGAGAGATGGATAGAGAGAGAGAGGGATAGATAGAGAGAGTGATAGAGAGAGAGGAATAGAGGGAGAGAGGGGTATATAGAGAGATGGATAGAGAGAGAGAGAGAGGGATAGAGAGAGAGATGGACGGAGAGAGATGGATAGAGAGAGAGAGGGATAGAGAGAGAGGGGGATAGAGAGAGAGGGGGTAGAGAGAGAAAGGGATAGAGAGAGATGGACGGAGAGAGAGGGATAGAGAGAGAGAGGGATAGATAGAGAGAGTGATAGAGAGAGAGGAATAGAGGGAGAGAGGGGTATATAGAGAGATGGATAGAGAGAGAGAGAGAGGGATAGAGAGAGAGATGGACGGAGAGAGATGGATAGAGAGAGAGGGATAGAGAGAGAGGGGGTAGAGAGAGAAAGGGATAGAGAGAGATGGACGGAGAGAGATGGATAGAGAGAGAGAGAGAGGGATAGAGAGAGAGAGAGGGATAGAGAGAGAGAGAGGGATAGAGAGAGAGATGGACGGAGATAGATGGATATAGAGAGAGGGATAGAGAGAGAGAGGGATAGAGAGAGAGAGGGATAGATAGAGAGAGTGATAGAGAGAGAGGAATAGAGGGAGAGAGGGGTATATAGAGAGATGGATAGAGAGAGAGAGAGAGGGATAGAGAGAGAGATGGACGGAGAGAGATGGATAGAGAGAGAGGGATAGAGAGAGAGGGGGATAGAGAGAGAGGGGGTAGAGAGAGAAAGGGATAGAGAGAGATGGACGGAGAGAGATGGATAGAGAGAGAGAGAGGGATAGAGAGAGAGAGAGAGGGATAGAGAGAGAGAGGGGGATAGAGAGAGGGGGTAGAGAGAGAGGGATAGAGAGAGAGAGATGGACGGAGATAGATGGATATAGAGAGAGGGATAGAGAGAGAGAGGGATAGAGAGAGAGAGGGATAGATAGAGAGAGTGATAGAGAGAGAGGAATAGAGGGAGAGAGGGGTATATAGAGAGATGGATAGAGAGAGAGAGAGAGAGGGATAGAGAGAGAGATGGACGGAGAGAGATGGATAGAGAGAGAGGGATAGAGAGAGAGGGGGATAGAGAGAGAGGGGATAGAGAGAGAAAGGGATAGAGAGAGATGGACGGAGAGAGATGGATAGAGAGAGAGAGAGGGATAGAGAGAGAGAGAGGGATAGAGAGAGAGAGGGGGATAGAGAGAGGGGGTAGAGAGAGAGGGATAGAGAGAGAGATGGACGGAGATAGATGGATATAGAGAGAGGGATAGAGAGAGAGAGGGATAGAGAGAGAGAGGGATAGATAGAGAGAGTGATAGAGAGAGAGGAATAGAGGGAGAGAGGGGTATATAGAGAGATGGATAGAGAGAGAGAGAGAGAGGGATAGAGAGAGAGATGGACGGAGAGAGATGGATAGAGAGAGAGGGATAGAGAGAGAGGGGGATAGAGAGAGAGAGGGATAGATAGAGAGAGTGATAGAGAGAGAGGAATAGAGGGAGAGAGGGGTATATAGAGAGATGGATAGAGAGAGAGAGAGAGGGATAGAGAGAGAGATGGACGGAGAGAGATGGATAGAGAGAGAGGGAAAGAGAGAGAGGGGGATAGAGAGAGAGAGGGATAGATAGAGAGAGTGATAGAGAGAGAGGAATAGAGGGAGAGAGGGGTATATAGAGAGATGGATAGAGAGAGAGAGAGAGAGGGATAGAGAGAGATGGACGGAGAGAGATGGATAGAGAGAGAGGGATAGAGAGAGAGGGGGATAGAGAGAGAGGGGGTAGAGAGAGAAAGGGATAGAGAGAGATGGACGGAGAGAGATGGATAGAGAGAGAGAGAGGGATAGAGAGAGAGAGAGAGGGATAGAGAGAGAGAGAGGGATAGAGAGAGAGAGGGGGATAGAGAGAGGGGGTAGAGAGAGAGGGATAGAGAGAGAGATGGACGGAGATAGATGGATATAGAGAGAGGGATAGAGAGAGAGAGGGATAGAGAGAGAGAGGGATAGATAGAGAGAGTGATAGAGAGAGAGGAATAGAGGGAGAGAGGGGTATATAGAGAGATGGATAGAGAGAGAGAGAGAGAGAGAGGGATAGAGAGAGAGATGGACGGAGAGAGATGGATAGAGAGAGAGAGATAGAGAGAGAGGGGGATAGAGAGAGAGAGGGATAGATAGAGAGAGTGATAGAGAGAGAGGAATAGAGGGAGAGAGGGGTATATAGAGAGATGGATAGAGAGAGAGATGGACGGAGAGAGATGGATAGAGAGAGAGGGATAGAGAGAGAGGGGGATAGAGAGAGAGGGGGTAGAGAGAGAAAGGGATAGAGAGAGATGGACGGAGAGAGATGGATAGAGAGAGAGAGAGGGATAGAGAGAGAGAGGGATAGAGAGAGAGAGGGGGATAGAGAGAGGGGGTAGAGAGAGAGGGATAGAGAGAGAGATGGACGGAGATAGATGGATATAGAGAGAGGGATAGAGAGAGAGAGGGATAGAGAGAGAGAGGGATAGATAGAGAGAGTGATAGAGAGAGAGGAATAGAGGGAGAGAGGGGTATATAGAGAGATGGATAGAGAGAGAGAGAGGGATAGAGAGAGAGATGGACGGAGATAGATGGATAGAGAAAGAGGGATAGAGAGAGAGGGGGATAGAGAGAGAGAGGGATAGATAGAGAGAGTGATAGAGAGAGAGGAATAGAGGGAGAGAGGGGTATATAGAGAGATGGATAGAGAGAGAGAGAGAGGGATAGAGGGAGAGATGGACGGAGAGAGATGGATAGAGAGAGAGGGTTAGAGAGAGGGGGGGATAGAGAGAGAGAGAGGGATAGATAGAGAGAGTGATAGAGAGAGAGGAATAGAGGGAGAGAGGGGTATATAGAGAGATGGATAGAGAGAGAGAGAGAGAGGGATAGAGAGAGAGATGGACGGAGAGAGATGGATAGAGAGAGAGGGATAGAGAGAGAGGGGGATAGAGAGAGAGAGGGATAGATAGAGAGAGTGATAGAGAGAGAGGAATAGAGGGAGAGAGGGGTATATAGAGAGATGGATAGAGAGAGAGAGAGAGAGGGATAGAGAGAGAGATGGACGGAGAGAGATGGATAGAGAGAGAGGGATAGAGAGAGAGGGGGATAGAGAGAGAGGGGGTAGAGAGAGAAAGGGATAGAGAGAGATGGACGGAGAGAGATGGATAGAGAGAGAGAGAGGGATAGAGAGAGAGAGAGGGATAGAGAGAGAGAGGGGGATAGAGAGAGGGGGTAGAGAGAGAGGGATAGAGAGAGAGATGGACGGAGATAGATGGATTATAGAGAGAGGGATAGAGAGAGAGAGGGATAGAGAGAGAGAGGGATAGATAGAGAGAGTGATAGAGAGAGAGGAATAGAGGGAGAGAGGGGTATATAGAGAGATGGATAGAGAGAGAGAGAGAGAGGGATAGAGAGAGAGATGGACGGAGATAGATGGATAGAGAGAGAGGGATAGAGAGATGGGGATAGAGAGAGAGAGGGATAGATAGAGAGAGTGATATAGAGAGAGGAATAGAGGGAGAGAGGGGTATATAGAGAGATGGAGAGAGAGAGAGAGAGAGAGGGATAGAGAGAGAGATGGACGGAGAGAGATGGATAGAGAGAGAGGGATAGAGAGAGAGGGGGATAGAGAGAGAGAGGGATAGATAGAGAGAGTGATAGAGAGAGAGGAATAGAGGGAGAGAGGGGTATATAGAGAGATGGATAGAGAGAGAGATGGACGGAGAGAGATGGATAGAGAGAGAGGGATAGAGAGAGAGGGGGATAGAGAGAGAGGGGGTAGAGAGAGAAAGGGATAGAGAGAGATGGACGGAGAGAGATGGATAGAGAGAGAGAGGGATAGAGAGAGAGAGAGGGATAGAGAGAGAGAGGGGGATAGAGAGAGGGGGTAGAGAGAGAGGGATAGAGAGAGAGATGGACGGAGATAGATGGATATAGAGAGAGTGATAGAGAGAGAGGAATAGAGGGAGAGAGGGGTATATAGAGAGATGGATAGAGAGAGAGAGAGAGAGGGATAGAGAGAGAGATGGACGGAGAGAGATGGATAGAGAGAGAGAGGGATAGAGAGAGAGGGGATAGAGAGAGAGAGGGATAGATAGAGAGAGTGATAGAGAGAGAGGAATAGAGGGAGAGAGGGGTATATAGAGAGATGGATAGAGAGAGAGAGAGAGGGATAGAGAGAGAGATGGACGGAGAGAGATGGATAGAGAGAGAGGGATAGAGAGAGAGGGGGATAGAGAGAGAGAGGGATAGATAGAGAGAGTGATAGAGAGAGAGGAATAGAGGGAGAGAGGGGTATATAGAGAGATGGATAGAGAGAGAGAGAGAGAGGGATAGAGAGAGAGATGGACGGAGAGAGATGGATAGAGAGAGAGGGATAGAGAGAGAGGGGGATAGAGAGAGAGGGGGTAGAGAGAGAAAGGGATAGAGAGAGATGGACGGAGAGAGATGGATAGAGAGAGAGAGAGGGATAGAGAGAGAGAGAGGGATAGAGAGAGAGAGGGGGATAGAGAGAGGGGGTAGAGAGAGAGGGATAGAGAGAGAGATGGACGGAGATAGATGGATATAGAGAGAGGGATAGAGAGAGAGAGAGGGATAGAGAGAGAGGAATAGAGGGAGAGAGGGGTATATAGAGAGATGGATAGAGAGAGAGAGAGAGAGGGATAGAGAGAGAGATGGACGGAGAGAGATGGATAGAGAGAGAGGGATAGAGAGAGAGGGGGATAGAGAGAGAGGGGGTAGAGAGAGAAAGGGATAGAGAGAGATGGACGGAGAGAGATGGATAGAGAGAGAGAGAGGGATAGAGAGAGAGAGGGATAGAGAGAGAGAGGGGGATAGAGAGAGGGGGTAGAGAGAGAGGGATAGAGAGAGAGATGGACGGATATAGATGGATATAGAGAGAGGGATAGAGAGAGAGAGGGATAGAGAGAGAGGGGGATAGAGAGAGGGGTAGAGAGAGAGGGATAGAGAGAGAGATGGACGGAGATAGATGGATATAGAGAGAGGGATAGAGAGAGAGAGGGATAGAGAGAGAGAGGGATAGATAGAGAGAGTGATAGAGAGAGAGGAATAGAGGGAGAGAGGGGTATATAGAGAGATGGATAGAGAGAGAGAGAGAGGGATAGGGAGAGAGATGGACGGAGAGAGATGGATAGAGAGAGAGGGATAGAGAGAGAGGGGGATAGAGAGAGAGGGATAGATAGAGAGAGTGATAGAGAGAGAGGAATAGAGGGAGAGAGGGGTATATAGAGAGATGGATAGAGAGAGAGAGAGAGGGATAGAGAGAGAGATGGACGGAGAGAGATGGATAGAGAGAGAGGGATAGAGAGAGAGGGGGATAGAGAGAGAGGGGGTAGAGAGAGAAAGGGATAGAGAGAGATGGACGGAGAGAGATGGATAGAGAGAGAGAGAGGGATAGAGAGAGAGAGGGATAGAGAGAGAGAGGGGGATAGAGAGAGGGGGTAGAGAGAGAGGGATAGAGAGAGAGATGGACGGATATAGATGGATATAGAGAGAGGGATAGAGAGAGAGAGGGATAGAGAGAGAGGAATAGAGGGAGAGAGGGGTATATAGAGAGATGGATAGAGAGAGAGAGAGAGAGGGATAGAGAGAGAGATGGACGGAGAGAGATGGATAGAGAGAGAGGGATAGAGAGAGAGGGGGATAGAGAGAGAGGGGGTAGAGAGAGAAAGGGATAGAGAGAGATGGACGGAGAGAGATGGATAGAGAGAGAGAGAGGGATAGAGAGAGAGAGAGGGATAGAGAGAGAGAGGGGGATAGAGAGAGGGGGTAGAGAGAGAGGGATAGAGAGAGAGATGGACGGAGATAGATGGATATAGAGAGAGGGATAGAGAGAGAGAGGGATAGATAGAGAGAGTGATAGAGAGAGAGGAATAGAGGGAGAGAGGGGTATATAGAGAGAGGGATAGAGAGAGGGAGACAGGGGGAGAGAGATAGAGATAGATAGAGAGAGATAGAGAGAGAGAGAGGGAGAGAGAGATATTTGATATTTTTTTAAGCGAACTGAGTGCAATGCATAAAACCTATACGGGAAAAGATGGAGAGAGATAGAGAGTTTTTTGATATTTTTTTAAGCGAACTGAGTGCAATGCATAAAACCTATACGGGAAAAGATGGAGAGAGATAGAGAGTTTTTTGATATTTTTTTAGGCGAATCGAGTACAATGCATAAAACCTATACGGGATTGTCGACCACGGGCCGCCACTGGAAAGAGAGGGAAAGAGAGAGCTTTTTTTTCTAGGCAAACTGAGTGCAATGCATAAAATTTATACTGGAAAAGAGAAAAAAAAGGAGGGAGAGATAGAGAGGGATAGAGAGAGAGAGAGACCTTTGATATTTTTCTAAGCGAACTGAGTACAATGCATAAAACCTTTACGGGAAGGAAGAGATAGAGATAGAGTGCTTTGATATTTTTCTAGGCGAACTGCGTGCAATACATAAAACCTATACGGGAATGAAGTGATAGAGAGAAAGAGAGATATTTATTTATAAACAATGATTAAGTTTTTGATATTTTAAAACTGATTAAAATGTATAGATTTTTAATATTTGAGGTTATAGTTGAGAACATGCCTATAGCACATATGCGCAAAGCATAATTATGGTAGTATTTCTTTGTTATTTATTTACATTTGTTGTTGAAATAATAACGCTGCTATGGAGATCATCATTCACTTTCCTTGTAGGCAGATTCGTTTCAATTATATTGCTTGACATACCTGGGAGTTGGTCTTTTAATGTTAATGTGTAATGATGTTGGCCAAAATTAAGTATTAAAATTGAAATAACTGCTTAATTCACAAAATATAAATACACTAGTAATTGAATATTGAAAATCTATCTACATTAGCACAACTTTCAAACGTTAAAAATTCTTAAGTGAGATAAGGAAAATTGACTTAACGTTAACTTACCTTATTAATTACATTACCTTGCAGTAATGACCTTTAAATTTAAAAATTGTATGCAACTTAATTTTACTTAAATAAAGTTAGAACGCACTTAAATGTTTTTTTAACACACACAAGTGCCTTCTTTTGAAAAAAAAATGACTAATTGTTTTTAAAGTTTGAACGATATATGACACATTATTACTTTTTATTGGTAATTGGTTTTAATTTAGGTTACTGGGTTTCCAAATTAAATTTAATAGCTTTTTTTAATTTTGATTAAGTTCGATTGATTAAGTTTAGATTTTTCGTCGGTTTTTAAAACAAGATATATGCCCATTTTCGCAAAATAATAATTTTTTTTTTCACAAGTTCTAATGCCCTAACATCATCTTGCAAAGCGAAATTGACCCAAAATATCGGAATTCAGTCTAAAAATGCATTCAAAGTTATTGCTTTAGATCCAAAAGTACGTGGCTGTCAATCATTTTTAGTGTATCCTGTAAAATTTATGAAAATAGATCTATCTGGTTTTGAATCTAGACGGTTTATGCATTTTAGAAATTCATATATTTTATTTATTAAGAAAACTGCTGTAGTATAGAGATATTAAAACACTGTTAAAAATAGCTACTCAATAATACGTAATTTGTACTAATTTTTGATAACATTCGACGCTTATCATAGCTCCGAATACATAAGTTTCATTTTTGAAAAAGACGTGTACTCAAAAGTTAGTAAAATTAGTGCAAATTAATAAAATAAGCTTCCTTCGTAAATCACTTTCAATAAATATCGACAATTACAACTAAGATTTATCGGGAATTGAACCCTTATCCCCAGGCACCGCAGTCCAGTGCATTATCCGTTGTACTACCAGGGCGACGTGAAGAAGTTATAAACAGAAGGAATGTTAAAACGATGTGCCAAAAGAATGGGAAGTAAGATAATTGAATTGTAATAACTCAGTTTCCATTTAAGCAATCGACATCAAATGATGTGGAAAACCATTTTCTAAACAACTATTTTAAGTTTTTCAGTTCGCTTTATTAAGATGGCTTGAACAAAAGCTGATATTAGCAATATTAAATCACACTGCTCCTTTTTTAAAAAGTACAGTTGCTTAAATTTGAGTACGTCACTGCCTATTTACGAAAAAAGAAAAACGAGTGGGTTCAGGTACTCATTTTTAAGTACCTTTTTTTTTTACAGTGAAGTTTTGAGGTATAAAAGCTACTCTTTGCAAGTTAAAATTAGCTTTTCTAAGAGGAGTAAAGATGATTAAAATGGCGAACTACTTGAACTTTTCCTGCTAAATAATGTACTTGCTAAATAATGTACAAAAAGTTAATTTGTTTGAAAAATCCGCGGTGGACATAGTAAGACAATGTCAATTACTTTAAAGAGTTGTATCCACTGACTTTCTACGAACTTTGTATGATGTATGAACAGAATAACAACTACAACTTAACTACAAGTTTAATAAATTTTTATTTTCCATACTGAGTTGAATTAGTTTTTAGTATTTTAATTAATTATGAAATTAGTATTTTATTAGCATTTAGTAATTAGTATTTAGTATTTTAATTAATTATGAAATTAGTATTTTATTAGCATTTAGTAATTAGTATTTAGTAATTAGCATTTAGTATTTAGTAGTTAGTATTTAGTAATTAGTATTTAGTATTTAGTAATTAGCATTTAGTAATTAATATTTAGTAATTAGTACTTAGTAATTAGTAATTAGTATTTAGTAATTAGTATTTAGTATTTAGTAATTAGGATTTAGTATTTGGTAATTATCATTTAGTATTTAGTAATGATTATTTAGTAATTAATATTTAGTAATTAGGATTTAGTAATTAGTAATTAGTATTTAGTAATTAGCATTTAGTATTTAGTAATTAGCATTTAGTATTTAGTAATTAGCATTTATTATTCAGGTACTCATTTTTAAGTACTTTTTTTTTACAGTGAAGTTTTGAGGTATAAAAGCTACTCTTTGTATGTTAAAATTAGCTTTTCTAAGATGAGTAAAGATGATTAAAATGGCGAATAGTATTTAGTAATTAGTATTTAGTAATTAGTATTTAGTAATTTGGATTTAGTAATTAGTATTTAGTAATTAGGATTTAGTAATTATGATTTAGTAATTAGGATTTAATATTTAAAAATTAGTATTTAGCATTTAGTAATTAGTATTTAGTAATTAGTATTTAGTAATTAGTATTTAGTAATTAATTAATTATGAAATTGATTATTCTTATTATTGGGGAGGGTCGGACTTCCTTCACCCCCCCCCCAATAATCTGGAACCCTGAAAGTTGGGAATTTTAACTTCTAAAAATCCCGAGTTGGGAAAATTTTTGCCTGAAGAAAATTAATATTATTAACAAATAAAAGCTAGGGAAAACTAGAAATCACCCAACTTGTAAAATTACATTTAAATTAGACCTCAGAATTTACACTGCATTGGAATATGGGCGCAACAAATCAATGCTTGTGAGATAACTGTTTAATATTATCTAAAAAAGTTGAAAAATGTCGATTAGTTGGAACTGGGAATTTTCAGCACTGTTGAATTGGGAATTTCAAATTGTTAAGTTGGGAAATTTCTTGTTTCAACCCCCTCCCCCCCTCCAAATATTTTTTGTGAAACGGCACTGATGCAAACCATCGTATTTTAGTGAATATCAATTCAAACGTGTGACTTTTCCAATTATTTGGTTGATGGTAAGTAGTAAAACTTACCGAAGTCAACTGCAAAACAATCATAACTTTTGACTCTTTTGAAAGTTGTTCGATAGCATAGTATGTAACTTAAGTTTAGGGGTAACACCGTATTCAAAACAATATATAGGCCAGGCTTTTATCACTGATTAGGTAGAACCTTGTTTTTAACCCAATTAAACTGTTGTTAAGCCATTAAAACTTTTCAAACTTAAAATGACGGATCGTTTGCCAAATGAAAGTGAAAAACGCTGATGGCGTCTACTTAACGTAAGTTCCCGACCTAAGGCGGGAAACGACCGTTTCTCCGTCTGTGAAGGAACTTAAAAAAAATAAAGTTGAGAAATTATTGCATTTTTATCCTCCAAACTACCTCGTCTGTTCGAAACTTCGCTATATTTTTAAAAAATATACTTGTTTAGCTAATCAGGGCTTCAAGAGCAGGTGAATATATTTTTACGATGTAAGGAGGTTGGAATTTTAATGGCTCTACATATACTATGGACATTAGACGATGATTGTGAATATAATTTATTTTAAATATTTAAGTGTAGAATATATTTTATAAAACAGATGAGTTGTTATTTAAATGTTTTAATGAAGTAAAGTGTTTAAGAGATAAAAAAAATAGTATAAAAAATAGGTTGCGGTGACCGATGTGAATTTTATCGGCCGCACTATTGTTGATTCCATTTAGTTTAGATTCAGAAGGTTAGGCAAAAAGATAATAAATGAGTTGGCGATTGCCATAGTATTTATAAAACAAATAAAATTTAATGATGAAAATATAAGAGTTAAAGATTTACATTTAAAGGTAAATTAAAGGCATTACAATTCTGATCAGGAGTATATGAGAAACGCGTGTGGTCAGGATTGTTGCCAGTGTAGGAATGTTTCTGTGGAGTCAGTGTTTATCGGAATCGGCCGCTCCTTTCAGAGGGCATCAATGTTGACGATCTCCCATTGGTTCTGAGGATTAAACATTGTGGAAGTGTAAATGCGTTCTGTGAATTGTTTGAGGCAGAAACAAAAGTGTCATTTTATATCAGTTTATTTATTTATACATCAAATAGTAAGTCAATGGAATATTATATGCGTTACATCAGTTTACTTAAAAATTGTAAAATGAAATATTGGTTATCATTTAATAAAATACTATATATAATTTGAAGTTATTATTTATTTTAACATACTTGAAAAATAAATTATAAAACAATCACTGAATTGATAAACTCATTAAATGTGCAAGCAGATCGCATGAAATATAAATCAGTATGTCAGAATATATATAAAAATATAATAAATGTATAAAGGTAAGTTTCATAGAAACGTACGCTTTCAACTTCTTACTTATTGAAAGTAAAATATCTTCAACCTCCGATAGACATTATGAATCATTTGCAAGACATAAATGAGGAATTTTCCAGGAACTTTCCTGAAAGGAATTTTCTAGGAACGTATATCGCACATTTTTCGTTATTTAAAGGTAATATACTAGAAAATGTTCATATAAAGCATATTACAATACCCATTTTCTCCGAGAATTATATTCCAGTAAATAAAAATTGAGACAGGACGGAAAATGAAGCCTCCAGAAACAAGGCGTTTCGTCAAGCATTTGAAAAAGAGCATCTTCACATCCTGATTGAGCAAGAGCCTCTTTCATTACTATGCAGCCACAGAGACGTTCCCTATCCGGAAAAAATTGGTTAAATTACTTTTCAGTCGCTCTTTTCTCTTACTGAGGGAAGATATAGATCAATTCTGTCAGGATCTCGGGTCTTTATCCTCCTTTGGAAGCCTCGTCACGATTTGAAGATAAAGTCTCCTCTTCCCTTTCTTTCTATTTTGAGTTGATTCTCGCTTCAGTCTGTTCCAGCGGAGCTTAAAGAAAGTGAAATCTGGGAGTAGACGCGTCATTTCGGCCTCCAATTACTACGGTCTTTCGGTTCGGCCGATTGTTGAACCAGTTATGGGATTACTTTTTGGTGGGATGGTGTGTCGGGTAGGTAGCGATTTCTTTCGACACGTGACTTTTGGTAGGCGTCGGGACAAATCAATAATGGAATTGGAGGATTGGTTGGTTTAATTTACGTCGCACTAGAGCTCGTTGGCGGATACTGGTGTGGGACACAGGGGCCCGTGCCCCTCAGGCCCGCTTCTGTTTTCCCCTATGTCATCGTGGATGGTTGGTTGGTTTATTAGTTAACGTCGCACTAGAGCTGTACAGTGGGCTATTGGCGACGGTCAGAGGCCTGTCTCGAAGGAAAGACTCGGGAACGATGCCTCGTATTTTTGAACCATGGTTAGATGACGAGGAAACACCTGAACTGGTACCCAACGCCTTCAATAGACATCGGGACTTTGGACCCCGCTCAGATTTACCGTGCACCAGTCCCGTATACACGCCGTTAATTTTTGCGGATGTTCTGGACGACTTTTTCTAGTATTCTGTAGCGAAGCTGGCAACCCTCAGATCACAAGATCACTACTTTTTACTTTTTCTTTGTCAAGTGTCCATCGCCTGGCATCGAACCTGGAACCTTCGTATTCCCAGCTGACGCCTTTAACAGCTCGGCCACGAAGGCCTCTGTCATCGTTGAAGACTTATGTAGTTAAAAAAATAGCACAGTTTTTGCCCTGCTCTACAAAATCAGGACGTCAAGTATTAACAACCTTTGGACAACAACCACTAAATCATTCTGTGCAATTATCTTTCTCTTTTTAAATAATCGCAATATTATAAGTATTTACATAAATCCCTCCCACTTCCCTGCCTATACGGTGACTACCTATACGGTGACTGCCTATACGGTGACTACCAAGGCTACCAAGGTTCGGGGTAGATAGGTCGGTGTGCGTCAGTCACGTCTTTACAATAGGAAAAATAACCACCTTGTCTCTATTGGTCCCGCTTTGTTTGACTAATGACTTTCTTAATTGAAAATTCCATATGTCATCGGTAATGTTAGAGTTAGCCAAACACAAAGGCAAATTCTTCGTAAAGTTCAAATTTATTTCGAAGTTACAGGCAGGAAACATTTAATAAAGCTACTTATTATTGAAAATAAAAGCTAAAACTGTTTAGAATTTTACGAAAACAATTCAAATTAGGTAATTAGTTATACATATTGTTGACTTAATATTAAATAATTAATTATACATATTATTGACTTAAATAATTAATTATATATATTATTGACTTACTTAAATAATTAATGATCTAATTTTTATGGATAGAAAATTGTTTACATTTATTTCGGGAGGGTCTGTTCTACATGTACTCTCTCCCTTCCCCATAGACAAGTCTTTGTACAGTGTCCTCTCCCTACAATTTTCTTCTTTATCCGCCTATGCTTGAGCTACTAAATTCGTGAAGGTTCCGTTGGTTGGGTAATTAACTTCCCACTAAAGCTGCACAGGGGGCTATTGGCAACGGATAACGGATAGGGTTTTTCTCGATGCAGGGTTCGAAATTAGCGGTCGTTAGTCTCATTTTGCGCACTTGACATAGAAAAGTAAAAAAGTAGTGATCTTGCGATTGGAGGGTTGCCAGCTTCGCTACAAAAATACTAGAAAGTCGTACAGAATATCCGACAAATTATACTGGCGTGTATACGGGACTGGTGCACGATAAATCTGATCTGGGTCCAGAGTCCCGACGTCTATTGAAGGCGTTGGATGCCAGTTCAGGTGTTTCCTCGTCATCTGACCATGGTTCTAAAATAACGAGGTGCATGTATGAATGTGTGTGTGAATGTGTATGTGTTCCCGGGTCTTTCTTTCGAGATTGACCCCGAACCGTCGCCAATAGCCCACTGTGCAGCTCTAGTGCGACGTTAATTAACAAAACTAAACCAAACCTCATTTTGCGCATAAAAATTTCGGTTTAACGCCCGTAATTTTACACCAAGTCGTCATTTTTGACGTCTAACTTTTTATAAAAATTTCAGTTTGACGAAGAATTTTTTACGTCTAACGTTGATTTTCACTAATTACTCTCATACTTTTCAGTAATTTTGTCAGTAAGATGGTGATATTTTTAAAGTATAAATGGAAACATGTTTCTAATTTTATGCAAAAGATGCTTTACAGCTTAACAAATTATCGTAACAGTTGGCAGCTCTGCTAAAAAATTTGAATTGTTTTAAAATTACGCATAAGCAGAACATTTTGGAAACTAAAAAAAAATTCTAGAAGCTAATGACGCCTAACTTTTATCTCCTAATTTCAAACTCTGTGTCAAAGGTTGGTTAATTAAAGTGGCACTAGAGCTTGAGATTGGGCTATTGGCACCGGTGCAGGGTCTATCTCAAAGGAAAGACCCGATAACTCTGCCTCGTATTTCTGAACCATGGTCAAATTACGAGGACAATACCAGAGCTGGCACCCGACGCAACCTCAATAGGCGTCTGAAGGTTGGACCACGATCAGATTTAACGTGCACCAGTCCCGGTGGAAGTGGGGGTAGTTCGTACGACTTTTTGTTATTTTGTAGCGAATCTGGCAACCCTCCGATTCCCCGCAAGAACACTACACTTTACTTTTTTGGTAATGGTTCGGGTTCAGGAAAGACCCGGGAACACGGCTACGTAAATTTGAACCATGGTTATTGGGGGACAACTAAAAGCGGGTTAAAGCCCAAGTGACACAAGCAGCCGCTCAGGGCGTCAAAATGAAAAGGGCGCCAAATTGTAAGTAACTAGATATACTTTGCGAATTTTTCTTTATTATTATTTCGTGATTATTTAAAATATTTGTATATTTCAGATTGAATTTATATTTTACATTTTATTTTCATCATCTTATTTACATCTTATTTTTTTATTGGAAAAATGATTAAACTAGTCATTAAACTATGTATTAAAGGAATTTGAAGAAAAAAAAAATTAAATTCAGCCATCTTGTTTAAAGCATTTACAAATAAAATATTTGATGGGGATGTCTGAATGGCCTACAAAATGTTTCTTTGTGGCGAAGGAAGGGCTCTAAAATTCTGTTTTCTTGCGTTAAAAAAGTTCTTTGAATTACCGAAAGTTTTAAAGATAATGTGAATTATTTTTGGCTTGTTCTAATAGTATTTTTTAATAATATTATAAACTCATAAATTATAAAAGTTTTAAATTATCAATTATCAAATTTGAAATTTGGTTTCTGCCATTTGCTCTCAGTATTTAAAAAGCGTTCCATTTTCTTTTGATAGAACACTAAAGTACAGTTTACATTGTTTTTTACGCATTGACGGTTTTTGTTTACTTTTAAAATTTATTTAAGTTAAAAATTACTTGATATGTAGAATGGTAGTACTTTATTAACTTTATTTTAAGTAGTGTGTGTTCATAACCACAATTTTATACGTATAATATTTTCGACTTCGAATCGGGAACATTTATGAAATAACAACAAAAAAGAAAATATTGAAAGAAAAAGTGTGATTATGGGTGCACAAATTGAGTGTTCTGAACCTTTCTGGAACAACTCAAGTAAAAAAATTACCACATTGCATTTTTTACATATTTTATTTATTAATAATATATTTCTTTTAGAGACTTTATTTTAATCAAAATTTTACAAATAATTCATTTGTTGTTTATTTACAAAACAAAGTAGAATACATGCAAATAGATTTCTTAAAAGTGAGCATGTTTAGTTAAACCTAAATGAATTTTCTAAAAATTAATCTTCATCATTACGATTTTTTTTTAAAGTTGGCAAATTTTTTTTTTGTATGTTTAGATTTGTTGTTAAAAAACAATCGCTGCAAATATATTCTATGATAAAAATATATTTTCATTTTATATATAAAAATAGATTGCACTTTGTAAAATTTACTGATTTTTTTAAAAATAAAAATAAAAAACACACGATATTTTACTAAAATCTAATCAGTTTTTGAGTTTTTATAAACAAACCAAGTACAAAGTTCCAGTCAAATTTTCCAACCGGTGAAGAGTTATTCAACTTTTCCTTTTCACCCAGACGTCCCAAACTCATATTAAAAGTTTCTCCGCTTTATTCCGGGGGACAAACCCTTAGAACAAACGAAACTAACTTTTGCTTTCCAAAAACAAAACTTAAACACAAAACACTCCCTTCTTTTTCTAAAAAATTATCCGGGATTCCGAGATTTATTCCGTCTGAAATTCAATAATTCGAAGTACGTCTCACAGTTGGTAAGTTTTGTGGAAGTCTTAGTTCCCGTTTTCGGTTTGGAGCCCAATGGTCTAGATCGATAATAGGACTGAGCATGGACTTCGCTACGTCCCTGAGGGCAGGAGTCGATCATCCCTCGATTACTGCGCATGCGCACCATCCCATCTTTCGCAAGCATCACAAGACATGTGTCTCCGGCACTCTACAGTCCGGCTCTCTTCTATCCGGGAGTGCTCCTCCGCATCGTCCGGCTGAGGATGTCAGAAGAACACCCGCTCTGTTGGCATTCGCACAAACTGTTGATCTGCATGAACTGTCGCTGCCCGGTTTGAGTTCTGGGAAGTATTGTTTGCGCTGGGAAAGGATTCTTGAAACTTTTTTATTTGGTTTGTGAAAATGGGTTTTATTTAATTTTTGTTTGTTTGTTTGATGTCTTTGACGGAGAAGGAGGTGTTTTTGAGTTTGTCTTTTCCGTTTTTCTTCCGCTGTTGATTTGTTGGACTTGGTGAATTCTCATGTTTTGAATCTGTGGAACTTTTTTGACTTTTTGTGAACTTAACCCCGGCGCAAACACAACTTGCGTGGCTTCGCGAAGAACTTTAAAAAGTTCGCCTGCAAACTTTTCCCACTGCTGACTGATGCGATCACCGTGATTGGACAATTCCAACTGAAGCTTAAGAACAAATTTTGATTATTTGCCATTGATAAATTCCTAGAATGAAGTCGTCATACATTCTCGATAAATGAATTAAAGACCTCTACTATATCCCATGTCTTTGCAAAGAATCCCGCAACTGCACAAACTGTGACCAGACAACTCTTGAACAAACTAACAACATCAACATATTTTAAAGACAACAAATGCTTTCTCTCCAAGGACTTTTCCCGTAACTCACCAACCAACAAGATGCTGTCAGCTCTGTATTACGTCTTAGTCGTCTTGGTGGCCATGAGCGGCGTGGACAGCCAAGGCATCAGGCGTGTTATGACCAGGACAATTGGCACGAAGTATGGCACCATAAGGGGCCTCTCAGTGAAGCTTCCCAATCGCAATGTCGGGGCAGTGGAAGTATTCCTTGGAATACCATACGCTGCACCGCCAGTAGGCCACTTGCGGTTCATGCCTCCAGTCAATCCTGGTCAATGGAGGGGTGTGCGTACCGCTGACCGGTACGGGCCGGTGTGCCCTCAGCGGTACCCGGACATCAAGAACGAGACAGAGTCTTTGAAACACATGCCAACAGGACGACTAGAGTATTTGAAGAAGTTGATACCTTTCCTGAGGAACGAGAGTGAAGATTGTCTCTACCTGAATGTCTACGTCCCAGGTAAGATAATTTGCTTTGGTCCAAGAAATAAGGTTTTGAGTCTTTAATTCTTATTGAATGTTTTAATTAATTTCGTTTTTAAATGTATAAAAATAAATCTTCGTTATTTGTAAATATCAATTATCCGGTATTTTTAATTTGCGTTAATATTAACTTTTAGATTCGTAAATTTACATTTTTGGTAGTGTCTGCGAAAATTCTTTAAAGTATTTGTAATTTTATAATGTGCTTGAAACTTATAAAATATGTAACAATATTTGTGAGGTAAAGTATGCTGTTTCTACGTGTTATTTTTATGCAAAGTTGTTTTTCACTTTGAATATAATAAGTTAATTCAAAACTAGTACATTGATTTGTATGTTGCTTTATATAAATCAGTAAATTTTACCTAAGTTAATTTTCTGCACAATATATTTGTCGCAATATCTAAAATTTATGGTTTAAATATTTATTTATTTTTAAATCAAGTTGTTTATATTTCAACTTTAAAACAAGAAAAGGGGTAAAGTTTATTTATTTTACAATTTGTTTTAATGTTGAAGAAACTAAGAGTATTCTTTTACATTGATATACTGATAACAGAGATAACAGAGACTGATAACATCTGTAAACTTAATGTTTAAACCCATTATTAACAGACTAATTCAGTTTATTTTTGAAGGTTGTTATTGCATTGTTTGAAAGTTGTAAAACCATTTAAACCCCTTTATTTGGTGTTGCGCGTCATATATTGGCATTGTTGTGTGTGTGTGCGTTTATTAACATTGCCTTTTATGAGACGAAGACTCATATGTAATACGTTACAATAATAGATTTCGCCTACACTCAGAACTCTGTACAAACAAATATGTATTTAGATTAGTTTTAATTGAAAAACTTGATTATTTTTACTTTTTATAATATTTTCAGCAATATTTCGACTCGATTATTACACTTTTATAATGAAACTGCAGTATATTAGTTGTCTCTTCTATTTTAGTTAATATTCTATGTATAAAAATAAACATTACGCTTTTATTGAAATGATATATATATCCCATAAGAGAAGCTAAATATCAGTAATAAAAGTTTCCTAATATATTATCTATAAAATATTAAATTAGATGCAAAATATATTTGGGAGTAAAACAACAACACAACTTTTTAAAGTTATATTATAAATTAGAATTTTTTTTTGTAGTTTTACCATATAACTACGCTGACATCAACTTCCATCAAAGTTTGGTCACACAAACAATAAGTTCCAATTATTATTATTTTAAATCAATCACATTATTATTTAATATTTTTAACTAAATCGAAAAATTGTACGCAATTTTTGACACACACGTTAGTTTTTTTTATTGAATATGTGTTAGGTCGGTATTACGCGAAAAATGTTTTTGACGTAGATCTTTTATAAAACTTTTATTCAAATTTAATTTATGAAATCTCTTTTAAGATAATAAATGAACCATATAACTATGTTTAAACGATTTACATATTTTGTAAAACTTTTGGTCACTTTGACTTTACAGCTATTATTAATAAAAGCGTAACAATTAATAATTTATTCTTGCACTTACATTCAACTTTTCCGCAAGGTACCGGCTTTTGAACACGTTAAGTTTTTTCCTTATCACATCTCCAGTTGCGTACCTACTGGAATCAGTTTTCTTTCATATTATTTTCTATTTCTATATAAGCATCCAACCTTCTGTTCTTGTAGTCAACATGTCGGGTATCATGGACAAATTCGAATTTATGATATTCATATATTAAGATCTTCGCAGCTCCCATTGACAACCTATTGCTAATTTTTTAATTACTTGTTCAAATCGCAAAGTATGTATGTAGTTCATCGGTTGAAATCGCAGAATTGAAAGGGCATCTGTTGGCGATATATGCCAGTTAAATATATATTTTTATATTAAGCAAACGACTTGATTCAAATGTCGAGATCGAACTTTATTTGTTACAACAGGCGAACCCCAAAACGAGATCAATTCTGATACGAAGAAAATAATAATGAACTGAATACATCAAGTAAAATCTTTTATCAAATATTGTATGTGGAGACTAAACTTTGATAAAAGAAACTTTGACAAAATACGTCTTTTATCAAAGTTGACCCTTACACTACCATTGTCAAACTAATTTTATAAAAGGTTTTTGTCAAATAATTTTTTGTAGTGTAATACCGGCCTTAGATTTGGGGACGAGTTATAGGAAATAACGGGAAACATAATTGTATATACGGAAAACCAATTGTATATACGGAAAACTAATTGTATGTACGGAAAACCTAATTGAATATATGGAAAACCTAATTGGTATATACGGAAAACCTAATTGGTATATACGGAAAACCTAATTGTATGGCCTCTGGAATATTGAGGATAATTATTTGTTTGAAGGACGGTATATTTAAACAAATATTACAGACTCACAAATCAATGGTTTCAATAAAATATTAAAATATTTTTACAAAATTTTATAAATAGTTTGATTATATATAGTTTGAACTGAATACATAATGAACTGAATACGTTGTGAACTGAATACATTAACACAAATCTTTTATCAAATATTGTATGTAAAGGCTAACTTTTATAAAATAAACTTTGACAAAGTACGTCTTTTATCAAAGTTGACCCTTATACTACCATTTTTCTTTGTCAAACTAATTTTATAAAAGGTCTTAGTCAAAGAATTTTTATAGTGTGCCGGCTTTAGATTTGGGCACGAGTTATAGGAAATACGGAAAACCTAATTGTATCCATATATACGGAAAACCTAATTGTGTGCACTCTGGAATATTGTGGGTAATTATTTGTTTGAATGACATATATTATATTTAAACAAATATTACAGACTCACAAATCAATAGTTTCAATAAAACATAAAAATATTCTTAGAAAGTTTTAAAAATGGTTTGATTATATATGGTTTAAATAAGAATGTGAGAACTGATGTGCATTTTTTAAATTAAATACGAATAAAAAAATTGATATTTGGTTTGGAAGACAAAAAAATATTGATCATTAGCCAAGAACAACGTTAAAAATACATTTTTGCATAAAATTTATTTAATAAAGGATTTTATTTTAAGTAGACTTTATACTTATCAGAACACAAGAAAGCTCAAGGAAAGAGCAGTTACTCCTAGTACCGTTAAATAACAGTTATTTTTAGTGCCCATTTACAACCCCATTTTCAACAAAGTAGTATTCGTTCGCTATTATTTTATTATACGTAAGTGTGTATAGTAAAACGGACTTTGCCTTAATGTGCGGTAATGTGTTTGTATCATACAGCATATTTGCGGTGAGGTTTTACAGTTTTACGTCTACGATAAAGTATTCCTGGGTATTGGACATATGATATTTTGTTACCCGAATACATTATTAAAAATAGGTATTCACAAATAAGTCAAATGTAATCATTTTTGATTACATTCGATGTTTATCATAGCTCCGAATACATGTTTCATTTTTGAAAAAGACATGTAGTCAAAAATGAGTAAAAATGTTTAAAAAGAGCAGTAGTTTGCCTACATAGGCTGCCTTCATAAATCACTTTCAATAAATACCGACAATTACAACTTAGACTTACCTGGAATCAAACCCATGTCTGCAGCACCGCTGTTCACAGTTTTATCCGCTTTGATATCGAAGCGACGCGAAGAAGTTATAAACAGAAGTAATGTTAAAAAGGTGTGCCAAAAAAAATGGGGAAGTCAGATAATTGAATTGAAATAACTCAGTTTCTATTTATGCATCGACATCAAATATTGTAAAAAACCATCTTTTGAACAACTATTTTAAGTTTGCCAGGTCGCTTTGCTAAGATGAATAGAACAGAAGCTGAAATTGGCAATATTAAATCCCACTGCTAATTTTTAAGAGAGTATGGTTTCTTAAATTTGAGTACGTCATCGCTCATTTACGATGCAATTGTTCTCAAAGAAAAACGAGTAAGTTCATATACTCATTTTTAAGTATCTTTGTTTACAGTGTATTTAATAACAAAACCATTGTAAGAACTTACCTACACATAAACGTTCTAATTTACATAAATGATAAAGATTAAAAATATTGTAGCTTGTGCCCTCCCCCTATCTCTAATAAAAACACAGATTATATGATGATACTTTTATATAATGTTGATTTATTAAATCGAGAAGTATTTGTGGCGATCTAACCACAGTCCAAATCAAACCTCTAAGCCAACCAGGCGGCTCAGGACCCCAAGCGTCCTCTGAGCCAACCAGGCGGCTCAGGACCCCAAGCGTCCTCTGAGCCAACCAGGCGGCTCAGGATCCCAATCGTCCTCTGAGCCAACCAGGCGGCTCAGGACCCCAAGCGTCCTCTGAGCCAACCAGGCGGCTCAGGACCCCAAGCGTCAGGCGGGCAACCAGGCGCCTCAGCTCCCGTTCGGTTCACGGCAGGCGGCGCTAGTGGCAACGCGTGGAAGCGCATGCGTAGCCTTATACTGAAGAATATAAAAAGGCTAGCGAACACCAACAGCTATGCTTATGCTTACGCTTGCTTGCTCTGCTTCCATCGCTGCTCTCACCATATAGTCGATCGCTCAGCGGTGCCAGCCCGCACCACTGTATGCGCTGGGCGCACCAGTTTATGATTTGCATTATTTCTTAAGTAAAGAGTTTATTGTTTCTAATTAAAAATAAAAAGTTATTTCACCAGAAAGATAAGTCTCGTCTCAATTATTCTTTATGGAGTCAGATAAGATATGGTCAAACAAGCGGTTCCCCTGTAAATCGCTAAATATTGTTCCAGCAGCTCAGCAATGTTAATGGAACATGTAGATATCAGTCCTTTTTTCTTGTTATTCGAGATGATCAAGACTTACTAAACTAATGGATTGGAATCTTTTCTATTGGAACCTTTTTCTATTAATCGGTGTCTTGATGTCAATTAACACCGAAATTGTTACTAAATTTAATTGAAAATGACTAAAGTAAATATATATTAAATTATATTAATCATTTGTAACATAAAAAATTTGATAATAGTTAAAATTAATGCGAAATAAGTAGAAATTATTGCGAAAGATAGATAAGAGTTACATTTTGTAATATTTTCAAATTTTGCTTGACTTACAAGGAGTTTAACTCGTTATCTATTAGACACACAAATATATTTATGTGCAAAAGTTGTAAGGAATTTCATATTCTACAGTATTTGTTTTTAACATGAAAAAAATGTTTAATGTTGAAGAGATATTTAATAATAATAATAATATTAAAAAAAAGGTTAGCGTTTTTCCAAAATGGCGGGGCGAGCAGAAGGGCGTCGATGTTGAAATTTGGATTTGTCAGTAGTAATATTTGATAATAGTTTCGTCATTGAATCACCTCACTTTTGACGAAAAAAGAATCCTTAAAATTTTGAACGAAAACTATTTACTCAGATTAATTTTCGGCCCTTTTCTGAGGCTTCAACTCATGCTTAGTTCTTTAACTTATATTATAAGAATTCAAACGAGGTTTCTTGACAGAGTGGATAGATTATTGAACTTTGGAATGAAAGGTCCTCGGTTCGAGTCAGCTCGTCGATATTTAGTTATTATTTTATTTAAAATCGGCCTCATTTTGTCGAAATAAATTTCATAAAAAAACTATAAAACGAATTTCCTTAGTTTGACGAAATATTTAATCGTGTGTTTCGTCAAAAATGACAAAAGTTTCGCCAACTATGACAGTGCATTTTTAACAGTGCAGACAACCAGCCTGATAGAGATGAAAACGGCACAATATCTCCCCGATTTTCTACAGCAACTATACATCAACATAAAACTTAAATAAAAATGACAACCCGAAAATGAAGGCAAACATCCACCCTCATTCTGTTCTGCATGCGTGAAATATCCGGATTTTTTCGGCGAAATTTATTCCCCCCAATTTCGCCACTCCAAACTCATCTACATAAAAAAAAAGCAACCTCGCAACTCGCGATCCATCACAAGGACCGCTCGTTAATCTCGAGTTTAGACGCGATCACGAGTCTAACTCGTGAAGTGTTTCCGACGAACTAATGTCCTACAAACAAGAAACCGGCGAAAATTCCTTTAGTTGGAAGATAATCAAGGGATCGGATCCTAAGCCGAAGGAGAATGCAATGAAAGCTCTCTATTAAATGATAAGAAAAGCTTATCGATCATCCCAGAAACAGAAGCTTAGGAATCAGAAAGCGTAACTTTCCCAGTACAGGAAGAGTTACTTGTTTATTAAACTTTCGATAGATTTCCGTTGATCCTACTAGGGTAGATGTCGATTGTTTACTGAAGTGTGTTTATGTGTAGATGTTGTTTGCAGCGACACCTTACAAGGGTGTTTATGAATTATCTTTACAAGTTTGACACGTGTTATCATATTTGACGAAATTGTTGTAATTTTTAACGAAGCAGACGCCTGCTGTATGCTCCGATTAAATATTTCGTCACAAAATTAGAAAAAGGTACACAAAAATAAGTAAAATTTACTCATTTTTGAGTACATTGATGTTTATCATAGCTCCGAATACATAAGTTTCATTTTTGAAAAAGACATGTACTCAAAAATGAGTACAATGAGTAAAAATGAATAAAAAGAGCAGTTTATTGCCTACAATGGCTGCCTTGATTGCCTGTTCTCTATTAACTGATAAGAAAAGCTTATCTATCATCCAAGAAACAGTAGCTTAGGAATCAGAAAGCGTAACTTTCCCAGTACAGGAAGAGTTACTTGTTTATTAAACATTCGATAGATTTCCGTTGATCCTACTAGGGTAGATGTCGATTGTTTACTGAAGTGTGTTTATGTGTAGATGTAGTTTGCAGCGACGCCTTACATGATTGCAGGGTGTTTATGAATTATCTTTACAAGTTTGACACGCGCATTGTTAAAAATGTGTTATTGTATTTGACGAAATTTTTGTCATTTTTGACGAAACAGACGCCTGCTGTATCTTCCGATTAAATATTTCGCCACAAAATTAGAAAAAGGTACATAAAAAATAAATAAAATTTACTCATTTTTGAGTACATTGATGTTTATCATAGCTCCGAATACATAAGTTTCATTTTTGAAAAATACACGTACTCAAAAATGATTAAAAAGAGCAGTAGCTTGCCTACATAGGCTGCCTTCATAAATCCCTTTCAATAAACATGAGTGGATTTATGATATTTCCTCAAAAAAGACATGTTATATGAAAAATAATATTTGGAAACTAACGTAGCACACGAACATCGTACGACTACCACGCGATATCGCTACGACACATAATGTGTCGTAGCGATATCGCATGCTGGTCGTACGATGTTCGTGTGCTACTAGGGTAAAGTTGCAGGTTTACTATAAATGAAAAACTATATATATATTTTTTACATTCACAATCAATTTTATTTAATAATTAATTCCATGGTTTTTCTACAACTTGCTTGTTGTATTAGTTTTTTGACACTAAAATTCAAATAATAATTCATAATTTTATTGATTAAACTATTTTTTAAAAAATATATTATTTTTTTCACTTCTAAATGCAAGAAATAAAATTTTATATAATTTTCTCTCATAATGTGTCGTAGCGAGTTTTTAAATATCTAAAACTCAACTTTTCATGAACAAAGATTAATTACATAGAAAGAATCTGATTTATTTTCTATCGATGCTATTTTTTCGAAATTATTCTTTGGACTAATTACAAGTAAAACTAAATTTTAAACTTTTTACGCAATAAAAAAAATTGGTTAACTTTTTCTTTTTTAATGAATAATATTATACTCCTATTATATTACAGATTTATAATTATCTAATTAATCATTTGTAATTATTTAGCGCTCCGAATTTGGATAAATTTTTATTGCTACATAATATTATAAATCTATTAATACTTTTTTATTTGCTTCTCTAGTAATTTGATTCAACTATTATTTTAAATTAAAAAAAATCTTTGAAATTAATTAAACATTTTAACTTTTTATTATACTTATGAAGTATTTAACGTTTTAAATATGGATTTCGCCAATATATTTTGATTTAAAAATTATTTTATCTATAAATAAAATACAATGTATTTAATTGACAGAGTGGTTTTTAGCTTAAGTATGGAGTAATATTTATGAAACTTTAATACAAAAAACACTCTCGCTTTATATAATTTTTAAAGAATATTTTTTTTGTATTTTAGAGTGTTTAAGACGAAATATTTCGTTAATTCTTTTCACGACTTTAATTTCTTCTTAGAAGAATTTTTACAAAATAATTAAATTTTTTGTCAAAACGATAAAAAAAAGGTTATTAACAATTAGAAATCTAAAAGCGAAAACTTTATTGTTGAATATAATGAGACGTATTAATAGCGTATAAATTATCTATCATTTGCAAGTTTTTATTCCTCCGTCTAATTAACGACGTGAAATAAGAAGAGTTTAAGTTGCATATGTAACAATTTTATATTTATTATCTACGTTTACAATTGAAAAGGCTAGTAGGAAGGGATTAGCTGACAAAAATCCCTTTCCAAGATATAAACAGAGCTTTTTTACTGATAACAATCTTGAAGAACAGGGTCGCTTTCCGTTGAGCATCCACGATTTGTCGCCAAGGAAAAATTTGGCACGAGACCTTTTCCTATTCATCGACCGTGAGCGTGATTAGTGGTGGTAGGTTAACAAAATTGGCACAGTTTCGCATATTTGGCATTTAGGCTCGCTTAATGAAATCGAACCATTATAAGTGAAACATATACTTTTAATGTTCTGTATCTGGTAAATAAATCAAGCAGAGCCACACAATTTTCAAGGAAGACGCATATGTACTTAAAGCTTTCATCTACATCATTTTTTTTTCTTTTCGAAAATGCTAGTCAACCCCTTTTATCTACATCATATAAACCGTAATTCATAATATTTCCTTTATAATATATATATATATATATATATATATATATATTACTATACAGAAACTGTAATTACATCAAGAGTTGAAATGTTTTTTTTTTCATTTATTTAATTTGCTTAAACTAATATCTATAATATTTGTTTAAAGCAATTCACTACAAAATAATAATTTTTTATTTTGTAGTCCATTTTTCATTGTGCCAATATAATTACACTTTCGGCGAATATTGTTTGAGAATATATATGGTGTAAGTAAAAAATAATACATTTGGACAAATGAATATTTATTTAATCACTAAAACGAATCATAAATATAAGTATATTTAAAAAGTATTTTCCGTAAGTTCAAAACCAGCACATTTTTCATCTTACTATTCTATTTTGTATAAATTAACAAAACTATTTAAATGAAATAAAGCTATTTCATTATCAATTGATTTAAGTTACAATAAATACATTTTAATTAGTAAGGATATTCAATATATTTGTATTAAGTTTGCATATAAATTAGCGACATAATATTAAAGTTTCCAAATGAAAGCTGTTTTTCCTATCAAATGAATATTGTAGATTAATATGTTTATTACAATATTGCTTTAAATAGATTTGCAGGTTTAATATAATAATGTTTTTAATAGGCATTTACAAACTTCATTAAATGTAAGCTGATTATTTTTGCATAATGGTTCTACGTGATTGCATCAATTTAAGTTGTTTTGAAAGCGATAATTGATGCTTAAATCTTCAGTTGAAATTCACTATTCGATTACTCAATGCTTGTACTTGGTACAATAACATCTCGTAGTTGTCGTTACGACAACTTAAACATTAAAGTGAATGAACTAATTGTTATTTCAGTGTTTAATTAATCGACTTAGGATTGAATGAATATATAACCCACAAATTTAAAAAGGAAGTTTTTTGATAGAATCAATAACTTTAAATGACAAAGCGTTTGAATAGTAATGAGTACTTATCCTGTGAGTAATTATTAATAAAATCAAGTAATAATTAAATTTTGTAATGTAGAGTTCGAATATGCTTTGGAATAAAATAATTTAATTATGAGTTGAATTAGCTGGGTGAAAACCCACTTTTAAATTTATATTTAGATTTTTACAATTAAATACAGTAGGATTTATACTGTATCGTTTTTTTTCGTCTGAAATAGTGAAAGAAAAAAAAATTCTTCAAACTATTGGCACTTTTTATTAACAGAAGGGTCTTTCAACAAAGATTTTATATAGACTTAATGCTGCTATTTTTAGTTTTCAATTTGTTCTTTTTATAGTTTTCTTTCTTTTAATGACAGTATCTCGATAAACCCTTTTTTGAAAAAAAAAAACTTGCCATAATCGCAATTCCTAGTTAGTTTTATACAAAAATATTTAAAATTAAACGCAAATACGAAAGTTTTTTGCCACAGCATGAAATTCATTTTCAATAATTTAGCAAAGATGTACTTAAAATGTTTAGCAATGCCTACTGTTGTACAGTATTAAGAGCATAAAAGTTTTAATTCTTTAGGGTTTTGAAAAATAGAAGTATAATTTCTATATAAATAGTAATTAGTTTTAAGTCAAATTGATTTATATAGTTTACTTCTAAATGCATTAGGAACATTTTTGTTGTATAAAAATAAACGATAAGCACAGTTTTGTAGAAAAATATGGAATATTTGATGTCTTGTAAATTTTATATGAGTTAAACTGAATTAAGTACTATATGTGAGTTTTTATAAATCGTGAACACAAGTTTGAAGATATAATTTTGGTATTATATGGCTTACATGTTTCGTAAACACGAGTAGATGCGTTGTAAAGAAATATTAAACATGTAATAGTTCATCCATCATGTAGAAAGATACAAAATAGTAAATCACCAAGGCCATACTCATTTCAGATAGATAGAATAATATAGACATTGGAGCGAAGACTAAGCGTGCGCGACCATTTTACACCTTTTTGAACGAAGGTAGAAAAAATAGTCCTTTCACAAGTTTGTATAGATTTTAAAAAACATTTCTGGCATTCAAATATACATTAAATGCTATACATTTAATGTTTTTCTATACTTACTTTCTTACGAGCAAGAAAAAGAAGACAAAAGGCACCCAATAAACCAGTTTCAATCCTTTCTGTGACGTCACATAAGATTCCCGCATAGCCAAGGTAGAATGTTTTCTAAGCCTTTCTTCCGAATTGTATGCTTGGTTTGGTTTGGTTTTGTTAATTAAAGTCGCACTAGAGCTGCACAGGGGACTATTGGCAACGGTTCGGGGTCAATCTCGAAGGAAAGACCCGGGAACACATACACATTCACACACACATTCATAAATGCACCTCGTTATTTTTAGAACCATGGTCAGATGACGAGGAAACACCTGAACTGGCACCCAACGCCTTCAATAGACGTCGGGACTTTGGACCCCGATCAGATTTATCGTGCACCAGTCCCGTATACACGCCAGTATAATTTGTTTGATATTCTGGACGACTTTCTAGTATTTTTGTAGCGAAGCTGGCAACCCTCTGATCGCAAGATCACTACCTTTTTACTTTTCTATGTCAAGTCCATCGCACGGATTCAAACCATCAATCCTCTGATTAGTAGCTGAACGTCTTACCAACTGAGAAACTTGGGCTACCGAATTGTATGCATCCGCCCGGTACGAGAAAGTACAATGTAGCTCAATGGGAGTCCTCACTCCAATGTTTATATTATATAAGCTCAGTGGTCTTAGGATTTTATTTGTGGTATGCCCGAGTACTATTAAATTTAAATTAAAAGTAATCAAGGCTTTAAAGTTCTTAAATTAAAAAAAAGGCAACTTAAATTAGATGAAAATTTATAAGCCACTTAATTGAAAGCACGACAGAGTTAATACATTAACGACCTATTTTTCATTAAGGTACCCAGAAGCATCCAATTTAAGATTTTTTAATTAAATTTGATTTGGTAGGGTCCAGACACCATGGACCCTCTTCTGGGAACATCATTGTTACCTTCTTTATACTACTAGGTTAGCAAAAAAAAAAGGCTGGTAGTTAGACAAGACTATTTAATTTAAGAGTGAGTGCTGATTTATATCTCAATTTGTTAAAAAAGGAACTTCATGTCTTTAAATGGTTACAGAAAAAATAATTACTTGTTTTAAGGATTTATTTTGCATTTAAGCAAATTGTAAAAACAGCTTAATAGAGTATTGTAGAGGATATTTCGAAATTTGATTTTAATTCTAGTGCTTTCCAATTTCTAGAAGTTATTAAAATAATTTCTGTTTTAGTAAGCGTTAAAACGTTTATTTAGATTTTATGAATTAATACAATATAGAAAATATATGATTTTTAATGGAAAAGTATTTTGTTAATTCAATTTGCATTTTGTTAATTCAATCTTTTTAAGCAAAGTCACTAAAAGGGACTTGCTTCAATGTTTCCATTTAGATGTAATATTTTTTATTTTGACGCTGAAATGTGGTAAATGGAGTTTTTTAAAAAGCGCATTAGAATATTAGAGTAAAAAACGATAGCAAGAGCACAAACGTTTTATAGATTTCGGTACTTAAAACTTTTAACTTTTACTTTTGGCTTATGAAAATCTTTGTTTTTTATAATGAAGTTTTGCAGGAGATGGTTTACGAAAATCTAATTTCCTTTGATTGTTTATAGATTGTATTTTTCATAACAATTCTAGTTATAGACAGCCGCATGTCATAACCAAGATTTTCTAATAGAAGGAATTGGGGAATAACATTTAGTATGAACGAAGTAGAACATTTACAACATAATCTAGAAGTTTAAGAAATATTCGACAGCTTTCTTAATCAGATCTACACAGTTTCTATTAACAATTTAATTAATTAATTTATTAATTAGAATAAATTAGTCAACTCTAAATGGAATGAAATTATTTTAGTTACCTTAAATTGACATTGGCTGGTTACAACCCTAATTTGTCTCCACCTATACAATCATAATAATTATTAATTAATAATTTATACTAATTAAACATCAGTTTTATTTCATTAATAAAAAAAAATGACAACGACAAGTTTCAAACTCTCGCAATCAGCCCAATGCTCTAACCCCTTGCGCTATAAAAATGCGTCTTATGAGAAAAAATTATTTATAGCTTTTGAAAATAATACTCTATAATTGCGACCTAAATTCTACATAATCAGTTTCAACCTTGTATTATAAATCAGATGTAAAAAAAAATATATAAATCAGATGTGCCAGCTCCACATAGGGCATTCCAAATCAATTGTGGGATATCAGTTTTTCAAAAGTATTTACAACTTGCTTTATTTTCAAATAATTTCAAATAATAATATATTTTAAATGTTCGTTTATTTTTAGTTCTTGAATATAATACTCTATAATTACGACCTAAATTCTGCAAAATCAGTTTCAACCTTCTACTATAAATCAGATGTAAAAAAATTATAAATCAGATGTGCCCAGCTCCTCAGAGGGTATTCCGAATCAATAGTTCATCAAAATCAGTTCTTCAAAATTATTTACAACTTGCTTTATTTTCAAATAATTTCAAATAATAATACATTTTAAATGTTCGTTTATTTTCAGTTCTCGAATATAATACTCTATAATTGCGACCTACATTCTGCAAAATCAGTTTCAACCTTCTACTATAAATCAGATGTATGAAATAATTTGAGCCCGTTTATCGCCCTCGATAGAGTGATTCTTAATTACAATAAGGGCGCTCCATGAAAGCTAATCTCATTTATTACTTCACAGGTCTACGCTTCCGTCAAAGTAATTCATCTGTCAGATTTGTCAAATATCTAATACAATACAATGTAACTTGATTAAGGTTACAGGTTTGCTTCGATGACTGTACTAAGCAAGTCATTCGCGAGTGTAGATAGATATAGTCATTGAATACATTTGGCAAATTGTTTAATGCTATCGTACGTGGATGGAATAGATATTTGAAATTTTGTTGATGTATTTCTTCTAAAGTGGGTGGTTTTAAATGAGTGGTTTTATAATATTAGAATTATTTCTAATATTAATATTTTTATTTCATAAAAATTATATTAATATTTTCATTTCATGAAAATTATATTTTAATTTTTATTTCATAAAAATTATATTAATATTTTCATTTCATGAAAATTATATTTTAATTTTTATTTCATAAAAATTATATGAATATTTTTATTTCGTAAAAATGATATTAATATTTAAATTTTTATTTCATAAAAATTCCATTAATATTTAAATTTTTATTTCATAAAAATTATATTAATATTTTATTATTTCATAAAAATTATATTAATATTTTATTATTTCATAAAAATTATATAAAATATTTTTATTTTATATAAATTATATTAATATTTTTATTACATATGAATTATATTAATAATTTTGTTTCATAAAAATTAAATTAATATTTGCATTTTTATTTCATAAAAATTCCATTAATATTTAAATTTTTATTTCATAAAAATTATATTAATATTTTATTATTTCATAAAAATTATATTAATATTTTATTATTTCATAAAAATTATATAAAATATTTTTATTTTATATAAATTATATTAATATTTTTATTACATATGAATTATATTAATAATTTTGTTTCATAAAAATTAAACTAATATTTACATTTTTATTTCATAAAAATTAAATTAAAATTTAAATTTTTATTTCATAAAAATTAAATTAATATTTAAATTACATTTCAAGTAATTAAATTTAAATAAAAATAAAATAATTAAAATTAAAAAATAAATTGTGCTTACATTTAAAAACTAAAAACCTTTAGTAAAAGTTTGATTCCAATTATTGGACTTCTCATTTTACGCTTAGTGCTTTCAGTACTTAAATCATATATATTATTTTTGTAGTAAGGACCCCTTTTATACCCCTTAGACACAACAGATGTTAACACATGAGGTTTCAAAAGAAAAAGAATTTCATGGACCGGGCATGCTAGTATTTAAGTAATTCTTAGAAATAAAATATCACTACTGGTAACATATTTAATTCAAAGTGTACACTGCAAAAAAAGTGTTTAAAAATTAGTACATGAACGTACTTGTTTTATTTTAAGTACAATTGCATCGTAAATGAGCGATGACGTACTCAAATTTAAGCAATCGTACTTTCTCAAAAATGAACTGTGTGATTTAATATTACTAATCTCAGCTTCTGTTCAAGCCATCTCAACAAAGCGATGTGATACACTTAAAATAGTTTGTTCAGAAGATGATTTTCCACACTATTTAACGTCGATTGCTTAAATTGAAACTGATTTATTTTAATTCAATTATCGTACTTCACATTCTGTTTGTAATGTCTTTTTAACATTACTTCTGTTTATAACTTTCTTGCACTGCATTGGTAGCTTAACGGTTAAGACTGTGGACAGAGATGCTGCAGACGTGGGTTCGATCAAGGCCATCTATATCTTGGGCTTGGTCATCTCTATCTTGGCCTTGGTTCGATTCCCTGTAAGTCCAAGTTGATATTTATTGAAAGTGGTTTATGAAGGCAGCCTATGTCAGCAAGCTACTGCTATTTTTACTTATTTTTGAGTACATGTCTTTTTCAAAAATGAAACTTATGTATTCGGAGCTATGATAAGAATAGAATATAATAAAAAATGAGTACAATTTACTTATTTTTAAGTACCTATTTTTAACAGTGTAATAATAAACATAGCCCCCTTCATAAGATTTTTAAATAAAATGAAATTCCACGTCCAAAGTTAAAAAATTTAATCTCCCCACTTCTCTCTTAAAAATTCCTCGACAGACTCACACTCCTAGCGTTCCAAATACATCCGAGAAATTCGATCTATACACTCCCAACAAGGGAACACCTAATCGATTATTCAACTCACATAAAAATTACCCCTCCCGATTTACCCCTATGATGCAAACTACCAAGCAAGAACCCGGGGAAGATGGTAAAATCCGTGAAACAGGGAGTTTGCGATAATCCATTTCTGCCCGATCACATTCCTTTCTAGGGATTTTTTTCCCTTTTGGAAACCCAGCGCCAGAAGGCGAGTTATCAAAGCATCGTAAAAAAAAATAATCGAACGAGCCAAGAACCAAGACAGCTCGCATCAAGGGAAGAATAAGTGTTTTGTTTTTTTACAAGGATCCGTGTTACTTCTTTCCGGTTAAAGTAGAATGTCAACCGTTTGGTTATCCAGGCGTAAGAGCTGAACGGAGTTGAAAAGTGTATGCTAAGCAGCTCTTTCGGGTTCGGGGTTGATTGGGTCTTTTATTGGGAGTCGGGTAATGCGATTGGCTTGACTGAGCTGGTTGAGGACGTGTTGTGAATTTCTTGGGTAAACAGAGCTTTATGTACCATAGAAAGATAGCAGGTTGGAATGGAAAAAGTGGAGTGGAGATGGCATTTTGGAAAGTAGATTTATTTTTTGTTGTCCATTACGATTTTATATATGAGAAAATTGCGTTATAAATTCTCGGGGCTGGCCGGATTTAGGTATAGGCTACATAGGCTGCAGCCTCTACACTGTTAAAAAAAGTACTTAATAATGAGTACCTGAACCTATTCGTTTTTCTTTGAGTACAATTGCATCGTAAATGAGCGATGACGTACTCAAATTTAAGTAATCGTACTTTCGCAAAAATGAGAAGTGTGATTTAATCTCAGCTTCTGTTCAAGCAATCTTAGAAGAGCGACCCGACACACTTAAAATAGCTGTTCTGAAGATGGTTTTCCACATAATTAGGGTTCGGGGTTGATTGGGTCTTTTATTGGGAGTTGGGTAATGCGATTGGCTTGACTGAGCTGGTTGAGGACGTCTTCAGCTACTATCCTGTGAGCAATATATTAACTCCTAGGATTTGTGTTGTGTAAATCTTTTCATTCATCCTCAGCTAAATAAGTCAAAGTTTTCTTTCTGAATACACATTTTAACACAATTTGGATTAAATACTTTCAATCAACGCATTGACATCCATGTACACTGTTAAAAAATATTACGATTTTGCACCAAAATTTGGTACCTATTTAGCTGCAACCAACATTTGATGCTTAGTTTCACCATTTTACGGTACTACCACGGATTTAAAGAGTGGAGAAACGTTGCATCAAAACTCATAACGTTGCATAAAACTCAAAATTCGACTTTTCTTTTTATTGTAGTAGCATTTTCGTAGCGAAGCTGTCAACCCTCCGATCGCAAATGACAACTTGTCGCAGATCGGGCTCGAACTAGGAATCTTCTGAATCATAGCTGAACGCCTTTATCCACCCGGCCACGGAGAGCCTTTATCTTTTTTGGAGGTACTTGTTGATGTAGCGACATCGAAAATTTCGGATGCAGTTAAAGAGGTTGAACCAATTATCGGTGAAATCTCCGCTTTTTTTGATAAATGATTTTCGGTTCAACATAGATTCCACCATAATATGGTGTAGACCATTGTTTTGCACAAAGATATGGTACATCGTTGAAATGAAATTTTTAACAGTGTACAGATAGGATTCATTAGATTTGAAAACTTTTTTTGATTTTATAGTGAATATGTTTTAATATATTATCGGTTAAATACAGGCTACAAGTATGTTTGTATTTCTTAATGCGTATTACATCACAATTTAAATTTTTTACTATCAACTGTCACTTTGACATACATGTGTAATCACGCAAACTAGTAAACCCGGGTCATACCTGTATTTCTTAAATCATATTATATCACGATTTTCATTAATTACTTTAACAAATGACATTAACGTACATTTTCAAAATATGAAATTCTTTATAATACAAAACCTCCCAGGATTTGCGATTTTGGTAGTGTAAGTATTTCATTATGTCCTCATTTAAATACAATTAAATTTGTCTTTCTTAATGCATACGACATCACAATTATAATAAAATACTTTCAACCGTCATATTGGCATGAATAAAATCTATCAATACTGACTAGTACATTGTTGCATACGACATTGTAATTATAATAAATTACTTTCAAACGTCATATTGGCATAAATAAAATCTATCAATATTGACTAGTACATTGTTGTATACTACCTGAAAGGCCCATACTTTGCATAAATCTTAGTGGAAGAAAATTAATCTCAATTTATATAATTGCTTAGTCTTCTTCCAAAAACAAGAAGGTTTAAGTTTACAACATCCCTACCTTTTTTTTTTATCTGCTGTTCTTGTCAGCATATCTCTATTATTTCAGAATTTATAGTTTCTCAATTTAAGATAAAAGACAAATATGAGAATCTTCAATCATTTTTAATTATTAAAGTATTAAGACTAATAATTCTCAGCTCCAAGAGTGCACCGAAATGTTGATAAATTAGCAAAGTCTCATTTTCCATTGAAAGTTCGCCGCTGCCACCAGGAAATGCTGTATGTTAATCAATCAAACCCAGTTACTTAGCAGGAAAATTGACGGAGTTTTCGACGTTAATTCACTCCTATTCATATACAGTTCCCCGCGTAATAATTTAGGGATTTTTTTCCGTGAAAATGAAGTGTGCTAAATACATCCATCTTATTCGTTTTCGGTTGTACAGAGTTATTAAGCCTTATACTCAGAAACGAAGTTCTATTTTTTGGTTTATATTATTGACTTATATGAAAAATCGTAGAATGTCATACACGGACACAAATTGTTGGGTCATTGTTTAGCTGTTTAACTACAAATAATAAACTATTTTTTTTCCTTCTATACTTCAATTATATCGCTTGTTGTTACACTGTTAAAAATATGTACTTGAAATTAAGTAAAATGTACTCATATTTGAGTACATGCTTATAATAGCTCCGAATACATAAGTTTCAATTAAAAAAATATATGTAATCATATTTGAGTACATTCGATGCTTAGAATGGCTCCGAATACATAAGTTCCAATTAAAAAAAATATATGAAACTCATATTTGAGTACATTATATGCTTATAATAGCTCCGAATGCATAAGTTTCAATTAAAAAAAAATATATGTACTCATATTTGAGTACATTCGATGCTTAGAATGGCTCCGAATACATAAGTTCCAATTTTGAAAAAGACCTATACTCAAAAATGAGTACAATGAATAAAAAAGAGCAGTTGCTTGCCTACATAGGTTGCCTTTATAAATCACTTTAAATAAATATCAAGAATTATAGCCAAGCCTTACCGGGAATCGAAAACATATCCTAAGGCACCGAAATCCAGTGTCTTATTCTTTACACTACCATGGCGACTAGAAGAAGTTATAAGCAGAAGAAATGTTAAAAAGGTGTTCCAAAAGAATGGCTAGTAAGATAATTAAGTTTTAATAACTCAGCAAATATCCATTGATTGCATTTGAGCAAATTACATCAAATATTGTGAAAGCCATATTCTAAACAACTGTTTTAAGTTTGTCAGGTTGCTTTGTTAAGATGGCTGGAACAAAAGCTGAGATTAGCGATATTAAATCGCACTGCTTTTTTTTTGAGAAACTACGGTTACTTAAATTTGAGTACGTCATCGCTCATTTACGATGCAATTGTACTCAAAGAAAAACGAGTAGGTTCAGGTACTCATTTTAAGTACCTTTTTTACAGTGTACTAAAGCTAAGCGACTTGAATAAAATATAAGCGAAGTAGTTAGGGCAAAAATGAGTCGCTCAATTTCCAAACGTCTCTTGTACACTTTGGAGAACAAGCCCGTCACATTTTTAAATATTTTTTTTTCAGTATTATATTTTATTTCTACACCTGGAATTAAGCAAAGTATGTTATCCTACGCATTAAACAACATACTTTGCTTAATTACAGGTGTAGAACTAAAATTCAATATGAAAAAATGGGATTTAAAAAATGTGATGGACTTGTTTTCCAGTACACAGAAGACGTTTTGGATTTGAGCGACTCAAATATTGTTTTTATGCCAATACAGCTGAATGTGATACATACAAACAATAAGTGTTGCCTAGAAATTTATTACCACTATGTATGTAAATGTTTATGGGATATTTTATTAAAAAATAAGCTACAATTTTGTATTATTTATTTGCATAGTTTTTATAATTTCAAATGTTTTTGTATTATTTATTTGCATAGTTTTTATAATTTCAAATGTTTTTGTATTAAATATTTAAAAAGAATAAAAATATTTCATAGTTAATGCAGGATCAGAAGTAACTGTGTAAAAATAATAACAGTATTTAGATAATTCCTTAAGGTATCCGAACACGTTCGAAGCACTTTTTTTAAAATGTGTCAGATAAAATTTATTTAATGCTATTTTTAGATTGTTTGTTAGTAAAAACTAATTATATATCATAAATATTTAAAGTTTATTATTATAATTATTAAAAAATATTAAAAAAATGATATAATCATTGAAAATTTTAAGTTTTTATTCAAAAACTTGAAAACTTATACAAGACATACAAATCAATTCATATGGAAAATTTTAGTATTAAAATAAACTGCATGTTAATATCTAGTGTTCCAAGTAAAATTAAACATATATATAAAAAATTTAATTTTTGGTGACACACCGAAAATTTATTATAAGATTTTTGACAATTTCACAACCTTATAGTTCAATATTTAGTCCATAAATAAAAATATATTAACGATTTTTCAACAATTTTAGTACATGCACTAGAATACACTCTACTGAATATGGACACAAAATTTAAAGACAATATAACAATAATATTTTGAGTTATGATTTTTGAAATTTGCTGTTTTTGAATAAAAATCAATTCTGAGAAAAATGCGTTTAAAGTATAAATTTATCTATTATTAATATTAAGAAAGTTTCAACACAATTAAAATCCACCCGATTTATATGTTATACCCTCCTCTTGCTCACCTTTAGCATTTTCCCTTTTTTAGCTAATCTATTTTTTTTTTCTGGCAACTTTGACACTAGGTAAAGAGTGGCGCTTCGAATCCTTCACTCGTTCGATGTCCAGTTCTGAAAAACCTTTTAATGTGTGAACACCAGGATTGAGCCGAATGACCTTTCCCAATGAGCCTTAGTCCAAATACAAATGAAATATTTACAGAATTTAATTTTTTTGAATTTTCAGAGGCGCAAAATGTATTTTTGTATTCGCAGTTTTGACATTTCACTGTCATATTTGATGCCAGTCCAAATACAGACTCTTGTAGAAGACACAGTTTACTGCTAAAGCAATCGGGGCAGCACAAACTCTTTATCACATTGGAGAGAATTTGAATATTAATTATTTGATTTCCACTGATTTCAGTTCGAGAGTAATTGTTTAAATAAGAAGTCATAGTAAACTTCTTTTCACTTGCCGTAGACACGTTGTTCGACGCAGATGAATCGGTTTCAGTGGAACATGTGACATATTTATTACCTCGGAATTTTATCTTACGAATAAAACTTCGGTTTCTCGAATTTCCCATGGTGTTTTAAGGTAAATGAAATCAAATTTGGAGAGTTAATTAAGTTAGGTCTTTAAAAATAATTATTAAACAGATTATATGAAAAAAAAACGCTGCTTGTAAAGAAATAAGAGAGTAAATTTGTTGTCATTTTTAATACAAAAACTTCTGATATAAATGAAAATATCTGGTGGCTAGATTATAGCAACATTAAAATAATAAATATTGCAATTAAAAATTAGAAAAAGTTGAAAACTAAGGAAAAAATGATGTTTCTGCCTCATTTCCGGTTTCGGAATGCTACTTCCGTTTTAATTTAATATTTGTCCACTTGAACTTTAAATTACTATAACTTTTGTTCTAATTGGCGCACAACTAAAGTAAAAACTGTTTTGGAAACTTAAAAGTGCAGAAAATCATATTTTTAAATAAAAAAAATTTGGTAATTTCAGTCAAAATCACCTCATTCAACGTGTACGGATACCTTAAAGGAAAAATAATATTCACGTTTGAAAAGATAGTGACTTACATTTTTTAAGACTAACTTATACAATATAGCCGTTATTATCTATTAAATGATTTTAAAACAGGTTTGTGACGTACAATAAGTACGATTCATATATAAGTAATAACTTTAATCTAAAAAATAGTAGCATAAGCTCATTTATTAGTAATAAATATAATTTGAAATGCAAATCCCATTTTTACTGCACCCGTTTCTTGTAGCATAAAAATAATAATGAACTCATTTTATTATCATAAACATGTTATCGGATAGTACCTGTTATACTTGTTTTCTTGTGATTTACATGAATACAACTTTTAAATAATGTGCTTTTTTATTTTCTATTAACATTTGAGGCATTTCTAAAATGAGCCAGGGAAAAAACAAACAAATGATAAACACTTTAATAGAAAACCAATCCAAATTTTCCCCTACATCACAATATATGCGTGAATACTTTCTCTAAAAATCCCTATAACGGAAATGTATTGCGGCCAACGATATTTCTTTGTGTTAAAGTAATCTAGTTACATTATAGAACTATGGCAAGAATTTACATTAGTGCTTTCATATCTAAGTCAATAAAATGAATTTATAATTAACTGCAAATACCAACGCTAAAAAGAATTCCTAATATAAAATATCAAAATGGGAGACAATTTCTAGATGACACGAAATACCAATTTATTGTAAAAGCGTGTCTTGGATTCTCAGAATCAAGCATAAGCTATTTTATAGTTGGGAGCATGTTACCCAGCATTATCAATTCGGGTTATTCTATCAGTAATGGACGTTGACGCGCCTTTTAGAAGATTGCATAACGCACGTTACTAGTTAATAGCATATTAGCTCTATAGTAGAGAATTCTTGATAACAGACTCAAACATGGCTTTCAAATGCAAAATAGAATTCTAATTATTTGTGATGCTTAATAATAGAGTTAGCTTGTTAAGTAGACTTAGGAATTTTACAGAAAATATGTTTGTTAAATTGATAAATTTTACAATTAAAATTGCTAGCTCGTTCAGCATGAATTTTTGAACTGTAGTGGGTCTAACTATAAAAATATCTGTAATGGCAGGATTTTAAAAATATTTGATTAATTTTTACAAATAAACTCAAACAAGGGTATATATATATTTTTTGCAATATTGGAAAATTTTTTAACGTGAAAAAAAAATATTAAAGATTTTATAAGGATATTACTACCTTGTTAACGATATATGTCAGACTATAGAAAGCAGATTCTATTAAAAAAATTAAAAGATGACTGTTTATTAAAATCATATAGGGAATATAAGTGGAATATATAAATTTATAATATATTAATATATAATAATAAATTAATTTATAAAAAACGAATATTTAAATATAGGATATTTTTAACGATAAAATGTACATTCACACAAGTATGTAGGAAATGACAAAATGCGCATTTGTTTAAAATTTTCAGGTTCGGACGTTATTTTTAACATGGATGTTCAAATTAGTTCGATTTTTTAAAAATATTAACCCTTATGTGCCATTGCTCTAGGAACGCTCAAAGGCACAATTGTAATCGTCGATTTTTGTTGTAAACATTTGTTGTTGATCAAAATTATTAAGGTCAAGTTATGCATTCATGAAACTTTGGACCTAAGTTGTTAGAATTGAAGTCTAGTATGCCAAATCAATGCATGATTAAAACGACATACGATTTGCTGTGTAAAATTTATGGAAACGTCTCAAAGATATAATAAAAAAAATATATAAATAACATCTAATGTTATTTTTTTATTTCCATTTGATTGTAATATTGTAATTTGAATTACACACAACAACAAAATTATTTATAATTAGCTTTTTTTGTTACAAATTAAAAATATTAACATATTTTGTATGGCTTAACAATAAGTTTTGAAAATATAATTAAACATTTGAAATATTATTGATGATTTTTTAAGTGGGTGGTGAATGACTTCAGAATACTTTTGATTTATTTTCAAATTATTATAAAATATTTATTTTATTAATTAAAAAAATAGTTAATTTTTGTTAAGTTAACTAAACAATACATTGCGTTTTAATATTGAATAGATTCCTATATAATACCGCGACTTTGTAACACCATTTAATCAGCTGTGATTTAACCATTATGGTACATTCCCATAGATTCTAGCAACTTTCACAAAAAGATACCATTATCTTATTAAAGAGATTTTTCTCCCTTTCTAGGACAATATATTCGGCGCAAAAATCACTAACTTTAGAAGCTCGTAATGATTTATGACCATTCCAAGCCATAAATTTTGGAGGAACATTTTTTTCTTTTATATTCACCTCAGAGTGTCATTGCGGGATGCGTTGGCTGCTGTTTGATTGATTTCGTGCCGATAGCCTCCAGAAGACTCTAGTTTACACAGCTGCGTCGCGAAGAAGTGATTTTGAAAGAAGGTTTTGAGAGTCAGGGTTAATTATAATCTATTTAGAGAAAGAAGAAAGAAAAGCAGGGGGGAGACGGAAATAAGAAAGAGATATAGAGGATGAGAAAGATGGGAGATTTTTTTTTTGTGAAGAGTAAGGAGGGTACTTAGGAAATACAAAGTGTTACAAAAAAGTTGAAATAGATAGATAGAGAGGAAATATTAACAGAAGATAGTGTAGGTATATAGGTGTTGGAAAAAGATAATTTAAATGCGATATATTCGCTAATGAATACATTGACAGACATGGACGTGATATTTTCCCTATCAATATCTACATTGTAAAAAAAATATGCTTAAAAATGAGTACAAGGACGTACTCGTTTTTCCTTAAGTACAATTGCATCGTAAATGAGCGATGACGTACTTAAATTTATGTAATGGAACTTTCGCAAATATGAGCAGTATGGTTTAATATTGCTAATATCAGTTTCTGTTTAAGCCATCTTAACAAAGCGACCTGACAAACTTAAAATACGTGTTTACAATATGGTTTTCCACAACATTTGATGTCGATTGCTTACATGAAAACTGAGTTATTACGACTCAATAATTTCTATTTCCATTCTTTTGCCACGCCTTTTTAACATTACTTCTGTTTATAACTTCTTCATGTAGAACTCGTAGTACAACGAATATGGCCCTGGACTTCGGTGCGGACGACATCAGGTAGAACGGATTGGGTTCGATTCCCGGTAAGTCCTGTTTGTAATAGTTGAAATTTATTACAAGTAATTTATGTTGGCAAGCAACTGGTTTTTTTACTCATTTTTGAGTACATGTCTTTTTCAAAAATGAAACTTATGTATTCGGAGTTATGATAAGAATCGAATGTAATCAAAAATAAGTTTTTTAAAATAAGTACATAAGTTTTTCAAAAATAAGTAAATTTTACTTATTTTTAAGTACCTATTTTTAACAGTGTAGTTTCCTTTTAACGAACCCAATTTTTAAATTCATAAAAATACTAATTACACTTTATTATCTTAAATTATCGCTTGAAGGCGTAACTTACAAGCCGGTTAACGATAATGGAACCGTTTATTTCAGCCGCCAGTCAACAGACATTTTATTTTTAATTTGATTTTTTTACGGAATCGGATTCTTATATGGTAAAAACATATTTTTTTGAACAATCCATCCAAATTTCATTCAATTATATAGGTTATTTTTTACAGTAAACATTGCCTGTAGTTCAGAAACCAGACAAGTGACATTAGATAGCATGTTGAGCGTAATTGCAAAATTGAATCGTCTGTTGACTGGTTTTTGAAATAAAAAAAGGATTTTTTACGGAATCAGAATATCGCATACGGAAAACACATATTTTTGTGCACACTCTTGTCAATTACAATTTCGTCAACTGCTAAATTAACTTTAAAAGTTTGCGTTTTATAGTAAAAACGTATTTCATTGCAAAAACCAGCTAATTCCAAAATTTAATTTTTTTTAATGTAAGGAATTAATATTATATCGTATTCATGGGCAACATTCACTTCGAGACCATGTTAAGTAATATTAAAATTTTTTGTATGCCAATATCCATATTAATATCGAAGATAGAATGTTTTTCTTGGTTTCCCGAAAATTTAAAAAAAAGTCCAATTAGCTGGTTTTCGAAATAAACGATTCAATTAAGGTCCAAAATTCTTAAAATAGCATGTATTGGAGAATAAATATAACCCTTATATGGGGAAATTAACTTTATAAAATCAATTTTCATATGCGAGTATTTAAGTTCCAGAGCTAAACTGATAAATTTTTATTGAGTAAATTTAACTTATTTTTTAGTACCTATTTGAACTGTGTAACGTTCAGAAAAAAATATTATTGCTGTTAAATTAAAATGAAGTATAGATGTTACATTTTTACAAGAGAAACCATTACATATAAATAAAAAAAATTGTATAAGTATTTCGAAAATTGAATTGTCTCACAAACTGTTTTTCCTATTAGCATTGTTTACGTGTATTTTTTAAAAAATATCTCATTAATTTTGGAATATTTTGCCAATCGATATTTTTTAGTTTCGTTCCTCGCACACAAAACTAAAGGTGTTCTCACTAGTTCTTTTCTAGAGGGTTGCAGAATTCTCCCGCCTTTTAGAGTTAGCGTTTTCCCGTCTATGTGATAAATACGGGCATTAAATCTCTTGGTTAAGTAAAGTCGTTTTCCCTTACTTGTATTCCAAACTTCCGAGTAACTTTTTTTCCCTGATTTATTTGTGAATAGCAGTCTGGATTTTTAAACATAAATTTCGATCCCTGAAATGCAGACAGTTTCTTAGGCGTGCAATTTTGATTTTAAATAATATGAAAGAAACGCTATTAAGATTTTTAGATATCCACAACGTTATTTATATATTTACGTAAATTAACGTACATTTGTGTATTTGCGTAAAATAACGTAAAATTGTAAGCGTCCACTTTTGTTTTATAAATATTGGAAAATTTCCATATATTTTCCTGAAAGGGAGTGATTTTCGATTATAAATTTATTTAAAATTTTCTATTATTTAAAAAAAAATTATGATTATAAATAATGATTCTAGAATTTAATATGAGTTAATTTTTTTTCTTATTACGAGCTTATTGCTCAGCCCCCGGGCACTCCCCCTTAACTAAACTTAAAAAATTAACTAAATATTTAATTTTATGCCCAACTACAGTTCTCTATTTACTAGGATAATTTCAATGGAGGTATAAGGGTGCTTCGTGTCGTCATCCAGTAAGGCTAATTTCTCTTCTACACTGTATTCCATGCAATTATAAAACAACGGCATTATTTAGTCCACACTTAAAAATAGGAACTCGAAAATAATTAAATTGTACTCATTTTTGAGTACATTTGATGCTTAAAATGGCTCCGAATATATAAGTTTTAATTTTGAAAAAGACTTGTTCTCAACAATGTGTACGATGTGCAAAAACGAATAAAAAGAGCAGTAGCTTGCTTACAATGGCAGCCTTCAAAAGTCACTTTCAATAAATGTCGACAATTACAACCAAGACTTACAGGGAATCGAACACATATCCTCAGGCACCGCAGTCCAGTGCTTTATCCGTTGTACTACTAGGGCGACGTGAAGAAGTAATAGACAGAAGAAATGTTAAAATTGTGTGCCAAAAGAATGAGAAGTAAAATAATTGACTTATCATAACTCAGTTTCCATTTAAGCAATCGATATCAAATAATGTGCAAAACCATCTTTTGAATAACTATTTTAAGTTTGTCAAGTCGCTTTGTTAATATGGCTTGAACAAAACTGAAATTAGCAATATTAAATCACACTGCTCACTTTTTAAAAAGTACGGTTGCTTAAATTTGAGTACATCATCGCTCATTTACGATGCAATTGTACGCAAAGAAAAACGAGTATGTTCAGGTACTCATTTTAAGTTTTTTTTACAGTGCATTTTTACATGTAACTCTCGACATGCGATAGATATTTATTATTTTTTTTAATTCTATTAATTTTGTGTGGATTGCTAAAATACTATTATTGATGAATATTTTTCTAGAAGCTATTTTGAACGGATAAAAAATCTGGCACTACCTGCTTAACGTAACGTTAAAAAAAGAAAGAAAAAAATCATATAATATCTTGATCCCCAGTTTTGCGTCGATAAATTCTCCCCCAAAATATTTAAAACAAATAACCTTTTAAACGACGGAAAGAATTCTTCACTTCTGCTTGTGTGCTCCCAGCAAAATTCGATCAGCTTCTTTCAAAATCCCCCCTAAAGTAGCCCTACCTATATACCGAAAAAATCTCAATGTTGTCGTAGGAAAGTTCTCAAATATATTCATTCATGTGATCTTTTGGTAAGAAAACTGCTCCTTTCTCCAACACATACATCATCCTTCTTTCCATGAGGATTGATACTTCCCCCCGGTTTTTGACACTTCCGATTTCTTCCTCTGTACCTCGAAAGGGCGGAGCTTAATCCGAAATCAGATGTGTAGACGAAGCTTTTGGTAACAAATGATACATTCCTTCGTTTATTGGTGTTTTTTGAAAAGGAATTTAGAATTCATTGAAAACATATGTGTTTCGTAATGTTCAAGTAAAAATGCGAGTGTATTTTCTCGTTTGAAAATAGACGTATGGTAGACGTGTAATAGACAGGTTGCTTAAGTTTCTAGTTCCATTGGATGCGGGTGACAGTTTTGATCAGGCAGTTTTGTTTTTATTTGTGATATTAGACTATAGTTTATATCTGTATCTCAGAGCCAGATGGCCCTAAGTCCAAATTTGGCGTCTTTTGTTTTATTGCCGATTATGTATTACAAGTTTGTTTCCCATTGAATCAGATCATAAAATTCATTCAAAAATTATTTTTATGCCTTTAACAAGAGCTATAAAAGCCCAAGTCCAATGCATTGCAATGAGAGTAGGATTCAGTTTTCCTCCTCACCTGTAAAGTTTCCCAAGTGTGACTTAGGCCACTCTGGCTCTGAGTAGATAATGCATTTACAATTTCGGAAAAGTCTTATGTTAAAAAAAATATTTTCTCTTCGGTGAATAATGTTATCTGAACTTTACTTTGCTTTACTCTATATTTTATGTGTAATGATGTAGGGGTATTTGTTAAACAAAATTTATTAGCTTTCCATATTAGGTATTATCTCTTTTTCCTAACTTGTATGTTTATTTATTACAGATATTTTTTAATATTTAAATATAATATTAGTTTTATTATTAAAAAATATTAGTAAGTTTATAAATCAATTATAATTAGTTATACATATTATAACTTGTTATAGTAAATTTATAAATTAAATTATACCATGCTGGTTATAAATTGTTGAGCGCTGGTCATTTTTTGTCTGTTTTACAACACAAAATAAACCATTCTTTTTACTTATAGATTTTAGCTACTTTGCTGCCACTAAAGCTAATCGATTTGTTTAAAATAAAATCGAAGTAATTGAGAAAAAATAATGTTTTATTTTGCCAAAACAGTTAATTAGGATACATAATGACCATTAGCCAACAATTTGTGACTACCCTGTATTTAGTTATAATATAATTAAACTTACACTTATTGGTTATGATTACGTTAGAACATTACGTTAGGTTTTAAAATTAGTCAATTTGACTCGTCAATTTTTTAATTAGTGAATGACAATTAAACTATTCAAATGTAAATTTACTTAAGTATATATCTTGTGTTAAAAACTGTTGGATTTTTTAATTATTGAAAAAAAATTAATTGGGAGTGTAATATTTCGGGGCTCAAAATGTGAGATAGAATTCTTTAAATAGACAAACTTTTTGTTTAGCGTGCTGAAGCAATTTTTTGAAATACACTATAACAATATCGTCAAAAGGGTTTACTTTGCACCATTAAATTTTTTTTTCTGTATAAACTTCAGTTTTTTGGTACCTAATATGCTCCAAACGAAATGGATTTTGGTGTGTGCTTTGTTGAGATATTATAAATGAAGATTGTGAAGTTGCAATTACCTGTGATAAAGTACATGGCATATCCATTTTCAAGAACTCATACTTGAAGCTCTGCAGTTCGCTCCTGGAGCGTACAACCCACCCCAAAAGGGGATGGAAAATTATATGGAAACGATCAAAGAAATTTATTTGAATGAGTAAACTATTTTGGGTCAATGTAAGCCTTCACATGACAAGGCCATCAAGAAATACAGACTATACTAAAAAAGAAAAGAAAAAAAAAAGATTAATTTTGAAAAAAGTGTATCAAAAAGTTATCAATTGTATAATCTCAGGAGTAACATACATTTTCCTGGTGCGGGATATCAATTTGAGTTCATAAATACCACAAATAGCGTCATACCATCTGTAGTCCAAGTCCTCCTTCCTTTCGGGCCACTTTCAACACATAAGAGCTTTCATCATTGTGGACACTCTCGCAATTTCCTTGTCCAAACTCAAGATGACACCGGGGTAGAAATTGGCGTCATATTTAACAATAAAATATTGGCTTGAGGCCACTTTTTAATAGTTGAGTGACCGCCAAATCATAATTGTCGGTGTTTTCCCTCTTCCAACTGCTTCTTGATTTTGTAATTACTTAAATACCTACTAAACAATATGTAAAACATATGATGTGGATACTTTTCTTCAAAAGAAAGTGGAGCAAAGTACCCCCTTTTTTTGGTGCAATGTTACCCCGGCACACATTTTTACTCACTGACATACACATAATGGTTAAAACGGAAAAAATCAAATATATTCGTTATTAACATTAAATTTCTATCAAGATAGCATGGACTTACCCGCTGTGACTTTCGCTTGAAGCTGCACAAACAACGTTTGGAGACAAACATTTGTGTAAAAAACGCGATTTCACAGATAGCAGCGAGATAACCTACTTGGAGAGTTGTAAGGGTCAACAGAGTATTTCTATATGTCTCGTATTGGTAGCAAAGTTGAGAGTCTACGTTAGACAAACAGTCTGGTATGACGTCATCATCGAAGTTTTCATATTTTTGAAGAAAAGTAGGCATGACGGGAGCAATGTAAATTCCTTTGAAAGATAAATTTTCCGATCATATTTTATAGCCTTTCACAATTTACTATATATTTACTTTTAGACGCATATTCCCTTACAAAAAATGTTTTTACATTTTAAATTAAATTATTGAATAACCCAGTTGTTATGTACGTTTACAGAACTAATAATGCGGACCCATTATTTCGTAAATGGTTAAAGTAATCACTTTTCTAACTTTAACAGATTTTCATACATTAATAGAAATACATAGATAAACGTACCTTGATTATAGTATGAGGGACTTTATAGTAGATTTTGCTAAAATATGTGCTCACATTAATTATAATCCCGTTAATTACATACCTACTACCGCCAGTTTATAAGGATTTGACGCATGCTTAAATGGATAGACTACTGTGGTTTTCTATTGTTTGAAATGAATTAAATAGAATGGTACTACAAATCTAGATTTATTGAAGTAATTGCGCCTAATGAAGCTGTAGGCGCCATTATCAGTGAATGATGTGACTGAACCAAGTTCTAAATTGAAGTTCTATACGTTAATTGCGTATTAGTTCAAATGAGTTCAGATAAATAAGGTGCATCTTTATATATATTTCTCTTACGCGGTGATTGAAAAACGCTGTTTTTCTGTAAGCTGAGTGGCAACAGTTAGTTTGTTTACGAAATTCTGTTGCGCCGTATTTTTATTTTGCCATTATGTAAGCCATTTTGACGATTAGCCCATTCAATTCATTAGTAAATAATTATTTTGTTGATGTCAGCTTAAATTAGGAAGAATATAAACCCTTTTACATTAAAAATAGAAGTTTTGAAAAACGCTTTTTTAAACTTTACATGTGCGGAACATTGATGTGGCGCCATCTGTTGGCAATTTTGAAAACTAGATTTCTATGACCTTCATTTTTATGACGTTTTAACTTAGTTACGTACACACTTCTGGTAGGCAAGAGTATGGTAAGCTTAACGTCAATTATGCCAAAACAAACTACCAATAATGTTAAAAATTAAACTAAAACGCAGAAAAGGTGTGAAAATAACGTGGAAAATAATAAATAATGGTAGAAATAAAATAATAAATAATGGCTTGCCAGTGGTCGAAAAAATGTATTTATGCCAAGATGAATTATAATTTAAATTTAGTTTCAACGTTTAAAGTTTTTGGTAATATAATTAAAAAAAGTATTGCTACTAGGACACATTATTATTGTGTCCTACCTTTTAGCGAGCGAATATAAGATATATAAGAATTCAGTTACACTGTTAAAAATAGGTACTCAAAAATAAGTCAAATGTACTCATTTTTGATTACAACCGATGTTTGTCATGGCTCCGAATAAGTAAGTTTCAATTTTGAAAAAGACATGTATTCAAACATAAGTACAATAAATGAAAAGAGCAGATGCTAGCCTTGCCTACATAGGTTGCTTTATAAATCACTTTCAATAAATATTAACACTTACAGCCAAGACTTACCACGAATCGAACCCAGATTCTATAGCACCGCAGTCCAGTTCCTTATCCGTTGTACTACTGTAGAAGTTATAAACAGAAGATTTGTTTAAAAGGTGTGCCAAAAGATTGGAAAGTAAGATAATTGAGTTGTAATAACTCAGTTTTCATTAAGCAATCGACATTAAATAATGTGGAAAACCATCTTCTGAACAACCATTCTAAGTTTCTCAGGTCGCTTTGTTAAGATGTCTTGAACAGAATATGAGATTAGCAAGATTAAATCACTCTACTCATTTTTGCGAAAGGACGGTTGCTTAAATGTGAGCTCATTTACTATTCAAAACGAGTAGGTCAGGTACTCATTTTTAAGTACCTCTTTTGTAACGGTGTGCGAGCAGTATTTACTTTTGTTATTTTATGTATGGTATGAATCAAAGGAAGACCATTTTAAATCAGAATTACAATTACATACCAGTGAGTGATTATAAAATAGTCTCCAAATTTTGTGATCTGGCGCAGCATTTTATGGTATTCGGAAAAGTCAAATAGCTGATATTGATTTCCAATTTTGTAAAACAGAACTTGCCATTGAACGTAGAAAGTCGCAGGTGCAAAGCTTATTCAAACAGGATGTTTAAGAATTATAATGCTTGTAGGGGAATATTTTGGTTAGAGAAGGAATTTTACTTACTCAGAAAAATGCAAAGTAGTGTAATCAAAAATAAGTTATAAATCCATTTCAAGTTACAGACTTCAAATTTATGCTGTTTCTCAATACTTTACCGAAGCGTGAATAATTTAAATGACGAAAATCTTGTTTCGGGACATAATTTTATAAGTTAAGCACAACGTGGAAATAGCACAGCTTGGAATCAAATTAAAAGTAAGATACCATAAGCGCTTAGCTTTTGATAAATGCCACATATAAATAAGCAATAACATGTAAATGAGTTCAATTAATTTACTTGGCGAAACTTTTGTCTCAAACTAATTTCTTTTTAGAAGTAAAACATTCGTCCCAATAATAATATTATTACTTCTATTTTTTAAATAAGAAAGGCGTTCTGTTTCGCATTTGAATGCTTTATCTCAGTTTCGGAAATGAATTGCTCCTTGAAGATATGGGCGATGTTAAAAAGAAAATCCGATAAAAAATCTCATCAGTTTGGGATGCATTAGAAGACCTTAAATGTATTCTACGATTTGGAATACATAAAATGGGTAGTTGAAATAATATATTTAACGATTTGGACGAAGGAATTTTTTTTTTGAATGAAGAAGAAACACATTAAAGAGTATGCTTATTTATTTTTCACAATACATTTAGAGATAAATTAAACATGGTATGCTGTGATTTTATTTAAGACTTTTTATCAAAGTAATGCTAATTAGATAAGTAAAGTATGCTTCATATATTATAAAATATGCTAAGGAAATTTGTAATTTAAAATTAAAACAAAATTTAAATATTCGCCATTTGATTTTTGTTTATTCTCTTCAGTCTTGAGAACAAATTTGAATCCCACATTTAAATTATTATAGTCTACGAATAAAATGTTTTGAACAACGAAATTTTATTACATATTTCTGTCGTGTAAACTATATATACTTCCTAAAATAAGCTCATTTAATATATAAATGATTAATTTTTAGAAATAACCTTGAATAATGACTGTTTGCAACTGAATATGAAAATATTTCTTTGTGACACTGATAAAGAAACCGGAATACTAGCTATATTTTTTTACATACTTAAAATTTAAATATATATATCGATTTAAATTTGCATAATAGCTAAACTGATGGTAATTGTAGTCCTTTTAAAAATCTGTAAATCAGCATGTAATATGAGGACTTTATAAAATTTTATTCAAATAAAAAAATAAAATATTTATATAGCTTAAAACTCTTTTTAACAAATGTTTTAGTTAAAAAACCTCCAATAAAATTTAATGAAAAGCCTATGTATAATTATTTATGTTTCTAGAGATTTTATATCGTTTATATATATCTATTGATAATACATACACAAATAATTAAAATTTAATACAAGTAATTAAAAAACGAACAAAAATAGCGTTTATACGCAGAGCAAAAAACTTAATTATTTTTGACTAAGCCACATTCTTCAAGATGTAAACTTTTATTTTTATCCGAAGCATTAAAAAAAGACAAACTAAGCAATGTTTGAATGCATCCATCGATCATTTCCCGTCGTTCCCCGACATGTCCAAAGAACACAGCAGAAAACTGAGCTTAAATATACATAATCAAGCAGATAATATGTCTTTATAAACGTTATTAATTTTTACTCGAGAGCTTTATTCTTTCTTTAAAAAAAAACGAATTAAATTTTTCTGGTGGTGTTGCGTTTTAGTAAAAGAACGAAGGAGGATTAGCAGGGAATTTCGGAGCTCTTTTTTGCAGTTCGTTAGCGGAAACTTCAATAATGCGGAAGATTCCCCATTTGTAATGAGTTTTTATAAAAAAAAAGTCGTATTTTAAGAATTTAATGCACGTTTATGTGACACCTGAAATACTGCGTGATTAGGTAGTTAATATAATAAATGCGAAATTCAACTAAAAGTGTTATTTAATAATATAATTAACATTTCGTTTACAATATTGTAAAATGAATAGGATGTCAGTTTGACGTAAAATGTTATAGCTTAACTACATCTTTAGAATAAACCACTTTATAAAATAGTCAGAATGTTTTACACATTTTATTGCACATTCATATAAATTAAAAAAAAAATAATTGTTACAATATCCTAAGTGTTCATTGTTTTTATAGGAAGGAATGCGGTTGAAAATAAATATACTTGCACTGTTAAAAATAGGTATTCAAAAGTAAGTAAAATGTACTCATTTTTGAGTACATTCTATGCTTATCATGGCTCAGAATACATAAGTTTCAATTAAAAAAAAAGTACTCAAAAAGGAACACAATAAATAAAAAGAGCAGATGCTAGCCTACAGAGGCTGACTTCATAAATCACTTTCAATAAATATTGACAATTACAAACAAGACTTACCGGGAATCGAACCCAGATACTCAGGCACTGCAGTCCAGAGTCTTATCCTTTAAGCTATTAGGGCGACTCAAAGAGTTATAGACAGAGGAATTGTTAAAAATGTGTACCAAGAATAGGAAGTAAGATATTTGAGTTTTGATAACTCTGCTTCCATTTAAGTAATCGACATAAAATAATGTGGAAAACCATTTGCTGAACAACTATTTTATGTCTGTCAGCTCGCTTTGTCAAGATGTCTGGAGCGGAAGCTGAGATTAGCAATATTGAATCCCACTGTTCATTTTTGAGAAGGTACGATCACATAAATATGAGTACGTCATCGCTCATTTACGATACAATTTTACTATAAGAAAAGCGAGAATGTTCAGGTACTCATTTTTAAGTACTTTTTTTCATAATTTAAAATGTTTTAAGTTCTTTTCGTGACGAAACCCTATAAAATATCTCGATATTTTTTGTCGAGGCATAAACACACTTTGTAATAAAATCATATATTATACAGTAACTCAAATTAGTCCGAAGCAATATTTTAAAACCACCTTTACAAAAAGTTTTAGAAGGGTTTCCTTTGCGTTCATTAAATTTTCTTGCCAACAAACTGCAATTTTATCGAGTTATACTCTCTCATAATTAGTAGTCCAAGCGCATTCAAAACTTGAACATAAGAAAAGGGTGCTTTTACTTCCCCCTCGTTTAGGCAAGAACTCTACAAAGCCTTTATTGCATGCTATGGTAGGTCTGAATAAACATATTCTGCTGTATAATTAAACTTCCCTAGAAATTGATGGCATTTGAGGGTCTTCAGCGCCCGAGGAAGCATTATAAGTTCTTAGATGACATAGGACCAAAGTTCTTAATAGCTTTCCCAACTCTTACAGAGCATTCTCCTTTGAAACCTACATCTTTGTATGGAATGGGCATCATTATGAAGAGAAACCTTACACAATGAGTTGCTTCTCGGAAATTTGACGGCTCTGGGATAATATGGTTTGTGTACAAATATATTTCGGGTATATATTTTAGTTATAATTGTATTTTAGTTATAATAGTTTGTATTTTAGTTATAATAGTTTGTATTTTGGTAACAATAGTTTGTATTTTAGTTATAATAGTTTGTATTTTATTTATTATAGTTTGTATTTTATTTATAATAGTTTGTATTTTAGTTATAATAGTTTGTGTTTTAGTTAAAATAGTTTGTGTTTCGCTTATAATAGTTTGTATTTTAGTTATAATAGTTTGTATTTTAGTTAAAATAGTTTGTATTTAGGTAATAATAGTTTGTATTTTAGTTATAATAGTTTGTATTTTAGTTATAATAGTTTGTATTTTAGTTAAAATAGTTTGTATTTTGGTAACAATAGTTTGTATTTTAGTTATAATAGTTTGTATTTTATTTATTATAGTTTGTATTTTATTTATAATAGTTTGTATTTTAGTTATAATAGTTTGTGTTTTAGTTAAAATAGTTTGTGTTTCGCTTATAATAGTTTGTATTTTAGTTATAATAGTTTGTATTTTAGTTAAAATAGTTTGTATTTAGGTAATAATAGTTTGTATTTTAGTTATAATTGTTTGTATTTTATTTATTATAGTTTGTATTTTAGTTATAATAGTTTGTATTTTAGTTATAATAGTTTGTATTTTAGTTATAATAGTTTGTATTTTATTTATTATAGTTTGTATTTTATTTATAATAGTTTGTATTTTAGTTATAATAGTTTGTGTTTTAGTTAAAATAGTTTGTGTTTCGCTTATAATAGTTTGTATTTTAGTTATAATAGTTTGTATTTTAGTTAAAATAGTTTGTATTTCGGTAATAATAGTTTGTATTTTAGTTATAATTGTTTGCATTTTATTTATTATAGTTTGTATTTTAGTTATAATAGTTTGTATTTTAGTTATAATAGTTTGTATTTTAGTTATAATAGTTTGTATTTTAGTTAAAATAGTTTGTATTTTGGTAACAATAGTTTGTATTTTAGTTATAATAGTTTGTATTTTATTTATTATAGTTTGTATTTTATTTATAATAGTTTGTATTTTAGTTATAATAGTTTGTGTTTTAGTTAAAATAGTTTGTGTTTCGCTTATAATAGTTTGTATTTTAGTTATAATAGTTTGTATTTTAGTTAAAATAGTTTGTATTTAGGTAATAATAGTTTGTATTTTAGTTATAATTGTTTGTATTTTATTTATTATAGTTTGTATTTTAGTTATAATAGTTTGTATTTTAGTTATAATAGTTTGTATTTTAGTTATAATAGTTTGTATTTTATTTATTATAGTTTGTATTTTATTTATAATAGTTTGTATTTTAGTTATAATAGTTTGTGTTTTAGTTAAAATAGTTTGTGTTTCGCTTATAATAGTTTGTATTTTAGTTATAATAGTTTGTATTTTAGTTAAAATAGTTTGTATTTCGGTAATAATAGTTTGTATTTTAGTTATAATTGTTTGCATTTTATTTATTATAGTTTGTATTTTAGTTATAATAGTTTGTATTTTAGTTATAATAGTTTGTATTTTAGTTATAATAGTTTGTATTTTAGTTAAAATAGTTTGTATTTTAGTTATAATAGTTTGTATTTGAGTTATAATAGTTTGTATTTTAGTTAAAATAGTTTGTATTTTAGTTATAACATTTTGTATTTCAGTTATAATAGTTAGTATTTTAGTTATAATAGTTTGTATTTTAGCTGTAATATTTTGCATTTTAGTTATAATAGTTTGTACTTTAGTTATAATAGTTTGTATTTTAGTTATAATAGTTTGTATTTTAGTTACAATGAGTTGCTTCTGGAAAATTTGACGGTTCTGTAATAATATGGTTTGGTTACAAATATATTTCGGGTATATATTTTAGTTATAATAGTTTGCATTTTATTTATGATAGCTTGTATTTTAGTTATAATAGTTTGCATTTAGTTAAAAAGTTTGCATTTTAGATATAATAGTTTTTAATTTTAGCTATAATAGTTTGTATTTTAGTTATAATAGTTTGTATTTTAGTTATAATAGTTTGTATTTTAGTTATAATAGTTTGTATTTTAGTTATAATAGTTTGTATTTTAGTTAAAATGCAGACTCGAGAAGGTGAATAATTTAAAATAAAACTTTATTTTATTAATTAGAACATAGTATGTTTTATTTTGTTATACAAATGTTATTACACAATACACACAGTGTACTCAATTTTGAGTACATGTCTTTTTCAAAATAGGAATCGGTATTCGAAGCCACTCATCGAATGTTCTTAAAAATGAGTACATTTTGCGTAGTTTAGAGTACCTATTTATAACTTCGTACTTAGTGGTAAATCGATACATTATTAAAATAAAGTTTTCTGAAACATAATTCAACTAAATTTTTGTTAAAAATATTAATTTTTTTCCCACAAAACTTACTGTAAATATTTTGTTGTTTCTGACCATTTAATTTTTTTATATAATTCAGAATTCAAATTTTTTAATTGAAAATGCAGGTTTTTTTAAGCAATTTAAAAACCTAAAAACACATGTAGGGTTTACAAAGGTATTTGGACAAGGTGCATGTTTCAGGAAGGTTTCACAAAAGTTTTATGCGGTTTTTGATAAAGGTTTATTGCTTATTTTATTTGCTAAGTCAGAGCATGTGTTGTCTTTTACCGTGGTTAAATATTACAAAGTATATTTTCGGAATTTTCTTTAGAGCTATCACCGATACTCTATTGTGTATAACTTATTACCATTTCGACGTAAATTCAACTAACCAAATGAGGGTTTATAAAACCACTTATTTGGAAAGATATGTTAAAATACGAACACTTTAAATCTCCAGGAAGTTTATTTCAAACTAAAATTCTTTTTTATTCATCACAAACTACAGTTAATCCAATTGAGACTTCTGTGTACTTGTATAAGAAATATTTTTTACAGAATATAAAGACCACTTTGAATGAAAATAGATAGTTGTCGTTCTTAAATGCAATGGTGCAAGTTTTTGACTTTATGCAAAATAGGTTTCTGAATTGCCTGTGTAGCATGGATACACCTGTTTTAGCATGACAATTAAAGTTTGAGTTCAAGTTTTTTAAAGGGTTTTAAGATGCAAGTTTTGAACATTTGTATAAAACACAATTGTAAACTTGTTTACTTACTAAAAACTAAGGTTTTTTACGATTAAGTACAATGTATTGACAACTCATATTTTAATTGTTATTGTAAAACTTGTTATAATAATTTTAAAAAGTCAATTATTTACAATGTAAAAATAATTAGAGCGACATTTGAAAATAAATATTGAAAATATATAAAATTGCTACTGGTTATCAAAATTGTTTTGAAATATTCCAAGCGATTGGAAAACAGCCAGCGCTATTTAAGGAGGAGTGAAACTTCTGCACAACATCAATTTACATATGAACCTTTTAGTTTCAAAACTAGTTAGATATTTTCGTAAATTTGACAGCAGACACTAAAAATGTTTGACATCCACGTACTTTTTATCTAAACTCATGACTTTAAATGCATGTTTAGACTGAATTCAGACACAATTCGTCAAGGTGATGCTGTGAAAAAAAAAACAATTTTGCGAAAGTGGATCTATCTGGTTTGGAAACTAAACGACTCATATATGATAAATTTATCCTATATAGAACACTAAAGTTTCAGGTATTCCTATATTATAACAGTCAGAATATTCACAATCAATGCATTGCTTATTTTGGATCAGACATTGGTTAGTTCCACCTATCGTCTTCCGGGGTATTTTGTATTAAATATACGAACAATTGAATTGCATTTGCATTGTTAATGGATACACTCGCAATGCTAATTCACCATCAATTAAATTTACATGCAGTCTAATTTAAAATAAGCATTAAATGTCACTAAAAACCAAAACGCATTTAGCATTCAGTCTATTTCGAATTTGAGATTCATCTGTCAAGCATCACATTAAACGGCCCAATTAATCAGATCACGAGTTCGTTCTGCTTTCTTCGTGTTGATTATATCTGGAATGTGTATTGACCGAAATAATTCCCTTCACACTAAGCGTTCAAGGATTCATGTGAAGCTATTGCAGCGCATATTTTACCTCGTTTGAACCATCGCGCGTTCCTTAATGAAACGGATCATCTGCAGTTTCATGCAATAATTACTGAAGCGGTGTCTATCTGCTTCGGATAACATTGGCTGCGCATGGTACTCATTTGCATCTTATGCATTTGCAGGGGATTGAAGAGGTAGAGTTGAATAGCACGAAATCAATTCGATTTGTCACTGATGTAGTGGGGGCGGGATCGGCTGAGATTCACAGATCATTGGAGTTGTGGTGAATAAACGGTGGGCCGTGATTTTGTGTGTGTGCAGAGCCTGATTACCGAATAGGCTCGTGAAGCCCAGGTTTACACTTTATATTTTTGTGGGGCCCCCAAATCACACATTTTATATAAATATGTAACACCCCTAATATAGTTTGCTACTAAATTTACCTTAAAAAAATTGCATTACAAACTTTAGTAAAACAAATTGCTACTTGTGTTAAATTTGTTCGAATATCGGAAGAAAAAAAACACACAGAATACTTACTTAAATTTGCTTTCAAAGTGTATGAAAATGGGATTTTTGTTGTGATACAGTAGAACTTCAATTATTCGGATAAATTGGGACCAGATCCCATCCGGATAATCGAATATCCGGATCAATTGGGACCAGATCCCACCCGGATGATCGAATATCCGGATCAATTGCGATCAGATTCCATTCGGATAATCAAATATTCGGATAATTGGATAATTCACGAAAATAAGATTATTTCTTAGAAAAAAAATCAAATGTTGCTTTAGTATGTAATGTAATTTACTGACTATTAACAACATTATCATTTACTGATAAGAAACTTTTAAAAAGTGGATTTTACTGATTTCTTTTTTCTCAAAGCTATCCGGATAATTGGCGATCCACTTTGTTTGATTCGGATAATTGGGATTCTACTGTATATTTAAGGACCATTCTACACGAACTACTAAAACGCGCGCGTGCTTCTCAGTGATTCAAGAATTCATACCACGCGGTATGAATTCTCGAATCAATGAGAAGCTCGCGCGCGTTTTACTCGTTCATGTAGAATAGGCTTACGTGTGAGATGTTGATGCTTTAGGATCCATTTGTTAATGGCACAAGATAAAAGTAATAGTTTCCTACAGATTTAGTGACTAATTTAATTTTAATTGACTTCAGACGCGCCGACTTATCAGCGCAAAAAAGAGTTTATCATTTAAACCTGATGTTAATGGGATGTAGTATCGCCATTTCGAAAACTACAATGTAATTGTTAATTGTGTAACGATTAATGATAACAAAAGAAAGGTTATCAATTAAACCTGATGTTAATGGGATGTAGTATCGCCATTTCGAAAACTCCAATGTAATTGTTAATTGTGTAACGATTAATGATAACAAAAGAAAGGTTATCAATTAAACCTGATGTTAATGGGATGTAGTATCGCCATTTCGAAAACTACAATGTAATTGTTAATTGTGTAACGATTAATGATAACAAAAAAGAGGTTATCAATTAAGCCTGATGTTAATGGGATGTAGTATCGCCATTTCGAAAACTACAATGTAATTGTTAATTGTGTAACGATTAATGATAACAAAAAAGAGGTTATCAATTAAGCCTGATGTTAATGGGATGTAGTATCGCCATTTCGAAAACTCCAATGTAATTGTTTATTGTGTAACGATTAATGATAACAAAAAAAAGGGTTATCAATTAAACCTGATGTTAATGGGATGTAGTATCGCCATTTCGAAAACTCCAATGTAATTGTTAATTGTGTAACGATTAATGATAACAAAAAAAAGGTTATCAATTAAACCTGATGTTAATGGGATGTAGTATCGCCATTTCGAAAACTACAATGTAATTGTTAATTGTGTAACGATTAATGATAACAAAAAAGAGGTTATCAATTAAGCCTGATGTTAATGGGATGTAGTATCGCCATTTCGAAAACTACAATGTAATTGTTAATTGTGTAACGATTAATGATAACAAAAAAGAGGTTATCAATTAAGCCTGATGTTAATGGGATGTAGTATCGCCATTTCGAAAACTACAATGTAATTGTTAATTGTGTAACGATTAATGATAACAAAAAAGAGGTTATCAATTAAACCTGATGTTAATGGGATGTAGTATCGCCATTTCGAAAACTCCAATGTAATTGTTAATTGTGTAACGATTAATGATAACAAAAAAAAAGATTATCAATTAAACCTGATGTTAATGGGATGTAGTATCGCCATTTCGAAAACTACAATGTAATTGTTAATTGTGTAACGATTAATGATAACAAAAAAGAGGTTATCAATTAAGCCTGATGTTAATGGGATGTAGTATCGCCATTTCGAAAACTACAATGTAATTGTTAATTGTGTAACGATTAATGATAACAAAAAAGAGGTTATCAATTAAACCTGATGTTAATGGGATGTAGTATCGCCATTTCGAAAACTACAATGTAATTGTTAATTGTGTAACGATTAATGATAACAAAAAAGAGGTTATCAATTAAACCTGATGTTAATGGGATGTAGTATCGCCATTTCGAAAACTACAATGTAATTGTTAATTGTGTAACGATTAATCGTTTTAAAATATTTTTTTGTATCGTGAAAAACAGCCAAAGAAGTCAGAAGCAAAGTCAATTGCTTAGTGAGGGATAGCAGTTTTTCCTGAATTAAAAATTAATAAGGAAAAAAATTAAATAAACTTAAAACCAGTTTTTTATATAAAATAATTATAATATTTAATATTAATTTTAAACTTATTACAAATTTCTTAAGTTGGTGCCAATATACAAACACTTACTTACTTTAAAAAAAGTTATTATAAGTATAAAATTATATTAAATAGTTAAATTTCTACTGCTTGTTTAGACAATTAAAATATCTTTTTTTACTGTTAGTGCATTTTTTCATTTAAGCTGGTTTTCCTTTTTTCCCCTAGTTAAATAAAGGTAGACTTACTCGTAAATGTTTTTGCTTTTAAACAGTTTTACCTAAATGCGTCTAACCTATTTTGGATTCTTTTTCAAATATTTAATATTTAATTTATTTTTTGTCCTGTTTAATTTATTTCTATTTGAAAATGGTTTATCACAACGTTACTTGAAAAAATATCTTATAATTTCTCTTTGAATAGAAATTGGATTAAATCTTAGTTAAATCGCATATAATTTGATATACACATAACTATACATTGATGAAAATTTTCATAATAATGGCTTAAATAGATCTGTTGAATTTGTTAAAATAAGTATATAAACAAGTTTCACATCGAGTAATTATTAATGTACCATTATTATTGAAGGGGGAAGTATATTATATTGTATATATGTATTATTTATAAATGTTTTATATGCTTGTTCTTACTTCCATTAAATGTGTGTATAGTTATGGTAAGATAAGAAAGAAAAAAAATGCATTATAGGGTATATAAAAGGGAATTGTGTTATATTTATTTAAGAGTTGTTTTTGTAAAGTGTTAAGGATAATTGAAAGGAAAAGTTCACTAACTGATAATACATGGTTCAATTAAAGGTAGGAGTTACAGTATAGCATGATAAGGGTACGTACAGTTTTCATTGACACAAATAAGACTTCAGTCTCATCCATGTACCTGGGAAATGGAAACGATGTTAATCATTGTAGGAATTATTAATTAATAATTAGATATATTAATGAAATCTTTAATGTATTAATTTTTGTTCATACTTATGTATACATAGGCATAGCATGCAACTTCTTTTGTCGCATAACGTTTTTCATATAGTAAATAACGAAATTTCATACGAAAATCAAGATGTCCGTCTTTAAAATAAAGGTGTGTAGAAATAAGTATATTTGGTTTGCAGAATGTGATAATTTTTTGTTAATGGAGACTTACAGTAAGCATCTAGTTTCTTGAAAATTCTGTTATTTGCAGGTAAGTTAATTTTTTAAAATTATTTAATGCATTGGAATGTATTCCAGTAAGAACGCAAATGTACGCAAAGAAATCTCAGAAATGTACGCAAAGAAAAATCAGAAATGAAACGCAAAGAATATCTATTTTTGAAGTGAGTATGGATGTGAACTTTGAAGTCAGGCGGCGCCTTTGGAGCTTTTCAAATAAGTAAGTTAATTCAATTAATTTTTACATTTATCCATATGTGAGGGGCTTGCTTTCTAAATAAACCAGAACGATTTTGTCAGTTTTGGACACTATAATATGAAAATTAATTCTCAGTATTTCAAATTTTCAAAACATGTCAGATGTTTGACTAGTTAGTGTTTTTTGATCGTAAGTTGTCAAGAGAATGGTGCCATTTGTATAACATTAACTGGTTATTTCGGAATGCAAGCTCCACATGTATATATACATTATTATATATGAATTTAATTGTAGTATAATTGTATATATTGTATTTTAAAGTGTCATGTTTAATTTGTATCAATTTAAGTTTTATATTATATTACATTGGCACATAATGTTTAAAGAAAGTAGTATAAAAATGTTTATAACACATAAGATAAAATTAAAAATACACCAAAAAAAAGACACCAAAAATTATTTTATAAATATTTTGAATAAACTTAATTTTTTAAATAATTGAATAATAGTACAGAGAGAAAATACAAAAATAGTTTCTATAAACTATAAGGAGTTAAATTAATGTATTGTCTAGTAATAGATATTAAAAAACTTTACTTAAAACTTTTAAATGAAATGCATGTATTTGATGGATCTGAAATACTTAAGAATGGATATTAGTCTTAAAGTTTCAGATGTATAAATGTAGATTAAAAAATGTGAACCGATCCTTATCTATTACATTCTGCAATGAAAGGGATGGTCTTCAACAAAAGTAATTAGACAACTTTTAATGCGGTTTGACATTCGTATACATAGTAATTAATTACCATTGAACAGAATTAATCATTGTCAAAGTAATCTTTAAATGTGCATTCTCTTTTAAAACAAGTAAAGAACATTTTGTTTGGGCACATTTAAATAAATTGTTATCACTTCTTGTTTTCATTTTTTTAAAAGGTTTAGAAAATACGTTCCTCTAAAATTGAAGGATTGTTTCGAATGTCGTTCTATATATTTTTTAAAGTAAAATCGTGATTAAATAAAGTTTAAACAACAATAATTTGTTGAAGTTTATACGTTCATTACAAGTTTTTAAAACATTTTAAAGGAATGTTTTGAATGTTTAATCGTGATGTGTTTATCCGACATGTTTATTTAATTCAATTTTGGGAAATTGGAAAATAGGCAAATTCATTATTTAAATTTCACTTTAACACCCATAAGTTAACACCCATACAGCAAGTAAAAAATAAAAAAGAACATTATAAAATGTTTTTTAACTAAAGTGCATAGTTTGTTATATTTTTTCTGAGTAAAGTTGGTAATAATTTAATATATTAATAAAATAATAATTCATTCAAATACAACAAGAGATTGCATATTAAACATGGTTTTTAAATAATTACTATTAACATTTCTAAACCAAACATTCTCAAAACGAAATACAAGTTTAATTCGTAATTTGTAATGTAGGAATGCAAAACATTTGAAATTTATGTTTTTTTAATAAAATATCGACTTTATCAAATGTGTTTTTAACATCGATAAGTAGTTGAATTCGATGTAATAGGGAACACCGTAGGAAAATAAGGAACATACGAAAATAGGGGAATAGTGCATAATTTAATTGCTAAATAACTGAATTTAGTCTAAAATGTGAAATCTAATAACAATAGGTAAAGGATATAAGCAGCCGACAACAAAAATTTTAATGTCAATTTCAAGTGAAAAAAAAGGTGGAGATAGAGAGATAGGTAGAGATACAAATAAACACACTTAAAGCTAAATTCAAAAGTAATAATTTACAATTGCGGTGAAAGTGATGTAGTTTAAAATAAATGTATTTGTATTTGTATAAAAGAGTAAGTCAAATGCAATACATACATATTGGAAGAAATTATAAATCGAGGAAAATCTGTAGTTTCCAAAAGTTTTGCTATTAAGTCTACCAGTTGAAAGTTTTATACATAATTATATGCATTTTATTCAGTATATATCACGATGTGCTGCGATTTGTCTATTAAATATATACAAGAATAATGAAATATATATTAAATAAACGAAAATTATACATGACTAGAAAATCAACCAAAAATATCCATAAGCCTAAGTACAAATTCAAAAGTTTTAATTGAAAATTTCCGAAAATCTGAAGAAATAATATGATATAATAAACCAATTAAGTTTGCAATCACTGAAGTAGATTTTCTACATGCCTTTAGACGGATACGTCTAGCAGTTGGATGGAGGTCTAATGCACTATTATATGTATTTTATTCAGTATATATCAGAATGCGTTGCGAGTTGTCTATTAAATTATATTCAAGAATAACAAAATATATATATAATAACAAATTCAATATAAACGAAAATTATATCTTAGAAAATAAACCTAAAATATTTATACACTTAAGTACAAATTCAAAAGTTTTAATTGAAAATTGGGAAAAATAATTAACTTAATTTCAATTAAGTTATTTCCAAAAATCTGAAGAAATAATAATATAAAATGAACCATTTAAGTATAAAATCATTGAAGTAGAATTTCTACATGTCTTTAGACGGAAGATCGAAGTGAGCTATTACGCCTAGCAGTTGGAGGTCTTATGGATAATTATGTGTATTTTATTCAGTATAGATCAGAATACGTTGCGATTTGTCCATGAAATATATTCAAAATAATTATAAATAAACGAAACTTTTATATGATAAGAAAATCAACTTAAAATATCCATAAGCATAAGTACAAATTTAAAAGTTTAAATTGAAAATTGTGGAACATAAGTAACTTAATTGAAAATTCCCGAAAAACTGAAGAAATAATAAGATATAAGAGACCAATTAAGTCTATAATCACTGAAGTCGAATTTCTACATGCCTATAGATGGAAAGTCGAAGTGAGGTATACGTCTATCAGTTGGAGGTCTTATGCATAATTATATGTATTTTATTCAGTATAGATCAGAATGCGTTGCGATTTGTCTATTAAATATATTCAAGAATAACGAAATATATATTAAATAACGAATTCAATACAAACGAAAATTATATATGACTAGAAAATCAATCTAAAATATTCATAAGTTTAAGTACAAATACAGTATAGATCAAAATGCGTTGAAATTTGTCTATTAAATATATTCAATAATAACGAAATATATATTCAATAATGAAATATATATTCAATAACGAAATATATATTCAATAATGAAATATATATTCAATAACGAAATATATATTCAATAATGAAATATATATTCAATAACGAAATATATATTCAATAACGAATTTAATATAAACAAAAATTATATATGACTAGAAAATCAACCTAAAATATTCATAAGCTTAAGTACAAATTCAAAAGTTTTAATTGAAAATTTCCGAAAATCTGAAGAAATAATCAGATACAATGGACAAATTAAGTCTATAATCACTGAAGTAGAATTTCTACATACCTATAGACGGTAGGTCGAAGTGACACAAAGCCCTGAACCTTGACTTTAGTATGCAAGACATGACTTATCTCATTTGCGACTAAAGACCGAGCTTGGATTTCGGAAGGCTTTCAATGAGATTACCTGGATGACATCTAACTATCATGGTTGTCGAAACGTATTCTTCAACCAAAAAGGCCACATTATTTGAAGCCATTTGGTTTCGTACGCTAAAGAAAATTAGTTTAACTCTTTAACTTAAACTCTTAACAAAGAAGATTAAAATAGAAATTTTCATATTTATTTAATAAGAGTTTGGGTTCAAATACCCCCCCTTCCCCAATTTTATGCTTTGTGTGTCCCATCAGACACTGTTACACTGTTAAAAATAGGTACTCAAAATAAAGTGAAATGTACTAATTTTTAGAACAGAAGAAAATAAGTAAAATGTACTCATTTTTGTGCACATTCGATGTTTAAAACGGCGACGAATACATAAATTTAAATTTTGTAAAAGACATGTGTTGAAAAATTAATAGATGCTTGCCTACATAGGTTGCCTTCATAAATCACTTTCAATAAATATCAACAATTACTTTCAAGACTTACAGGGAATCGAACCCAGATCCTCAAACACCGCAGTCCATTAAACTACCAGGTCGACTTGAAGAAGTTATAAACATAAAAAATGTTAAAAATGTGTACAGAAACAATAGGAAGTAAGAAAATTGAGTTGTAATGACTCAATTTCCATTTAAGAAATAGACATCAAATAATGTGGAAAACCATCTTCTTAACAATTATTTTAAGTTTGTCAGGTCGCTTTGTGAAGATGGCTTGAGCATAAGCTAAAATTAGCAATATTAAATCTCATGGCTAATTTTTTAGAAAATACGGTGGATTAAATTTGAGTACGTCATAGCTCATTTACGGTGCAGTTATACTCAAAGAGAAACGAGTAGATTCAGGTACTCATTTTTAAGTACCTTTTTTTACAGCGTAGTATTGAGGATAAACATTGCTTGCTTGCAACGTTTGCATTTAACTCAATATTTACCAAATGTTTATAAGAGTATCCATAATCAGAAAGACTTGCGAGTATTCAAAGGAAATTGGGAAAATATGGAGACGTCTTTAATGTCCCAGTGTTGATTTCAATAATGCAAAAAAATGTCAAATTCATGATATAAAAATATGAATTATCCGTACTTTATCTTTGGTAACACTTTTATCAAATTAGAGTTTGTAGGAAGATTTTCGTTATTTGCAAATGTTTTATCATCTGCATATCATATGCTTCAGAGTATTTCGAGTAGGTATTACTATGACAACGAATTCAAACGCATATTGGATATTCCCTTGAAATGCATATTGGACTTTAAAAATATTTGAAATAAAGAATCACAAGTGTGACACAAATACAGCCAAAATGAATTTTTAACAATTGATTACATATTTAGTAATCTACCAAAAATTCATATATTTCTATGTATTTTTGAAAATTGAGATAAATGCGAACCTTAATAAAATTTGAATATTAAATGAATCCAATTATCAAGTAATAATTATGACTTTAGTTTTATTCTTCTAGAAAAGATTGTTATAAACTTAAAAGAGGGTTTATAGAATAATTCGTAAATTTGCAATTTCTCTATTTGAAAGCAGTATTGGAAATATATATCTCACACTCTATTCTCTATCGTCTCTATTATCTCTATCGTCTCTATTATCTCTATCATCTCTATTATCTCTAGTCTCTATCGGATAACATAAATCTATGAAAACTCAATAATTTTTTTTATACAATCTTATTATTAGTAATTACGAAAAAGCCACTATTTCTGTAAGCTTCCAATAAGAACTAAAATGTCAAAAAACAAATATATGATTTTCATTTACAGATAATTCATATAAATTTTAATTAAAAAAATAAAATTCACGAACTTAAATCAAACAACGTTATACAATACCATAAAGTTAAATATGCATCCTATCTTTGTTATTGTGTTACAATTTTTATTTGTATTGCTATAATTAGTTCATATTATGTTGGTTAATTGAAATAGATTAGTATAAATTTAACATCAACTTTTTTTTTGTAGGGCATGAAACTGGAAGTTGTTGTACAAGTTTATCTTAAACCATTGAAATGCTTTGATTGGATACATTATGGTAAAGTATAGAACACCAATAGCTCACAATACGTTGCAATTGTCTCTATTTTTGTACCCATTGTTTTAAATAAATGACTTTTTATACGGAGATAGCCTCATAACCTACAAATCCAATGTTTGTTGTCCTCATTTATTTCGTAAGTATGTCTAAAAATATGTTATTTTTATGTTAAAAAGTAGCGGCGTTATGTCTTTAAAGTAAGTATTTTATTTAAAGATTATAACCATACTGTTATGTATAAAGCTAAATTTTCGTGCTCGAACAAATGGAATTTTTGATTCCATTTTTGAATGATTTATTTAAAGAGAATGAATATTCCGATTCTTAAAATTTATAAAACTATTATATTTGATTATATTTTTAAATATAAATAAGGGTTCTAACACAAATGTATAATATTAATGAAATAATATATCAAATGACCACTAATATAACTGTAGATATAAATTACTATAAGTTTTTATTGAGTTAACTGAAACAGGTTATTGTTAAAATAAATTATTTTTTGTTCTAAGAGTTTGTATCTTGAAAAGATACGAATACGTATGAGACATCTTATGAAAAAAACATAGGTAACTTGAACCCTGGAGGGGATTAATTGCCCCCCCCCCCAATTTTTTTATCACTCCTTGGTCTGCTGTAATTAAAATATAGACGTGATTCACTATTTTTGTAACAGGTAGTGATTAAACCAATCAGATAGAAACAGGCAGGCGGGATTTTTTTTTGTTTTGGATCCAAGTAACCCCTCCAGGGTTCAATTATCCTCAAGTTACGGTATTTTATAATTGATATTATTGTTGAAATATTTGGGTTATACTTAATTAGAATCTTACTAATAGACGAATTATTTCTTTACTTTGCCATTACATTTTTCTCCTTGGCCTGTTGTAATGAAAATCTTTATATATAATTCTCTTACGCGGTGATTGAAAAACGCTGTTTTTCTCTACGCGGAATGGCAACGGTTAGTTTATTTACGAAATTCTGTTGCGCCCGCATTTTTATTTGCCATTATATAAGCCATTTTGACGATTATCCCCTTCAATTCATTAGTAAAAAATTATTTTGTTGATGTCAGCTTAAATTAGGAAGAATATAAGCCCTATTACATTAAAATAGAAGTTTTGAAAAACGCTTTTCCAAACTTTACATGAGCGGAATATTGAGGTGGCGCCATCTGTTGGCAATTTTGAAAACTAGATTTCTATGAACTTCATTTTTATGACGTGTTAACTCAGTAACGTACACACTTCTGGTAGGCAAGAGTATGGTAAGCTTAACGTCAATTATGCCAAAACAACCAATAAAGTTATAAATTAAACTAAAAAGCAGGAAAGGTGTGAAAATAACGTGGAAAATAATAAATAATGGTATAAATAAAATAATAAAAAATGGCTTGCCAGTTGTTGCATTGTTTTCATTTGTAGTTTAAAAGAAATTAAATTAAATGATTTTATATTGATTTACATTGCGAAAAAATGCGATGCCAAGATGAATTTAAATTTACAGTTTCAAGTTTTTAGTAATATAATTAAAAAAAAGTATTGTGTTACTAGGACACATTGTAATTGTGTCCTACCTTTTAGCGAGCGAAGCAAACCTATGAGGATTGCGTAGCAATCCTCAGGTATAGACGTATTTCACTATCTCTCCCACAGTAGTATTTAATCAACCAGGTATCAACATTCAGGGGGGGGGGGAATTAACTTTTTGTTTTGGTTTCAAGTAACCCCCCAAGGTCCAAGTTACTGTATTTTATTATTGATATAATTGTTGAAATATTTGGGTTATACTTAATTAGAATCCTACTAATAGACGAACTATTTCTTTACTTTGCCATTACATTTTTCTCGTTGGTCTGTTGTAATGAAAATATATACGTGATTCACTATCTCTCCAACAGTAGTATTTAACCAACTAGGTATCAATAGGCAGGAGGGATTAACTTTTTTTGTTTTGATTTCAAGTAACCCCCCAAGATCCCAGTAACCTCAAGTTACTGTTTTTTATTATTGATAGAGTTGTTGAAATAATTGCGTTATATTTAATTATAATCCTAGAAATATGCGAACTATTTCTTTACTTTGCCTTATTTATTTATGTGCTATTAACAATAAAAAGTTATAATTTAACTATATAATCAAAAATTGTAATTTTTTTTATACTTTCCCCTATTACACTTTTAAGAAGGGATAAATAAATTATTCATTGAAAATGATACATTTAAATACAATAATAAGATACAAACTTTACCGATTGCTAAATTAAAATATTATTGTATCTAAATCTAAATAACTTTAATCAATGCTTAGAAATTCAATACCAAAATTCCTGAAACACCCGATTCTAACTAGTTTTAATGAAATATTGAAATGAGCAGAATTCTAATTAGAGCTTAAATTAAACTATTACAAGTCAACTTTATTACTACCAAGTTAAATATTCGACTAACACAATAACAATGAGCGATCCCTCAAAAATGAGACTTCAGATAAAAGTTTTCAGTTTGAGACAGCTTTCAAAGGCAAATTGAGAACTTAAGTCCATAAGATAGTTCCTTTGTTTAGAAGTATAATAATTAGCTAATTGGATGGAAAATATTCAAACACAATGTGAATGGAGAAATATTATTTTAATAATTTTAATTAAGTAGTACTTTGAAGCTTTTCCTAAAATTAAAGTTGAGATTGAGCTAGTTGGGTAAATGAAAAGTAATAAGTGCACAATGAGATGTTGACTTAGGGAAATTGAAAAATGCTTCTCTATGTTCTCAATAGGGTTTTGAATATTTTTATTAAATCATGGTTTCCGTAATTTTCATTACGGAAAGGCATGTAAATGAAACGGAATATATATTATTGGATATTTTTTTATTGAGAAGTTATTTATACACGATGATAATGTTGCAATCTAAGAACCAAAATAATACATTTTATGTATAATTTGTTTCCAATTGACATTTATAACATTTATGTCAGTTATAAATATTTTTTATAATTCATGAGCGAAAATTTAAATGCTTGAAAACCACCCGTTGAATTAAATAAATAAATAAATAAATAAATAAATAAATAAATAAATAAATAAATAAATAAATAAATAAATAAATAAATAAATAAATAAATAAATAAATAAATAAATAAATAAATAAATAAATAAATAAATGAGTGAGTGAGTGAGTGAGTGAGTGAGTGAGTGAGTGAGTGAGTGAGTGAGTGAATGAATGAATGAATGAATAAATAAATAAATAAATGAATGAATGAATGAATGAATGAATGAATGAATGAATGAATGAATGAATGAATGAATGAAATATTTCAAACCAATTTGTATTAAGTTTTATTTAATTAATTTCGTTTGAACAAAATATCTTATCAGAACACAATGAATGTTCAATTTAAAAATATCCCTTTCCTTTATTAGGTACTGCTAATACAACAAGCTTCTAGTCGGCATCCATAGATAAATATTGACTTTATATTGCGTTTAGTTTACATGAAATTTAAGTTTGATACTTATTCAAATTTGTAGAAGTTTATAGAAGTTTGTGAATCTGTTCATATACATGAATGAACTTTTTCACGCCATTTACGTTTTAATTTGAACTCTCACATATAACACAAACAAGCAATTTTTTATGTATTTGTTTATACAAAAGCGTTACTGGTAACCATTTAGAGCTGTATTTGCTGCATTAACATTTTACGTTTACTGTACTATTATTTTGTGAGAAATCAACTATTGCTGTGCTTAATTTTGTGTCTTTAAAAATATTTAGAGAAATTATATATATATTTAACTATACATAAATTAACATTCAATAATTATTTAAAAAAATATATAATAAGTGATATTACAGGAGGATTATATTTTAATTAGTAATTTTTGTGACTTTATTGAATTAAAAGTTAGTAACATTTTGGTTTCTATTAAAGCGGTATCAAACACGAATGTAAGATAATTAAAAATATACTCTTAAATTATTATCCAAAAGATTGTAACATCAATGGTTTTTAAGGGTTGATGACCATCAAAAAACACATACCTTTTATTTAAATAAAATTACTGATAAAAAATAAATGATATTAATTTTTCACATGTTCCTTAACATTTACTGTTTATTTATCGTTATAAGATTTAGTTACATATTAAAATATTTAAGATATATCTCCAAATTTTAACAGCAAAATTTGAATATGAATTATTGATTTTAATCAATACATTTTAGATTGCATATTATGTTTAAGACAACTGATTTCAACTTCTTTAAAATAGGGAATAAGAATTTGAATGATTTTTGATGTTTGCTAGCAAATTTTAGTCTTTAATATAATCGAAAACGTCTACCAAGCAACCCTTTCGGATAAGATTGCGAGAAACAGCGTCAAAGTTTTTCGGAAATATTTGCTTTTAGGGGATTAAAAAGAAGTTTTACTTCCAAATAAAATTCCAACTGCCTCCCATTTAATTTTGAGATTGCCAAGATGAGCTTACATTTTACAACAGGAACTGACATCAAATCCTTTTTTATCCTAACAACTATTTCTCATACTGTTTCTCATATAAGCACATTTTTTGTTTCAGGAGAAGAGTTCACAAAATCTTTAAAAACTTGGCAAATGTTTTTATTATATTTGTTTTGTAGAACTCATTTCACATCAAATTATTATTTTTAACATATGAGTTAAATGCATGCGGCTTGGGCTGGAGTAATTATTATACACTCATTTTTGTGTGAGAAAAGCACATGAAATTTGTTTAATTTAAGTTAGAATCTTCTATAAATATAAATTTATAACTAATTATATGATGTATTTCATTCTCTTGAAATTTAATCATACTGATAATCTGATAAAATTTTGAACTGTTTTTAAACAAATAATGCAGGAGGCGTACATTGTTAAAAAATTCAGTTCAACAATGTACCATATCTTGGTGTAAAACAGTCTGCATAAAATTACTCCATATTATGGAGGAATCTAGGTTGAACCAAAAATCCTTTATTAGAAAAAAGCAGATGTTTCACCGATAATTGGTTCAATATCTTTAACTGCAATCGCAATTTTCGCTGTCGCTACACCAACAAGCCGAGTAATCCCCTACAAGAAGAACAACGACTCACAAGGGCCTCCGTGGCCAATTACATAAAGGCGTTCAGCTATGAATCAGAGGATTCCTAGTTCGAGCCCGATCGGTGGACATGACAAAGAAAAGTAAAAAAGTTGGGATTTACGATTTCCAGCTTCACTACAAAAATACTACTACTATAATACTAAGAAAACTCGAATTTTGATTTTAATGCAACGTTATGAGTTTTGATGCAACGTTTCTCCAATCTTTAAATCCGTGGTAGCACCATAAAATGGCTAAACTAAGCACCAAATGTTGGTAGCAGCTAAATGGGTACCAAATTTTGGTGCAAGGTCGTTATAATTTTTTACAGTGTAGCAATAGATTTGTTTGTACAATAGTTCTTCCAGGCACTAATTTTGTATTAATGGATGTAAAAAGAATATAAACGATAATAGTTTATTAGTTTTCTGAGTTGTTTAAACATCTACAGTCGTCTATGGGCTTTTAATTTTTCCAACAGTGCATGTACCTTTTAAATTCATAAAAATACTCTGTTGAAATATTTTTCAAATCTAAAGCATTGGGGGTATTTTCTAAAAAATTATATTTGTTAAAATAATTAAAACAAAAAAACATAAAGTAAATTTTGTTGTAAATATAAAGTAAACTATCTTTACAGTGATATTTTTTTAAACAATTTTTATACTTTCCTCAACACTCAGAGACTTTTAATCTCCAAAATTCTTTTAACAAATGTGCCTTATATATCTGTGGCTTAGAACAAGAACGACCCATGTCATAAATAACGGTTTTGAGAAAAATGACTTCAAAGTTTGAGACTCAGTATTGTTCCAATGTTATATAAATCATGGAATTGTTTGATTGAAGGGCTAGAGAAACCGTACGGCGTCGGTGTTCTATTTAATTTAGAAGTTTACCATTGAGTCGCAAAATTCCAAAACATCTTTTGTCTACTTTGAAAAAATAGCCCTTCACATTTTTAAATCACATTTTTTGGTATTAAATTATATTTCTACATCTGCAATTAAGCAAACGCATGTTGTTTTACACATTAAACAACATAATTTTATGAATTCCAGGGATAAAAATAAAATTTAATACAAAAAAAAGTTTGATTTAAAAATATGAAAGGCTTATTTAAAATATGATGTACTAATTTAGGATTTAAAAATATGTAGGGCTAATTTAGGATTTAAAAATATAAAGGCCTAATTTAGGATTTAAAAATATGAAAGGCTAATTTAGGATTTAAATATATCAAGGGCTAATTTAGGATTTAAAAATATGAAGGGCTAATTTAGGATTTAAAAATATGAAGGGCTCATTCAGGATTATAAAATATGAAGGGCTAATTTATAATTATAAAACATGTAGGGCTGTAATTTAGGATTTAAAAAAATAAAGGGCTAATTCAGGATTTAAAATTTTGAAGGGTTAATTTAGGATATAAAAATATTGACAGTTTTTACTACACCATTATTTATGTAGTCCAGTATATTTGGTACAAAAAGACTGATAATAATTATAGTAATACATGTTACTAGTTCTGCATGTAAGTATATTTACGACAGTTCTATACCTCAGGGCCAGACGAGTCTAAGTCCAAATTTGAAAATTTTATTTTATTGCAGATTAGGCCTTAAAAGTTCGTTTTCTATCAAACCATACCATCAAAAATTCACTCAATTTTTTTAAGCATTTAGCGAGAGCTATAAAATCACAAGTCTAAAGCTTTAGTGGAGAGTATACTGTTGAAAATATGTACTCAAAAATAAGTGAAATGTTCTCATTTTTTAGTACATTCGATGCTTATCAATATGCTCATCAATGCAATTCGATACACCGAATACATAAGTTTCAATTTTGAAAAAGACATGTACTAAAAATAAGTAAAATGTGTAAAAATTACATAAAGAGCAGATGCTAGCCTGTATAGGTTGCCTTCATAAATCCCTTTCCATAAATATCGACAATTACAACCAAAAATTATCGGGAAACGAACCCAGATTCTCAGGCACCGCAGTCCATAGCTTTATTCGTTAAAATACTAGGGCGGCGTGTAGAAGTTATAAACAAAAGAAATGTTAAAAAGGTGTGCCAAAAAATGGGAAGTATGGTAACTGGGTTGTACTAATTCAGTTTCCATTTAAGCAATCGACATCAAATAATGTGGTAAACCATCTTCTGAACAACTATTTTAAGTGTGTCAGATCGCTTTGCTAAGATGGCTTGGACAGTAGCAAAGATTAGCAATATTATATCACATTTATCATTTTCAGAAAGTACGGTTACTTAAATTTGAGTTCGTCATCTCTCATTTATGATGCAATTGTACTAAAAGAAAAACGGGTAGGTTGCGGTACTCATTTTTAAATACTTTTTTTACAGTGTAGAATTCATTATTTCCCTTTCCTGTAAATTTGCCCAAATGCGATTTAAGCTCGTCTGGCTACAGAGTTAAAGATTCAAGAATAAATTTTGTTGGTTAACCCTTTTATCCGCAGAAAACCAGTTCTTTAAGACGCTTTAATAACTTAAATGGTCTTGATATCCATAAAAGACCTTGAATTCCTTCACAAAATCCCTCATTTGCTTTTTTATATATAAAAAAATGAACCTTTATAGAAACGAAGCCGAAAGAGCCCCGACTTACCGCAAGACATGATAAAGCCGTTTGTAATTCAGAACAAACATTTCACTGTGTAATAAAAGACGCAGCCTGAAAGAAACAATCTCGTCTCTGTAAAACAATCTCGCGTTGAGAGAAAAGGGACTCATTAGCTAATGCAAATCGCTGGTCGGATCTGAGCTTGCCCGAAACAAAGGCACTTCCTTGTCCATTAATATTATTTTCCATGGGGCGAAATAAAAAGACTCATTTTTAATCTCGGAGTCTCCCCAGCGAACATTTTAAGCAATTAAAATTCTTGTTCTTCCGAAAAGGTATGGAACGCTCGAGTATTAAATTCTTAGCGGGACTCGTTCGATTTAAAAATACCATCAGAGGTGTTTTCTATTTGCTTTCGGAGGAAGTTTCTTCGCTGAATAGCGTTTGTGAGTTTCGGAAATTTTGATTTTATTGCTAATTCTCGCCATTGGAAAATGTTAACGCCTGATTTGGAAGCGGAGTCATTCGAAATTCGATAAAGTGTTTGTCGTTCTTTTTGCAGATCGCAGTTTGTAATTTTATATTTCTTTAGCCGTAGAAAAAAGAAAATTAACTTTTTTTTTATTTAATTTTAAATTTTATCAAATCTGCTTTGACATTATAAATTATGGAATTATAAAAGTCTTTGAAGAAATAGTATAATTAAAAAAAATATATTAATTTTTGTATTTGGTAATTCTACAATCATAATAATAGGTACTTGAAAATGAGCAAAATGTACTCATTTTTGCTAACATTATTTTCCATGGGGCGAAATATAAAGACTCATTTTTAATCTCGGAGTCTCCCCAGCGAACATTTTAAGCAATTAAAATTCTTGTTCTTTCGAAAAGGTGTGGAACACTCGAGTATTAAATTCTTAGCGGAACTCGTTCGATTTAAAAATACCATCAGAGGTGTTTTCTATTTGCTTTCGGAGGAAGTTTCTTCTCTGAATAGCGTTTGTGAGTTTCGGAAATTTTGATTTTATTGCTAATTCTCGCCATTGGAAAATGTTAACGCCTGATTTGTAAGAAGGAATCATTCGAAATTCGATAAAGTGTTTGTCGTTTTTTTTGCTGATCGCAGTTTGTAGTTTTATATATATTTAGCCGTAAAAAAAAAGAAAATTAACTTTTTTTATTTAATTTTAAATTTTATCAAATCTGCTTTGACATTAGAAATTATGGAATTATAAATGTCTTTGAACACATAGTATAATTTAAAAAAAAATTATTTCGTTACTTGGTAATTTTACAATGATAAAATTAGGTACTTGAAAATGAGCAAAATGTACTCATTTTTGAGCACATTATTTTTGATGGTGCGAAATAAAAAGACTCATTTTTAATCTCGGTGTCTCCCCAGCGAACATTTTAAGCAATTAAAATATTCTTGTTCTTTCGAAAAGGTATGGAACGCTCGAGTATTAAATTCTTAGCGGGACTCGTTCGATTTAAAAATATCATCAGAGGTGTTTTCTATTTGCTTTCGGAGGAAGTTTCTGCGTTGAATAGCGTTTGTGAGTTTCGGAAATTTTGATTTTATTGCTAATTCCGCCATTGGAAAATGTTAACGCCTGATTTGGAAGCGGAGTCATTCGAAATTCGATAAAGTGTTTGTCGTTCTTTTTGCAGATCGCAGTTTGTAATTTTATATTTCTTTAGCCGTAGAAAAAAGAAAATGAACTTTTTTTATTTAATTTTATCAAATCTGCTTTGACATTATAAATGTCTTTGAAAAAATAGTATAATTAAAAAAATATATTTATTTTGTTATTTGGTAATTTTACAATGATAAAAATAGGTACTTGAAAATGAGCAAAATGTACTCATTTTTGATAACATTATTTTCCATGGGGCGAAATAAAAAGACTCATTTTAATCTCGGAGTCTCCCCAGCGAACATTTTAAGCAATTAAAATATTCTTGTTCTTTCGAAAAGGTATGGAACGCTCGAGTATTAAATTCTTAGCGGGACTTGTTCGATTTAAAAATATCATCAGAGGTGTTTTCTATTTGCTTTCGGAGGAAGTTTCTGCGTTGAATAGCGTTTGTGAGTTTCGGAAATTTTGATTTTATTGCTAATTCCGCCATTGGAAAATGTTAACGCCTGATTTGGAAGCGGAGTCATTCGAAATTCGATAAAGTGTTTGTCGTTCTTTTTGCAGATCGCAGTTTGTAATTTTATATTTCTTTAGCCGTAGAAAAAAGAAAATGAACTTTTTTTATTTAATTTTATCAAATCTGCTTTGACATTATAAATGTCTTTGAAAAAATAGTATAATTAAAAAAATATATTTATTTTGTTATTTGGTAATTTTACAATGATAAAAATAGGTACTTGAAAATGAGCAAAATGTACTCATTTTTGATAACATTATTTTCCATGGGGCGAAATAAAAAGACTCATTTTAATCTCGGAGTCTCCCCAGCGAACATTTTAAGCAATTAAAATTCTTGTTCTTTCGAAAAGGTATGGAACGCTCGAGTATTAAATTCTTAGCGGGACTCGTTCGATTTAAAAATACCATCAGAGGTGTTTTCTATTTGCTTTCGGAGGAAGTTTCTTCGTTGAATAGCGTTTGTGAGTTTCGGAAATTTTGATTTTATTGCTAATTCCCGCCAATGGAAAATGTTAACGCCTGATTTGGAAGCGGAGTCATTCGAAATTCGATAAAGTGTTTGTCTTTTTTTTTTGCAGATCGCAATAAAAGTTTGTAGTTTCGGATTTCTTTAGCTCCAGAAAAAAAAGGGAATGGACTTTTTTATTAAATTTTCGTGTTTTAAATTTTATCACATCTGCTTTGACATGATGAAGCATGGAATTATAAATGTCTTTGAAGTATTATTTTTTTAGGAATATTTATTTCGTTATTTGGTAATTTTACATTGCTAAAAATAGGTACTTGAAAATAAGTAAAATGTACTCATTTTTGATTGCGTTCGATAATTAAATTATTTTCCATGGGTTGAAATAAAATGACTTATTTTTAATTTCGGCATCTCCCCAACGAAATTTTTATGGTTCTGAATACATAAGTTTAAATTTTGAAAAAAGAAATGTACTCAAAAATGAGTACAATAGGCGAAAATAGTAGCTGAATGAGATAAAATAGGGACTGTATGAGATATAACAGAAAATACATGAAAAATAACGTAAAGTTATATTATAAGACGTAATAGGAACTATATGAGATATAATAGGAAACGCAAGAGAAATAATATAAAGTTATATTATAAGAGATAATATGAACTTATATTATGAGATATAATAGGAACTTATATTATGAGATATAATATGAATTTATAATATATGACATACAAGAAGAACTTATATTAAAATCACTATAACATGAAATATAATAGAAACTGTATGAGATATAATAGAAACTTAAATTCGGATATATAATATGAACTGTATCAAATATAACAGAAACTGTTTGAGGTATAATAGAAACTTAAATTCGGATACCTATATAGTATGAACTGTATCAAATATAATAGGAACTTATAAGATATAATGGAACTTATAACATATAACGGAACTTATTATAGGAGATATAATAAGATTTTATATTATGACTTATAATAAGAATTTATATATATTATGAGGTATAAAAGACATTTATAACATGATATATAATAGAAATTTATGTTGTGAGGTATAGTATGGATTTATATTACTACATATATTAAGAATTTATACTATGAGCTTTTTATACTATGAATTATAAAGTAGTTGATGCTCAAAGGATATTCTGATTTATGTTTTTAGAATTGCCATTACTATATTAAATCTAAGTAGGGGCTCTTACTCTTAATAAAAATGTGGTTTTTATTTGATTTAATATACCGAGTTCATTTCTTATTTTCAAGTATAATAAAATACCTTAACTTTAGTAAATGAAATGTGAATTGCATTTTCTAATAAAAAAATATTATCGTAAATTTGAAAACGATTTGATTTAAAGGGCCCTTACATTAGCAAATGGAAAATAAAATCAACTCGCATTTAATTTAGCAAAGTTTTAGTCTCGTATTGTACTTGAAAACAATAAGAAGTGAGCTAGATAAAGTTAATCAAATAAAAGATATGTATAAGTGACTGAACGAACTTGAAAAACTTATTTTTAAAATAGATTTTGGTAAATTTCCAGTGCTGTTCTTTTTAAGATTTTATTTTTAATGTTTTTTTTTATCTTTCGAAAGCCAAATTATGGTAATTGGAAACTTTTGCTTTAGGTATTTTGCGAATTTTTATTGAATTATATTAGTATGCATCTGGTTTCTATCATATTTAGACGTAATTATGGAGAAAGAAATTCAGTGTTATGGTTTAAAAGAATGAATTGTTTTGACAAAAGGGGTTGTAAACTTTTGCTTGAAAGACATACTTTATTTTTGTAATAATTATTGATCTGGAAAAGTTCCTATCGTATCTGTTCCTTAATAAGTTCCATTTTATCTGATAGTTCATAATATAAAATATTATTATATCTCCTATAATAAGTTCCATTATATATTATAAGTTCCTATCGTATCTGATCCTTTATAAGTTCTATTTTATCTTATAAGTTCCTATTATATTTTATACAGTTCATATTACATATCCGAATTTAAGTCTATTATATCTCATACAGTTTCTATTATATTTCATATTATAGCAATTTTAATATAAGTTCTTCTTATATCTCATATATTATAAGTTCCTATTATATCTCATAATATAAGTTCCTATTATATCTCATAATATAAGTTCTTATTATATCTCATAATATAAGTTCCTATTATTTCTTTTAATATAACTTTACGTTATTTGTCATGTATTTCCTATTATATATCATACAGTTTTTATTATATCTCATAATATTATTAGGAATTTAATAATTTCAACGTTGGTTGTAAATGTAAATCCATTAATTAATTTTATTTGAGACACATTTAAATTAAAAAACCCTTCATAAGTAAAATTATTTTAAAATGTTCTTATTTGAAATAAAAATAATGTTTAATTGATATGAAAAAAATAAACACTAAAAGCAGATAATTATACTGACTGATACTTTCTAAAAGCAATGCCGTTAATGCATTTAGCTATTTAATACTATTTTACCCTCATATGATTTGTAGTTTCCAATCTTGATAAAATTTACAATGCCGAAAATATAATATTTAAATTTCACATTAAAAGTCCGATGTTGCAAATAAAATAACATCTTCATTTGAGTTTTATAACTGTAAATAAGTTTTTTATTCCTATACATAAAACCACTGAGTTCAAAGTTATAATTTATTACGTCAAACAATGAGCCAAATTTGTATTTTAATAAAGTTTTTGTATAAATTTGTACAGCTTCATAATTTGGTATTAGATTCAATCTAATGATATAAATAATTAGCTACAGGTAATATTAAATAAACTTTAATCTTTTTCGCAAAGTTAAGTATAAATTGTTATTGTTTAATTACATACCGAGATAATTTTATCTAGTATAATATTTTATTCTTAATACCTTTCGCTGTTAATATTTAATAATTTCCCCATTTAAAAGTCTCCATACAAATGAATCCAAATATTGTATACATTAGTGCTCTCTGTACATTATTAGAACATACACAATTAATTAATTATTCAAAAAACGTGACTGAGACACAGAAATTAATTCTAACATGCACAGATGTCTCTTAAACTACGGAGTATCTAGTAAATTGCACGAAGCGAGCAATAGTTCATGTCGGCTATACTAAAAAGAAAGCCCTATGTATTTATTCATGATAAATATTTGTTTTATTGACACGCGAATTTAGTTAATGATATCTTTCTCTCACACACATGCGCTGTCTCGTGCGGACATGTCATGCAATTAAATTCCTGAGGGTGCATAGCTCGTTGAGGAATGCAGTGAGCATCATTTGGAGATATACATGACATGTAGGCTAAAATATGGCGAACATCAACATTTATTAAACCCCATAGGCAGTTATGAGTATTGTTGGTTTTATTATCAGAAAATGTTAAATAATTATGAATTAGTTAATGTAATCGTTGATTTTATTTATGAGATTTTTAAATTAAATTTTACTTCAAAGGGCTTGTTTGTCTAAAATTAAGATTTACTTGATAAGGGACTCGTTGATTGATAGATACTCATTGTTTGTACTGGAATAAAAGATATTTACTTTATAGAAAGTTTTTTGAGTATTTATACAAGACACGGTTAATTTATAAGTGCGAGTTTATACAAATATGTTCCGTGTTTTGAACTAGTACATTCATAATTTAACGTTAGTTAATAGATAGCGTATAGACCCAGCAAAAAAAGTCAGCATAAAACCTTCATCAAAATTTTGAACTTGAAGGTTTTATGCAGGAAAACTGCAGTTTTTTTTGAAGTTCTATAAAATTAAAGGTTTTTGTTTCAATGTCCTTCATAAAAACTGCAAAAAAACTTCATAAAAACCTGCAAAAAACCTTCAATTTCTAATAATGAAGGGAAAATGCAGATATTTTAAAGGTTTTATACAGGAAAATTAAAAACTTCAAAAAAAACTGCAGTTTTTTGTTTCGATATCCTTTATAAAACCTTCAATTTGACAATTTTTATGAAGGTTTCATGCTGACTTTTTTTGCTGGGGATAGATACAGGGTGGTGCAAAATGAACGTTATGGTTTAAACGCTTTATAACTTTTTGTATTTTTGAATAAATTGTTAACATTATTTTGTCAAAATACAGCATATGAATGGAGAATATTTTTAACTTAAACGTGAAAAAGACGCCTCGCATGTGTCGCCCATTTTCCGCTTCACAAAGTCGTGCTCTTTCCAGCACATGTTGCAGCATGACTTTTCACCAAATTTCAGGGGTTATGGTATGGATTTCCTTCCGAATATTGTTTTTCAGTTATTGGTTCCTTACTGAACCGTGTTGCTGAAAATTTCCAACCAGGCGATTTATTGTTGGCACTGAGGGTCCAGTCCGCGCATTAAAATACCGACGATATGCACGCTGCGTCAGTATTTTTTAATATCTAATTTTTAAGGTATAACTTGAAAGATATCTCTTTACAATGAATTAAAATTTCGGTAAAAATATCAAAGTGCACGCCTAAGAAAAAATATTTATACTTCCAAACATTGAAAATCCCTTTTGCATGATTTAGGCAACGGCGGTTTTGTTATCGTGTTGCAATGTAAAAAAATGTGCTTAAAAATGAGTACTCGTTTTTCTTTGAGTACAATTGCATTGTAAATGAGCGATGAGGTACTCAAATTTAAGTAATCGTTCTTTCTCAAAAATGAGCAGTATGGTTTAACGGCTAATATCAGCTTCTGTCCAAGCCATCTTAACTAAGCGACCTGATAAACTTAAAATAGGTATTCAGAAGATGGTTTCTATATAATTTGATGTCGATTGCTTAACTGAAAATTGAGTTATTATTACTCAATTATCTTACTTCCCATTCTTTTGTCACGCCTTTTTAACATTACTTCTGTTTATAACTTTTTCATGTAGATCTCTTAGTACAACGGATATGGCCCTGGACTTCTGTGCGGACGACATCATGTAGACGGATTGGGTTCGATTCCCGGTAATTCCTGGTTGTAATTGTTGAAATTTGATGGAAGGGATTTTTGAAGGCAGCCTATGTAGGTGAACAAGTGCTCATTTTGAGTACATGTCTTTTTAAAAAATAAAACTAATGTGTTTTTAGCTATGATAAGAATCGAATGTCATCGAAAATGAGTACATTTTACTTATTTTTAAGTACCTTTTTTTAACAGTGTGATAAACACAATGTCGGTACGTAAATCATCTAAAAATCTAAATATTCAAGAAATACTACTTTAACACTATTTAAAGCAGATACTTCAATGTGTTATTCAATATACCCCTTCAACCATTTACTTTAAAGAAGCTTGGAATATTGCCCGATCGAGTCATATTTTATAAAAGACTTGAACTACTGGCCTTAATATTAAGTGAAAATTTCTATTTTGTACAGGATTTTAATTGAGATTAATTACCGCGAAATGTTATTTTTTAGTAGCGTTAGTAACAAGCTCGCACTCTTTGCAGCAAATATTGCAGAGGCAAAACAACATAAAATTAAATTTAGCAATATATTTCCACAAGTTCGAGAAAATGATGTTCGCTGGGCTATACTTGCTAATTAATTTTGTGAAAAGTGCTTGTTTAATTTCCGCCATAAAAAGGAATAGTAAAAAAACTCTGTACAAAAGACAAAGTATTTTGGCAAGTTTGGGAAATAGTTAAAGATGTTAGGGCAGGGTTTTTAATATTGAGAGGAGATTTTAAGCTAGACTAAAATTATGCTCGACCTCATTATTACGTAAATAGCTTCTCTAGATCCTTGGGGCGAGTGGAAATTCTTTGCTATATTTTAAATTAAGCCCTGGCAATTAATTGCGATTACCTAAGCTAATTTACGCATTCGACAAACTAATTTTCTTTTACTTTTCGATAAGATGCGAAACACAGAAATTAAGAAATATTTATGAATAATTTTCTGGAATAATTCATAAGGAGTGATTTTTAATTAATATAAAAATGTAAGAATTTAAAGACTTTATCATGTGCTTATTCTCTTTTAGATTTTTTTATTAAGGTTAATAACTCTTCACATGCACTGCTAAAAATTGGTACTGAAAAATAAGTAAAATGTAGTCATTTTTGAGTACATTCGATGCTTAGCATAGCTCCGAATACATAAGTGTCATTTTAAAAAAAGACACGCCACTCAAAAATGAGTAAAAATGAATAAAAAGAGCAGTTGCTGGCATACATAGGCTGTCTTCATAAATCACTTTTAATAATTATCAACAATTGCATCCAAGACTTGTCTTGAATCGAACCCCTATCCTCAGGCACCGCAGTCCAGTGCTTTATCCGTTGTGCTTTATCCAGGGCGACGTGAAGAAGTAATAAACAGAAGAAATGTTAAAAGGGTGTGCCAAAAGAATGAGAAGTAATATAATTGATTAGTAATAACTCAGTTTTCCTTTAAGCAATCGACATCAAATAATGCTGAAAAACTCATCTTCTGAACAACTATTTTAAGTTTATCAGGTTGCTTTGATAAGATGGCTTGAGCAGAAGCTGATATTACCAATATTAAATCACACTGCTAATTTTTTGAGAAAGTACGATTACTTATATTTGAGTACGCCATCGCTCAATTACGCTGCGATTACAGTTACGATTACGATGATTACTCAAAGAAAAACGAGTATATGAGATACTTATTTTTAAGTTTCTTTTTTTTACAGTGTAAGTTTTAACTCAAACATTGTACTCAAACAAAATATTAACCCTAATGAAAAATTGCTGATGCAAATAACGCTATTGTATGTATTTACATACATGCATTAAATTTGCTTGTGTTTTTGGCATCGTTTCGATAAGATCTCTGTTTAAACATAACATCCGTTTTCTTGAATGCTTTTCATGAAAATCGTATTAATTTTTAAAATATAGATACTGAAATACTTCAGATGTTTTTAAATAGTAAAAAAGATTTTGATGCAAAACTGTATTTTGAAGTTATTTCCTACGAACTTATTTTAAAGCAAAGTATAAGAATTATGATAGATAGTATGTAAAATGTACACATAGTAAATTATTATTTATTTAAAACCTTTCATAACCCTATGGTATTCCTATATAAACAACGCTTCTATCATACAGAGTGAGAATTTTATGCATCATATAGAATCGCGCAGAATATAGTAAATGCATTTTCTTTATGTTAGAAATCTTTAAATTGGTAAACTTTTAATTGAATTGAGTTTCTATGTGCAAGATAACGTGCTCGCTTCAAGCAATTAAAAAGTTGCCTATGCGCGTTCGATCTTGAAGATAAAACGGCTTGCAAACGTCTGTTATCCAATTCAATCAAACGATCAATCTTCTACTTTCTAAAGAAGCTTTCGTTAATCCTCTTAGCACTGATAGGGTAGGGCTCAAGCAAATAATCTTTCGGACCAAATTTTATTCCCAGGCATTGCAGATAAGTCATGTAACAATATTTCTTGCTCAAATAACTATAACTAAATAATATCTTTCACTTGTCTTTCAAAACTAATATAATAAACTCATCAAACTGTTCAAACATTGAAGAATTTTGTCACATTTTATTGTACCCCTGAGACGTATTTTACGATAAATGTATAAAATGATAAGGTCTTGATAAATCTTGTGCGCGTTTGCAATAATAGCGATATAGTGTTATACCTTGTACGCATTTGTACTGATATTGAAAATAACAAAGAAGATAAGAACAATGAAGAAAAAAACTGCTATAACAAACTCAACATTGTACTCACACATTGAAGAATTTTGTCACATTTTATTGTATATTTTCCTCATAAGTATTTCGCGATAAATGTATAAAATGGTAAGATAGTGATGTGTTTTGTACGCGTTTGCACTAATATCGATATAGTGTTATAAATTGTACGTATTTGTACTTATATTGAAAATAACGAAACAGAAAACTTATATTATAAACTCAACATTCTACTCAAATATTGAAGAATTTTATTACCTATTATTGTACATTTCCCTGATAAGTATTTCATTATACATGTATGAAATGGTAAGATTATGATATATCTTGTACACGTTTGCACTAATATCGATATAGTGTTATATCTTTTAAGCGTTTGCACTATATTGAAAATAATTAAGAAGATAAGAATTGCGAAAAAGAAAACTAATATAATAAACTCAACATTCTACTCAAACATTGAAGAATTTTGTCACATTTTGTTGTACATTTCTCTGATAAGTATTTAACGATAAATGTATAAAATGCCAATGCAGTTATATACTTGTACACGTTTGCACCACTAACATTGATATAGTGTTATAACTTGTACGCGTTTGTAATGATATTGAAAATAAGAAGAAGATAAGAATTACGGAGAAGAAAACTAATATAATAAACTCAGCATTCTACTCAAACATTGAAGAATTTTGTCACAATTCATTGTACATTTCCCTGATAAGTATTTCACGATAAATGCATAAAATGGCAAGGTAGGGATATACACTTGTACGCGTTTGCACTAATATCGATATAGTGTTATAACTTGTACTCGTTTGTACTGGTATTGAAAATAACAAAGCAGATTTAACAAAACGTGTTGTAGGAATAGTTTCAGACTACGGAAGCTTTTACAATTTGCAGTGAGACTTCGCTTCGTTATTGGCTCCAATATGTTTCTTCTTATCACGTCTGCTTTTTATTAGCAACGTCGGAACGTGATTCACGCGACGTTTCTACGTGCCAGCACGTATTAATACATGAATCTCATGATAAACTTGATGATATAGAGACTGCGGATATTAGTTGAAAAGAAGTCGAACAGAAAGACCAAAAGTCGGAAATTGGTTTAAACTGAAGTCTCATATTGCAACGGATATTTAAAAAGGAAGGTGTTGTAATGGGATAACGTTTACCAATTTTCATGGCACCAACATAACTTTATCTTTAAGACCTATGGCATTTCAATTTATAAATTAAGCTAGCTGAAATACCCGTTCTACGCACGGGAAATAAATAAGTTACAAAATAGATACAAATACAATAATTATAAGCAAAATAAATAATATTCTTAATTTGTCACCCATCAGGGGGAACGAAATAAAGTATTAAAAAATCCAATTTGTAACGAAATTTTATTAGCAAGTTCCTGCAAGAACTGGAAAGATTGATTTTATTGAGAAGTTGGCTGTACAATAATATGGATATATATACGTTACCCCCGTTGATTTAGATCCATACTTTAACCTTTAGTAACATCCCAGAAATTTAAAGATGAACAATTCTTATAATTGTGTAATAATAACTATTATAAGAAAGGCGAAATTTTTGTTTATTTGGCGACATTTCTTACATATTTGACGACATTTTGGCGATATTTTGTCATCAGCCAATCAGAATGCTCCTTATAATTTACATACTATTAAAATTTTCTATTGTTTCAAGCTTGAAATATTGCATTGTTACATGTTCTCCATGTTAATCATATGGAAAGGTTTTTAAAAAATCGGTATATTGGCAGTTCGAGTTCGAATTTTTAAAAATCCTTTCGTTGTGCATCTCTACGGCCCAAGAAAAATATGTGCTCCGAATTTCAGCACTCTAGGTCTTTTAGATCTGTAGATATCCAAACTAACGTCGCTACGAACATCGAAAAAGGGGTTTTACACCCCCTTAAACACGTTCGATCGGAACAAAAATAGCTTACTTTTAATATTTACTGCATAAGGAACAACTTCGCCACATTTTTTCTCCATAGGTATACGGGAAGTTGGAGAATTAGTGATGAGTGGGGGTTTTCGCCTTTATATGTATAGATATAAGTCAGTTATCAACATAAATGCTGTTGACTCACTGTTAAAAATAGGTTTTAAAAATAAGTAAAATGTGCTCGTTGCTGAAACATTCGATGCTTATCATGGCTCCGAATACATACGTTTCAATTTTGAAAACTACATGTACTTACAAATGACTGGTAAAAAGGAATAACAAGAGCAGATATTAGCCTACCTTCATAAAACAATTAAAAAAATATCAACAATTACAACCAAGATTGAAGATGTTATAAACAGAAGTAATGTTAAAATGGTGTGTCAAAAGAATGGGAAGTAATATAATTGAATTGTAATAACTGAGTTCCCATTTAAGCAATCGACATCAAATAATGTGGAAAACCATCTTCTGATAAAATATTTTAAGTTTGTAAGGTCGCTTTGTTCAGCTGGCTTGAACAAAATCTGAGATTAGAAATATGAAATTAAACTGCTCATTTTTGATAAAGTACGATTACTTAAATTTGAGTACGTCATCGCTCATATACGATGCAATTGTACTCAAAGAAAAACGAGTGCGTTCATGTACTCATTTTAAGCACCTTTTTTTACAGTGCACAAATCAAATCAAATGTAAATTATAAAATTGTTTTTTATTTCAAGTGAGGTAAATCTATAGCGCTTACAATTTTGCAATAACCCGATATTTTTATACCATTACCTCTTTACTCCATATTTACGAAGAAATATGAAGAATTGTTGAATGCTTTCCAACGTACAGCGTATCCATAATGCATCGATCTTGAACAAAATCTGAGATTAGAAATGTTAAATCAAATTGCTCATTTTTGAGAAGGTTCGATTGCTTAAATTTGAGTACGTCATCGCTCATTTACGATGCAATTGTACTAAAAAAAACGAGTGCGTTCATGTACTCATTTTTAAGCACCTTTTTTTTACAGTGCACAAATCAAATCAAATGTAAATTATAAAATTGTTTTTTCTTTCAAGTGAGGTAAATCTATAGCGCTTACAATTTTGCAATAACCCGATATTTTTATACCGTTACCTCTTTACTCCATATTTACGAAGCAAGATGAAGAATTGTTGAATGCTTTCCAACGTACAGCGTATCCATAATGCATAGATCTACATTGGGGTATAAAAACTAAAAAAAAAAAAAAGCAGGAGTGATCGCTTTACAGACCATTAATTACATGTAATGTCATATCTTGAAGTCTCAGGCTTCACGTTCTACTTTTTTCCCCCCGTTTTATGATGGAATTCTGTTCAAAATCAAAATAAAAAGATTCCATCTTGGAAAAGCAAATTTTTCAGTTTCGAGTGTTTACCTTTCCCAGAAATAGTTTTTTTCATTCCTTTCTCCCACACAATATTTTTTTCCTTGCGTGTGTGTTGAAATGAGCTATTTGCATATTTTCCATTGTTTAATTGAGTTAGTGCGTAAAAGAAAAAGAATAAAAGTTTTTCCTGCGCCCAAATATACAATGGAACATGAATAATTATTGCTTCAACGGCAACTTTCGAAGTCTTTCAGGAAGTATTTAATAAATAAATGGGGCGCTAATTAAAAATGAAAATATAATTATTGACAAACAATTTATTTTATGAGGTTATGAATGCTTAAAACAAAGGCTTTAAAGAATTTTTAGAAGTGTATTTGAAGAATTTTTATTGGTGTTGATGTATGATAAAAAAATACATGTGTTTAGGGTTTGAAAGGCACAATTTTTATTTATAAAGTGAAGGGAAATATTAATTGTGTGTGAAATGATATGATTGTTTAAATCAGTGGTTCCCAACCCGAGGACCAATGGTGGTCCGCAAGAGGGTTCTAGGTGGTCCATTAAACCATTGTTCAGTTACATAGATGTTTTTCTTTTACTTAAAAAAAAAACGGGTGATATGTATTTCCTTAAAAACTAAAAACATCTAATTTGAAAATCAAAATATCGTAAAGGGAACACCATCTAATTTGAAAATCAAAATATCGTAAAGGGAACAACATCTAATTTGAAAATCAAAATATCGTAAAGGGAACAACATCTAATTTGAAAATCAAAATATCGTAAAGGGAACAACATCTAATTTGAAAATCAAAATATCGTAAAGGGAACAACATCTAATTTGAAAATCAAAATATCGTAAAGGGAACAACATCTAATTTGAAAATCAAAATATCGTAAAGGGAACAACATTTAATTTGAAAATCAAAATATCGTAAAGGAAACAAAATCTAATTTGAAAATCAAAATATCGTAAAGGGAACAAAAATTACATTGTTAAAAACAGGTATTCAAAAATAAGTAAAATGTACTCCTTTTTCAATACATTTGATGCTCATCACGACTCCGAATACATAAGTTTCAATTTTGAAAAAGACATGTACTTAAAAATGAGTAAGAATGAATAAAAGAGCAGATGCTAGCCTACATAGGCTGTGTTCATAAATCCCTTTCCATAAATATCAACAATTATAACCAAGACTTACCGGAAATCGAAGGCGTACTCAAATTTAGGTAATAGTACATTCGAAAAATGAGCAGTATGGCTTAATATTTCTAATATCAGCTTCTGTTCAAGCCATCTTAATAAAGCGATCTGACAAACTTAAAATAGTTGTTCAGAAGACGGTTTTCCATATTATTTGATGTCGATTGCTTAAATGGAAACTAAGTTATTACAATTCAATTATTTTTATTTCCCCTTCTTTTGCCACACCTTTTTAACATTACTTTTGTTTACAACTTTTTCACGTCGCCCTGGTAGTTTAACGGATAAGTCCATGGACAGCGGGGATTTAGGATACGGGTTCGATTACTTATAAGTATTGGTTCTAATTGTCGATATTTATTGAAAGTGATTTATAAAGGTAGCCTATGTAGGCTAACATCTGCTCTTTTTATTCATTTTTACCCATTGTACTGATTTTTAAGTACATGTCTTTTTCAAAATTGAAACTTATACATTCGAAGCCATGATAAGAATCGAATGTATTAAAAACTAAGTACATTTAACTCATTTTTGAATACCTATTTTTAACAGTGCAGCTTCAAATAAATAGTCCGTAATATATCTCAAAATACCGCAGAACATCAGTCAGTCTAAACATTATGGCCATTTTCCATGCCTTAAGTAATTCCAATGATTTCGTAAATTTCAACGATTAATATAAGCGCGGCAAGTACAATATCGTTAACTATTAACAAAAAAAAATGTTAACTAATTACCTTATTAAACGGATGTGAATCGCCATTACCCTTTACAGAACATAACTATTAAATTGAATCCTAAACCTATAAATTATCCTCTCTGCCCACTGAGTGGGGATAATGAGTTATCCCCATTAAATGGATATGTATCGGTTCAAGTGCAATGCAATTGCAAAGCAGCATATTCGTATAGCTTGTTTAACAATGTACAATGTTCTATTGAACAGTTTCGGTGACTAGTTTTGAAAACTTTTGAAACATTATGCAACAAAAAGGATTTTTAGGATGTGAATATACACTGTAAAAAAGATGCTTAAAATGAGTACATGCGTTTTTCTTTGAGTACAATTGCATCGTAAGTGAGCGATGACGTACTCAAATTTAGGTAACCGTGCTTTTTCAAACATGAGTAGTGTGATTTAATATAGCTAATCTCAGCTTCTGTTTAAGCCATCTTAACAAAGCGATCTCACAGACTTAAAATAGTTGTTCAGAAGATGATTTGCACATTATTTTATGCACATTTCTTAAATGGAAACTGATTTATTACAACTTAATTACCTTACTTCCTATTCTTTTGGCACACCTTTTTAACATTTCTTCTGTTTATAATATTTTCAAGTATTTTTTATTTATTTTTTATTTTTGAGTACATGTCTTTTTCAAAATTGAAATTTATCTATTCGGAGCCATGCTAAACGTCGAATGTACTAAAAATGAGTACATGTTACGTATTTTGAGAACCTATTTAACATTCTATATATAAAGAATATTTTCAGCTAATAAGCGTAGTTTTTAAAAAACTACACGGATTTTTATAAATTAACATTTTTACATAATTTATTTTTTTAACGTCAAATAATTTAATTCAATATAAAAATTTTCGTATCATAAATAAATACCAATTTTATGCTTATGGCGTTACGATGTCGATGTAATGTATGCATGCGAATTTTGCCAGAAATATTTAAGGTCAGTTTCATATCTCAGAAACTATTAGAGATACATACTTTACTTTAATTAGAAATTTCTATTTGACTAAAAACTTGTATCAATGCTCATTTTATGATCAGATCAAAATGGAATTAAAATTACGACAGAATCATGAATGTTTCTTCAAATATTTCTTAATAACCCATTTTATTTATCTTTTAACCTCTATTAACAAATTTCTTAAAAGATTCAAAATGGTTTTTGTCTCACTCCCTGCTTTACAATAATTTAAAATAGTTATTTTTAATTAAAACTAATAAAAATTACGAAGGTTGTCACTTGAAAATATCATGAAAATATCATCACATAAAAATATCATTTTTTTTATAGATTAATGATGAGGCCCATAACAATGAAATGCCTAAGAAAAAACCTTTCAAAATATGAAAAAAATTGCTAGAATGGCGTTTTTAAAAATTTATATTTTCATAACGGAAAGAAAGAAAATTATGTCAATGGTGACGAAAGGAATATAACGATGACATCATCTAAACTTCTTAGAAAAATATAATGATTTTTTCAGAATTTTTCAAAAATTGTACATTTGTCTTGAATATTTCCAGACTTTTTAGGTACTTTAATTTTTTTTTTTGACAATTATTGATTTTACCTGCTTTCTAGATATTAGGCAACGCAAAGCTGGTGATTTCAAACTACTTTCACATAACTGCATTTCACATTAAACCTACGGACATTTCATGTATACCTAATCCTACCATGAGCGGTCAAATGACTGCTTAAAAAAAATATGTATATTAATATAGAAAAAGATTTTAGCCAATTGGAAACGAAATATTTTTTTTCTATTTAGAAAATTTTTATTTACATTTATGCATTTTTAGCACATTTTTTACAAATTACAGTATTTTGTATTGCACATTTTCCGTTGCCGTCATCGCCGCCTGCCATGAGTCGGTCTGCACCCGCCTGGTTGGGCCGACACGGTCTGTACAGCGTTGCCTGGTTGGCCCGCAGGACGCTTAATGCCCAGATGGCTGGATCGCCACAACACTGTAGATCCACAATTACATTGTGGACTCGAAAAACAAATTTCAGGAGTGCGTTTTCCGAAGAATATAGTCTTAAATAACATTAATTGTTCAAATGGTCAATTGACCGCTCGTGGTAGACTAGACATGCTATAATTTTTTTTCGAAAAGTAAACAATAAAGAAAGTTGTGAATATTGAAAAATAGGTTGTATGTATATTATAGGAAAAGTCAATAAGTGTCATGGCGATACAGTAACGTTGTATACAAGAAATTCTAAACGAAATTTCAAAAACGGTCATTTGATCGCGCGTGGTAGGTTTAATGTTAAACAAAACCTAGTTTATTTAGTTATCCTTACCAACAATCAGGAATTTCTCATGTAATGGAGATAAAAGACAAGAAAAGAAATTTAATTTGTATTAATAAAAAAAAGCTATTTTTAGTTTTGTAACAAAATAATATTCATTTTTATATCCAATCAAAATGCAGCATTGTATTTAACAAAAACGCTAAAAAAAAATTTCCCCAAGCATTTTAACTCTGCTCATGCAAAAACGAACCTTTTTTTCCTTTTTAAAGAGCTTACTCGGTTCAAGGCAGAAATCATTAAGAAGCTTCATTAATGAAGATGGAAAACAAATTAAAAACTTTTTACGGGGATTCTGTACTCCCCAACATTCCACTCGGCCACTAAAACATGTAATCGGATTACAAGTCTCGTCTGCGAGGGCCGGAGGCAGTTACAGTTACCACAATCTAATATAATAATTACTCGACCCACAGCAATTGTACCCGACGCTTTCGTTTGCAACGTGTACATTCGGCGAATCAACTGCACACAAAAAACAAAACTCTCCGAAATTTTTTTTCGAGGGGTCTTGGAATTTTCATTTGAGCGCGGAAAATAGAAGGGAAATTATGCATTTTAAAAAACACGCAAGAGGATTACAAGTGAAAATTCGTGTAGGGGAAAGGAAGGTAGTATTTCAAACAAGGCGGTATGTATTAATTATGCAGAATCTTGTTTCACCGTCGGAAAGTCATGGAAATAAATAATAGCGGGGGAGGGAATTTCTGGCTCGGTTTGTGTATTTTTCCGGAGATGATATCTTGAGAGTGTGTTTTTTGTTTGTATTTGTGGGATTTTTTTTTATAAAGTTAAATAAACATGGCTTTCTTTTTTTGTAAACAAAGGGGTTTAGGTAACTTCTAATAATGACAATGCCTTCCGGGAAAGGTAATTCTTTATCGTTTAAACAAATGTTTTTTATTCGTTAAGTGCTGTCGAATGAATTAATTGTCTTAGGTGGAATTGTTCAGTAATTTACATGTAAAAATGCAGGGGGATTATTTATTTGGTTAACCTATCACACATTTATTTAGTTATTTGATTTTTCGGGAATTGTCTTCTTTTGTACGTTCTACATGTGTAGGCTTATTTTAAAAATGCCGTGTTGAAATTATATAGTTTTTAGAAAAGACTATATAACTTGAATGAGAATACATTTGAAGGAATATTAGGAAAAGGGCCTCACACTGTTAAATATAGGTACTTAAAAATAACTAAAATGTAAAGACATGAAAAAGACATGTAATCAAAAAAGAGTATAATGAGTAAAAAGAGCAGTTGCTTTCGTACATAGGCTGCCTTCATAAATCACTTTCAATAAATATAAAAAAATATAAACAAGACTTACCGGGAATCGAACCCAGATCCTAAGGCACCGCAGTCCAGTTACTTATACGTTGTACTTGAATAAGGGGACTTGAATAAGTTATAAACAGAAAAAATGCTGAAAAGGTGTGACAGTTGTAAGGTGTAAAGGTGTGACTAAGTTTCCATCAAATAATGTGGAAAACTATCTTCTGATCCACAATTTTAAGCTTGTCAAGTCTTTTTGTTAAGATGGCTTGAACAGAATCTGAGATTAAATAATGTTTTAATTATGTTTTATATGCAGTTGTTAAATGGGAACTTTGTAAAATGTGTAGTTGTTAAATAAAATCTCTACCTCTACGGCCCGGAATAAAATAAATTGTCTAACTTTCCAACTAGACAGATCATTTCGCTGATTGAAATGCATAACTTTCACATTAGGCATTTCCTGAAATGAGAAATGTGTCGATAATATATGAAGCATATAATATGGCACTTTCATATATATATTAATAATTCAGTAATATTTTGAATATATTAATATTTTCATATTATGATTGACATGCAGAATAAATTGGAGCACAGTGAATCATATGATTTTAATTAATTCTTATTAAATCTTTATTTAACTGTCTATAATCGTAAGAACGCAGTCTTTATATTCAAACACAATCTTTCAGATTATTCACGATTATTTACTTCAATTTTAATATAACAGAAAAATCATTTTCTATGAATACTAAATTGTTGTAGATAAAACACATCAAAAGACTGAAATAAAAATAACAAAAACATTGAAAAATTTACGATGTTTTGCTGTAATAGTGAGTGTAAATCGACATTTGCTGTATACGCGCAAAACTTCCTTATATATAAATAAACCAAGTTCTTAAAATTTGCTGATACAAAAAAGTATCGAAAATAATATCCCGAAATATCAGCAACCTTATTGTTGACTGTGTCATACAAAATATCACCTTTTTCCATTCTTACATAAGATTACAAGGATCGGCATTTCTGGTGATGATGATGATTATGATGATGATACGGGAATAAGCACATAAAATCGAACGAGAAAATCACGTTTTGTTTACTCAAGACCAGAGAAGCATGCTCCAGATTTACCTCCGTTTGGGTAAAGAGAAAAAGAATCGCGGTATCTTACTCGTTTTGTTACGTTTTTGTGGGGTTTTATAATAAGCATAAGGTGCAAAATGGGTGCTAAATCGGCTATTTATCTTAAGTGTATTTTTTAAGGAATTTATATGGAAATGAAATAATGAATATGCGTTTATGTCATATGAGAAAACAAATTTCGTATCGTTTATTGGTCATAAAAGAAGAATTCAACAGATTTTCAGATTTATATTTCTTATGATAATAAATATTCTATTATGCAGGGTAAATTGCATGTGTTCTTTCTAAATACAATATATTTTATAAATAGACATTACACTAACAAAATTTATGTGATATGTTCTAAGTATTATTTGAGAAATCGCTTTAAGTGAATTCAGCAATATAAAAGAGGTTATGTGAAAGTTATTATGATGTTTTTATTAAACTCAATAGTTATAAAATTGGATCATAGATAAAATATGATTAAATATTTTTATGTGTCATATACCAGTTTCGTAAGGGGGCTTCGTAATATTCCTTTCGTATAAAACAGGATTTAAAATATGAAATAACCCTGGATAGTAATTGTATTTAGTTGGAAAATGTAATGGATAAACCAGATAATATCTTTTAGGGGAATGAAGCAATACGTATTTGCAAATAGTTGTTTGGATTTTGATACATAACAAATACACTTTATCCGTATTGAAGTACAGCTTTCATGTACTGACTTAAAACATTTCATTAATGACATTTCATAAATGTTATTAATGTTCAATATTAAATCTGGATTCGCATATTCAATTCAATATTTATAATAACTGACTCTTAATTTAATGGTACGATATACTTCCAATATTGTTTTGTATTATATATTATTAATTGTTAATTTATTGGTAGTATTGATGTTATTATTCAAATATATACTGTTTCTAAACTCAAATTAAAGCGTTTATTAAATATAGCTGTAATTAATGATTTATGTTATATAACTAACTTTCAATGTAACAAAATAAATTGTAATTAATGATTTATATATTGTTTGTTATGTATCATAATCCAAACAATCAAAGCTGTAATTAATGATTTATATCATATAACCAACTTTCAATGTATATCATATAATTACTTTATATAAATAAATAACTTTCAATTCACTCTTGATTACTTGCGTAAGAAGCCGATTGAGCCAACTCAGAGAATCCCTTTCCTAATTACGATCTGTACTAAATACCATAACATTTCTTTGAATACTCTATACTCTCTGATGAATTCAATTGAGGATTTTAATGGATAGAACTCAGTTTACTTAATGAAGATTACCGGAGTATTCATGCAATAATTAATGAGTATCTATCCTGTGATTGAAGCCTATTCACATGATAGCTAAAAATACCTCGAAAGAGGATTATAAAACTCGGGCCTCTTGAATAGGATCAATCAATTCAAAAGAGTTAAAGATGGAGAAAGTATGGAGAATCAAGTAAACAAGTCGTCGAAAAAACTTTGAGTTTTCTATGTACTAAGATTTTCTTTGAAACTTTATCACGCTCACATTACAATAAAGAGAAAAACACATGCCATCGCATAGAATCGATAACAGTATAATGTACCGAATCTGGGAGTATAATGGGCTGGGAAAATCGTGTTTGAGGATTTAGGAATATTTTTCATTTTCTGTATTTCCAATGCCGTGTTATCCATAGGTAGGAAATGAAATTTGTATATTTCTCTTCCTTTAAAATCTAGGTAATGATGTTTTTTCTAAGAAAGTCTATTTAAAAGGGAATCTTAAAACTTTTTTTGAGAACAATTTGATATGTAGTCTCGTATTTTATTTTAAAATGATGTATATTTTTTTAAAGATGCTTTACGTTAAATGAGACATAATTCTTTTGGAGAATAGTTTATTTTATAAGTATAATCATATTTTTCAGATTGAATAATCATAACTATTTTTTTAAAAAAATAATTGAATAACATTACCACTAATGTAAGGTGAATGTTGAATGTTATGATTGAAAAAAATACAAGACTGATTTCAAGTATAAGCAACATAGTAGATCTTGATTGGACATAGGAATGTCTCTGAGTCCCAAATGCACTAATTTTGCTTTATTAGGATACGAATTAGTTACATTTTATTTTATTATTATACTGTGCAGATTCTTTTGAAATTTGTAAATAGGTTCAAAATAACTTTTAAACTGGAAAAATAGGAATTTTAAATCATCTATAGCGTTATAACAAAAATTTATTGATTATAAGGAAATATATTTTGAATTTAAAATATATATTTTTTGCATATATTACCGATATAATTATTACCAACAAACAAACATCAAATTGACGTCTTTTCAAATGCCCATACAAATTTTATAGTAATTTAGAAAAAAAATGTTAAACATTAAAATTATTTTTGCGTTGAATTCCAAATGTAGATTTATACTACAAATTTACTCTGTCTAACTTTGTACAACAAAAAGATAAAAATTCGGAAACGAAGAGCAAATTATTTACCTCTGACTTTTCATTTAAAAGGCATTAAAATCTTTTTTTGATTAATAGAATTTTCAATTTTCAACTTGATAATTTTGGTTTGGTCCACTTTTCAGAATAAATATTCAATAACTTTACATAAAACTTTTACCAAATGCATGTAGACACTCTAATTCAAACAGTGGACCTAATTTTGTTTATCCAATATTTAAAAAAAATGACATGACAAAATTTATTTTACATATACAAAAATTAATATTTTTCGCAACATAAAATGTCACAAAAAGTATTTATTTTTCATAATTTAAGAAATATTTTAGATTCACTATGTAAAACTTATGTATATTTATTATTGTAAAAAAAATCAATAAATATATTGAGTAGAATTTGAGAAAATGTTCCAATGTACTGTAAATATAACTTTTGAGAAAAACAAAAAAAAAGTTTATTATTTATAAATGTTTATACAAAACTAAATTTTTGAAGTGTAATAATTAAAACAATTGTTTAGTTATTCACTGTATCAATTTTTTTTAATTTAATAATTTAGATCAATTTTAAGTTGAATGAAATACGACAGTTCTTGCTGTCCAGGACTACCGTCTCCCCTTAAAGTTTACTGTAAAGATATTTTTTTTACTAAATCGTTTATCTTTAGTTTGTTTTAAACATTTTGTATTAAAAAATTGTCTAGTGGACCCTCCTTCTCTTTCCGATGATTACAAAGACCATTTCGAATCAAATAAATCTCCCAATTTAATATTCCAAAACACGTTTGAAATATGCATATTAAAGTACAGTTAAGGCAAAGAAAAAGCAAAAAGTTTGGGAAATTATCGCTTTTACCAATAAATTAATTCCAGGGCTATTTATGAAATTCCTGTTCATTTTAAAAGCTCTCTCGAGCATATAATTCGCCCCTTATTTTCATAAGGAGGGATAGATAAAAGGAGTTTATTCCTAAACGTTTTCAAACACCGGTCGCTAGTTAGATTTTAGTTTACATAGAGGATGCAAGAAACTTCTGAAGACAGGAATAAATTTTACCTATTATGGGGCATTTTAAGTTATATATTTTCGTTTTTTTAACGAAAAGTTTATGTTTGCTGTCAAATAAAGTCGGTGTTTACGTTTATACTTGTTTCATATATCCTTATTCTTATCAAAGGACTTTCTTTAGTTTTTCGTTTAAAATGCAATAGCGGGAAAAATTAAGGTACACTTTATGACTATTTATCTTTCAAGTAAAATGTATATTTTCTAAAAACTTTTTCTTCATTTTCTTGTATAATTTAAAATATTTAATCTGTATTATTTAAAATAGTTAGTTACTAAATAAATCTTCATTTGAAACAATTGGATATAGTATGACGTAATATTGCGTTTTATTCTTCAAGAAAAGAATATAAATCTATTAATATAATTTATATTTTGTAAAAACATTAATCTTATTTTATTTAATATTTTTTGTGTTATTTCAAATAATTAGTAATTAAACAAATATTCAATTTACTTACTAATAAATGGAATACAGTCTATATCCATAAACATTTATAACTGGGCAATCTATTAAATAGACTTCGATCTAGTTATTTTTAAAATTTATTGTTTTATCCCTCTTGATGTTTTTAAAAGATAGCATTACAAAAAAACTAACTGTGCAATTAATAATGTATTTTAAAATTTATTGTTTTATCCCTCTTGATATTTTTAAAAGATAGCATTACAAAAAAAAATAACTGTGCAATTAATAATGTATTTTAAAATTTATTGTTTTATCCCTCTTGATATTTTTAAAAGATAGCATTACAAAAAAACTAACTGTGCAATTATTAATGTATTTGAAAATTACATTGTTTGTCATATTTATGCAAATAAATATGATATATAATAAATCTTATCACAATATCATATCATAAACACATAATTTTGTGCACAATCCCTAAAACTACAATTTCATTTTATGGGTTATTCTTTACAATGAATATTGCGGTTAATGCATAAACCCGACGAGACATTAGATAGCATTGTGCGGACATATAGCTTGAATGCAAAATTGAATCGTATTATGACGGATTTCTGAAATAAAAAAAATGTTGGTGTTTATTTTTTTTACGGAATTAATATCTCATATGGTAAACACATAATTTTATGCACAATCCCTAAAACTAGCATTGCGTTTTATGGGTTATTTGGTCATTTTTACAGTGAACATTGTTGTTAGTGCATAAACCCGACGGTACAATAGATACCATCGTGCGGACATATAACGTGAATGCAAATTTGAATCGTCTTATGACGGGTTCCTGAAATAAAATAAAATTGTGAATTTTGTTTTTACGGAATCAGAATCTCATATGGTAAACACATAATTTTGTGCACAATTCCGTCAATTTCCATTCCTTCTACTGCCAAATTAACTTTAAAAATGTTCACTTTTATAGTAAAAACGTATTTTATTGCAGAAACTCACAAATTGCATTTTTTAGGCAACATCCACTTTGAGAAAATGTTAACTAATTCTTTAAATTATCTTAAGCGAAATCTATATTTATAACAAAGATAGAACGTTTGTCTTTGTTTCCCGAAAATTAAAAAAAAATAAGTTTAGCTGGTTTCTCAAATAAACGATTCAATTACTGTTATTATAAATAAAGTAATTATAATACATTATTAACAAAATAAGACACATTCAACAATAAGTATATCAGCAAAATACTATTGTTTCTGGTTTACAAATGAATGAACACTGTGAAGTGAAAGCGATAGTCGTAGGAATTTCAAGATAAAATGCACTAGCTGAAATTTAGAAAGTTTATCGGGAAAAATAAACTTGAAAGATAGATTTATTTTCCCTCAGTTTTCCCATAGTTTTTCCCCACGCACTTCCCTTTTTTTTTGTTGTTACAAAGTAATTCCTGTCTATTTCCAGTAAACTTTGAAACACTCCTCTTTGCGGTTTCATTCCCGCAAAAAACAAGACAGAAACAACTGCAGATAAACCATCCGGAGAATCAACTTCTAGCAATTTTCAGGAAAGTAAAGATCAGTTATTTTTTTTTTGCTAGAAGGCGAATTTGAAAAAAACAAAAACAAGACACCAAACTTTAGGGAGAAAGTAAATCCAACTTCGCCTATGGTATAAGTGGGACTATTTCATAAAAATATCCTAAAGCTTCTTATCAGAAGGTAGTAGGAAGGTTTGTAGTGCATATTTTATTCAAATTCTTTTTAAGTTTGTCTGTAAATTTATTTGTTAGGCAGTCATGACCAAACGCGTTGTTCAATTTTCTTAAAATTTGGCAGGAATTTTCCTTTAAGTTATTAAAATCGACATATGTTTTTTGGTCGCGAGATATATTGTTCACAGAATTACCAGTGTATGTATTGTTTTAATTTTGATTTGTTGTTATATTTGTTATATAAGAAATTTTCGTTCAGTAAAATTTTTTTGCGATTATTTTTTGGAACAAGAGAATTTCTCTATATAGCAACATATTTAACCTAGTATTAGCGAGGTGCTGTTTTAACTCGACCTCTCTTCACTTCGTCTGTTTGTCTGTAAATTTGTTTGTTACGCATTCATGACCACTGAGCTCAAATATCACTGGTGTGATTACTAAGCGTGGACGATCGCATTACACCCTTTTGAGCCTATACGGCAAAAAATAGTCCTTTCGAATAATATTGGCAGGGCATCACTACTACGCTAAATAAGAACTGGAGAGTAGACTAAGCGTGAGACCACATAATGTGCAGTACAGGCTTCGGAATTGCATTCATCCGCGAGCCAAGTTAAAGTAAATAGTCGCCCGATGGGAGTCCTCACTCCAGTGTTTATATTTTTCTAGCTCAGTGGTCATGACCAAAAGCGTTGTTCGATTTTCATAAAATTTTCCAGGACTGTTCATTTAAGTCATTAAAATAGACGTACATGTTTTTTAACTCTCTCTCTCTCTGTATATATATATATATATATATATTTGTTTGTATACAAATATATATATTTGTTATTAACAAACGAAGCTTTATTGACCAAGCTTTAGCGAGGTCTTTGTTTTAACTAGACCTTTCAGCATTTCGTCTGTATGCTGTATAATTTAAAACCAGTTAATACGAATACTTCAACTTCAATGGGTATGTTTTAAATTATATGCAAATAATAGATATTAAGAACAAACATAATTTTTTCTACCAACCATTGTTTATTCATTAATTAAAAATATTATTTAAAGTTCACAACCAACTTGTAACAAACCAAAATTTGTTTACTATTAATTTACGTATATCTCTAATATCGGAATTCCTAACGTAACATTTTACAAATTATGAAGTCTTTAAATATTCAATTAATTTTTTATCAAAAATTGTATTAATTTATAGAGCGGATATATGCATAATATATAAGTAACTTGAAACTTATTGTTTATGTGACCACACTTATATTCCATGTTGTGAGAACTAATTTTTAAATACCTTAAAACATCCTTATTGTTATATTTATTTGGGGATTTTTATAAATACATTTTTCTATTTTTGTTGCTTTTGTGCTTTCTTCTGTTTTGAAATGTGCCGTTAAAAGCAAAGTAAAGTAATGAATGATTTAATAAAATTATCTCGAAGTTCATATATAACTTAATCAAATCAGTATTTTAAGCAGATTAATTATCGATAAAAACTTTTGTATTAATGTACTTATGGCTTTAAATGGGTTACGAAGAAAAATATCTTAAATATAAAAATAGAAGTCTGTGCTTTGGAAACAAAGCTTTTAAATTATTAGTTTACGTGATAATGCATCTTCACTTTGGAACAAGGAGAAACTGGTGTCTATAAATACTTTTAAATTTTTTTTTCCTCAAATCTTTCTTCAAAATAAAAGTTATGAAACAACCTTTATTAACTTTTATAAGTTTTATTTAGTCAAAAAAATATTAAGTATCCTTCTCGGATTAAGATTTTTATTAGTTTAAAGAAAATTAGGAGTCGAGTTTATTTCTCGCAACATGGACATTGGAATAATATAAAATATATATAAAGAATTATTTAAAGATATAATATATTTAAATAATTATATTTTTTATAATATAGATATTATTTTCGATTTTTTAAACATATAGACTCTAGTTAGTATACAATTATTGGGGGGGGGGGGAGGTGGGAGTTCCATTATTATAACCTTTTTACCTTATATACCTTAATAATCATTAAAAAGTGGGATATAATGATAAAGGGTACAGCTATATTACACTAATTTTTAATTTTAACCTTTACAAACGGTTTTCAAAACAAATTATTTAAGAATATGTGTGATTAATAATTGTATAAATATACATTATTATGACTGATTTGTTTAAAATTTATTTAAATTAAATTTCCCAAAATTCGAACAATATAAAAAACTTTCTAGGGCATTACAGTGTTACATTTAGACAAAAATTTTCAGCACAGTTGAAGTAAATTTGACTTCAAACCAACTGCAATTTTAGAAACAACAAATTGATGTCTTGAGCCATATTTAATCTCATTGGAATTTTTTCATGTTGTGCATGATTACAGATATAAATTTTAAACGTTTCGTGACTTGTGTGACCCATTTGCTTGTAATATATCAATGACATATATCAATGGGTTGTTTCCGAAAATTTCAGTTGTTTTAAAGTCAAAATAATTACAAAAGTGCAGAATATATTGTCTGAATATCGCACACGTCACATTGGAATGCCCCTATATTTATTTCCCAAGTACCTTTCTTAAAACTCTCATACCCAATAACAAATTATTTAGTACACAACTTACTACATTACCATATGAATACAAGAACACCCTATCTAAGCCAATAAAAATATTTGTCCATCAAAATCACACCAAAAACAAGCAAAAGAATCTCCTCCCACCTAGGGTTAACCCTCACGAGGAGGTTACTATGATTACTGCAACACCCAACCCACCTTGATATTAGATTAGTTAATTAATCTCTCTAAGAATAGCCGGGAAATGCCGTTATGATGGATATCCCATAGAAAATTACTTTTTTCCTCCTTCACTTATATTTGTTTCCAAAATTTTAGTTGTTTTAAAATCAAAATAATAACAAATGTGCTGAAAAATGTTGTTTGAATGTCCCGCTGGAATGCCCCTCAATTTATTTCCCAAGTACACTGTTAAAAATAGGTATTCAAATATAAGTAATATGTACTCATTTTTGAATAAATTCGATGCTTATCATGGATCCGAATACATATGTTTCAATTTTGAAAAAGCCATGTACTTAAAAATGAGAAGAATGGGTAAAAATGATTAAAATGAGCAGATGCTAGCCTACATAAGCTCCTTCATAATTCACTTTCAATAAATATCGACAATTACAACCAAGACTTACCGGGTATCGAATCCACATCTGCGGGTACCGTTGTCCAGAACCTGATCCGTTAAGCTACCAGGGCGATGTGAAGAAGTTATAAAAATAATTAAAAAAAAAAGGTGTACCAAAAGTAAGATAATTGAGCTGTAATAACTCAGTTTTCATTTAATCAATCGACATAAAATGATGCGGAAAACCATCTTCTGAATTTTAAGTTTCTCAAATCGCTTTGTTAAGATAGCTTGAACAGAAGCTGAGATTAGCAATATTAAATTACACTGCTCATTTTTGAGAAAGCACGATTACTTAAATTTGAGTACATCATCACTTATTTACGATGCAATTGTACTCAAATAAAAACGGGTATGTTCATGTACTCATTTTTAAGAGCCTTCTTTTTACCTTTCTTAAAACTCCCATATCCAATAGGAAATTATTTAGTACACAACTTAATACATTACCATATGAACACAAGAACACCCTACCTAAGCCAATAAAAATATTTTTCCATCAAAATCACACCAAAAACAAGCAAAACAATCCCCCCCCCCCCACCTAGGGTTAACCCTCACGAGGAGGTTACTATGATTACTGCAACACCCAACCCCCCTTGACATTAGATTAATTAATTAATATCTCTAAGAATAGCCGGGAAATGCCGTTATGATGGATATCCCTCAGAAAATTACTTTTTTCCTCCTTCACTTATCTGCTGTACGCATTAAACAAATAAATGCCCTACCAAAGCGCGGGAGCAAATCGATGTTATCAATTTTTCAGACTTTGCCCATTTGCGTACTGTTATTGGCATTTGGAGTGAGAAAGATTTGGGCTGTAAGTAGGTAGGTCAGGTTCACCGAATAACCGATGGTATTGATTCGGGTGTTTGCTGCTGCTAGGGGCTATGAAAAGCAGGATATTCATTACCCGTGTAACCGATGGGTTGTGCAGTTTCTAGTGTGTTTAAAAGAGCCAAAAAAGGATGCAGTTTTGGAGCGGGAAGGACGGGGTGTTAAGGTGTAAAAACCGATGGATTTATTGCGGTTTCAGTGCTTACTAAAAGTCCAAAATATTGGTGTTTTTGGCATGCAATTATAGGGAGTAAATGCACTGTAAAGCAAGGGTATTAAAAATGAGTACCTGAACCTACTCGTTTTTCTTTGAGTACAATTGCATCGTAAATGAGCGATGACGTATTAAAATTTCAGCAATCGTAATTTCACAAAAATGGGCAGTGTGATTTAATAGTGCTAATATCAGTTTCTGTTCAAGTCATCTTAGAAAAGCGAGCATCTTTTTCAGACTTTGCCCATTTGCGTACTGTTATTGGCATTCGGAGTGAGAAAGATTTGGGCTGTAAGTAGGTAGGTAGGTCAGGTTCACCGAATAACCGATGGTATTGATTCGGGTGTTTGCTACTGCTAGGGGCTATGAAAAGCAGGATATTCATTACCCGTGTAACCGATGGGTTGTGCAGTTTCTAGTGTGTTTAAAAGAGCCAAAAAAGGATGCAGTTTTGGAGCGGGAAGGACGGGGTGTTAAGGTGTAAAAACCGATGGATTTATTGCGGTTTCAGTGCTTACTAAAAGTCCAAAATATTGGTGTTTTTGGCATGCAATTATAGGGAGTAAATGCACTGTAAAGAAAGGGTATTAAAAATGAGTACCTGAACCTACTCGTTTTTCTTTGAGTACAATTGCATCGTAAATGAGCGATGACGTATTAAAATTTCAGCAATCGTAATTTCACAAAAATGGGCAGTGTGATTTAATAGTGCTAATATCAGTTTCTGTTCAAGTCATCTTAGAAAAGCGAGCATCTTTTTCAGACTTTGCCCATTTGCGTACTGTTATTGGCATTCGGAGTGAGAAAGATTTGGGCTGTAAGTAGGTAGGTCAGGTTCACCGAATAACCGATGGTATTGATTCGGGTGTTTGCTGCTGCTAGGGGCTATGAAAAGCAGGATATTCATTACCCGTGTAACCGATGGGTTGTGCAGTTTCTAGTGTGTTTAAAAGAGCCAAAAAAGGATGCAGTTTTGGAGCGGGAAGGACGGGGTGTTAAGGTATAAAAACCGATGGATTTTAGTGCTCACTGAAAGTGCCCAAATATTGGTATTTTTGGCATGCAATTATAGGGAGTGAATGTACTGTAAGGAAAGGGTATTAAAAATGAGTACCTGAAGCTACTCGTTTTTCTTTGAGTACAATTGCATCGTAAATGAGCGATGACGTACTCAAACTTCAGCAACCGTACTTTCGCGAAAATGAGCAGTGTGATTTAATATTGTTAATATCAACTTCTGTTCAAGTCATCTTAGCAAAGCGACCTGACAAACTTAAAATAGTTGTTTAGAAGATTGTTTCCCCTTATTATTTTATGTCGATTACTTCACACTCAAGTGCAAGTAACCGAATTTTGTCAAAAAAATAGAAATGTTATTTAAAATTGCTAATATCAGCTTCTGTTCAGAAGATGATATTCCACATTTGATGTCGATTGCTTAAATAGAAACTGAGTTATTACAACTCACTTATCTTACTTCCCATGCTTTTGGCACACCTTTTTAACATTTCTTCTGTTTATAACTCCTTCATGTCGCCCTAATAGCACATGTCACTCGAAAAATTTAATATACACTAGCACCTGCCGCACAACAATCTTCGGTTTAATGACTGAGAAACTAACTCGAAACCTTCTGCACTGTTAAAAATAGGGACTTGAAAATAGTAAAATGCACTCATTTTTTATTACATTCGATGTTTATCATGGCTCCGAATACATGATTTTCAATTAAAAAAACATGTATTGAGAAATGTGTACAATGAGTAGATGCTTGCCTACATAGGCTGCCTTCATAAATCCCTGTCAACAAATATCGACAATTACAACCTGGTCTTACCAGGAATTGAACCCAGATCCTCAGTATCGCAGTTCAGTGAATTAAGAAGTAATAGACAGTAGAAATATTAAAAAAGGTGTAGGTAGTAAGATATTTGATTTGCAATAACTCAGTTTCTCTTTAAGCAGTCGACATCAAATGCGGAAAACCATCTTCTGAACTACTATTTTATTTTTTTAGTTTCAATTAAGTCACTTGAACAGAAGCTGATATTAGCAATTTTAAATCACATTTCTAATTTTTTTTGACGAAATGCGGTTACTTGCACCTGAGTTTGTCATACTCCATTTTACGATGCAATTATACTTAAATAAACCCAGTAGGTTTAAATACTCATTTTTAAGTACTTTACTTTACCAGTGTGATTACGAGCTCGCTATTCTTCCAATCAAACCCCGAAAACTCAAATAAATAATCTTGAATAAAATTCTCTATCAACACCCGAGAAACCTTAACACAAGTTTACCCACTCCATTTACCCCATAAATCCCCTACAGAGCATAATATACCAGTTATGAAATTTCTCACTGTGAACAACAAATAAATCACGTTAACATGTTGTGAAGTTAGTCGGCCTACAAGTAAATTATCGTCTCCAAATGCTCTATCCCAGGGATCACTTTACTCGCTTATTAAGCTGTCTGAATATGAAATACGGAACTGAAGTATAAATTAAGTGTTTCCCTTGTCATGTTTAACTATATCCCAAGGAAGTTTTTCCTTTTATAGATCTTATTCTGAATATGCCTTACAAGCCGAGTGGTAGTTTATTTTTGAAAGGCATGCATCTCACGTTTCTTTGCAATTAGTTTGAAAATTATGTTATCTATTTAATTTGATTCCGGCTAAGAGCTTATTTAATGCACTTAATGCATTAATGGTTGTATGTTTAATCGTTATTTTAACACTGGAGTTTGTAATAGTTGGTTGTCGTTAAAACCATGCAAGTAGAAATGCGTGGTGTATTTTAGGTAATTGACAGATGTATTTGAGTATTGCTAATTCTTGAAGTTTTTAAAGTGGGGAGTTTTTATAAATGTGTTTGGATTACCTGTGTTTTTTATATTGGCATGCCTGTGCGATAATTATCCATGAATCTCTCCCCCCCCACGCACCTATTCGTTGAAAGGCTGAAAGATATTAGCGAATACTTTATGGCAGATATTATCTGTTCATAAATGGCAGCATGATCAATGGCTTGTTTAAAGAAAACATATTTAAGTCTAAAAAACCCACAACAATAATTTTTTCTTTCTTCTCTCATTAGTGTTCAGAAAGAGATGTTCTAATAATGTTAAAAAAAGGGTATTTCTGAATTTATTAATAAAAAATATTTATAATTTGAGGATCGGGTCTCACTTAATTCTACTGCAAAATTAAAAAAAAAAGAAGATTTATTGGACTAGCATGAGAGTTACAATTATCTAATAACTGACTTTATTTGAAATCATTGGTTTTATTCTCTTTATTATATACTCTAACGCAAATTTAGTTATATCGCAAATTTGTTATATCGCAAATTTAGTTATATCGCAAATTTATCTATATCGCAAATTTAGTTATACCGCAAATTTAATTATATCGCAAATTTGATTATACCACAAATTTAGTTATATTGTAAATTTAGTTATACCGCAAATTTAATTATATCGCAAATTAAGTTATACCGCAAATTTAGTTATATCGCAAATTTAGTTATATCGCATTATATGCTTTTCACATTGCTTTCCATATTGCTTTCCAATGTTACTCTACTAATATTTGTTAATTTTTCCCTTCAATGCAGTCACAACAATTATAATATTAAGGATGAATAATCTCTATCTATATTGATTAGAGTTTTAAATGCGTTTCATAAAAACAACAGCACTGAACAATTGCGCTTAGCTTTCGAAGCTCTGTATTATATTCTAGCTTGTTGTATCATATGATTTATTCAAAATATAAGCTCATGGAATTGCTTTATGTGAGTTACTTATTTCATTAGTACGTTTGTTTGTCACGCAATTTCGTGCTCCAAATACACAGATAGAAACACGTAATACAAGGAACTGGAATATAAGGAATGGAATGTACCGGAACCTACTTGTTGTTTATTGGCATAAAAGCTTCGGATGCAGTGTTTTATTATGTTTTTTATTTCGTAAATGAGAATTGTTAAAAATTAACATTGGTCTTAAACTAGAAATAGGTACATACACTGCAAAAAAAATGCTTAAAATGAGCACATGGACGTACTCGTTTTTCATTGAGTACAATTGCATCCTAAATGAGCGATGACGTACTCCAATTTAAGTAATCGTACTTTCGAAAAAATGAGCAGCATGGTTTAATATTGCTGATATCAGCTTCTGTTCTAGCCATCTTAACAAAGCGATCTGGAAAACTTAAAATATTTGTTTAGAAGATTGTTTTCCACATTCTTTGATGTCGATTGCTTAAATAGAAACTGAGTTATTATGACTCAATTATCTTACTTCCTCTTCTTTTGGCACGCCTTTTTAACATTACTGCTGTTTATAACTTCTTCACATCGCTGTGGGGATATAACGGATATGGCATTGGGCTTCGGTACGGAAGACATTATGTAGATAGATTGGGTTCGATTCCTGGACAAATCCTAGTTGTAATTGATGAAAGTGATTTATGAAGGCAGCCTATGTAGGCAAGCAAATGTTTTTTATTCATTTTTGAGTACATCTCTTTTTTAAAAATTAAACTTATGTATTTGGAGCTATGATAAGCATTGAAAGTAATAAAAAATTAGTACCGTTTACTTATTTTTAAGTACCTATTTTCAACAGTGTATTTTAAAACTTGTTCATGTATTTTTGAGTACCGTCAACAGGGGCTACTTTACTCCATTATCTTGCATTTTACAAATTAAGTAAAGTGTTTGAGTATCACGTAATGCAGCTAAAATTATATTTCGGGTATCAAAATAGTCTATGATAACAGAAGATTCCGATAATCAATCATTGATTGATTTGTTTACTGTTATTATTTTTGCCTGTCTAGTAAAGTGGGTGTAGAATACTTTACTTCAATGTTAGAAATTTAATTTCTTTTCAATAAAAAAGCTTGGTTGGAGTAAATAAAACCATTTGGTTCTTATTAAGCACCATTCTAAATGTATGTTCTGTTTTTGCTGTCCAAATAAATCCATTTTTCCACTACTAAAAAATATCCTTTAAAAACCACAAATCTTTAAAGGTTTTCTAAAGTTTTCCTTTTATCGTAAAAATTGGCGAATTATGATTGATTATCTCGTCCAACTATTGCTCGTATACTACTAATTTATATAGGATTTTATTTAAGAAAACTATACTCATTATTTTACTGTACCTAGTATTATTATAAGGACAAATTTGATATGTAACAATTACATAAAAAATTATATTATTTAAAGTTAATTTTGGTGTAATAGTAATGATCAAACACAAAACATTTGTATTGTATATCGAAGGACTTTTAGAATTCTGCAATTTGCATGATAACCTTAAAGAAAATAAGATAGTCCCTGATATTCCTCTATAGCTCGAACCTCATTAAAATTCTCCAACCAGACAGCAACTGTCATTTTTAACATTAAATCTTTGAACTTCTTACATTTAAATACAAAGACTGTGGTTTCCGATTCTATAAACCAACAGCATACTTAATAACGATTCTTCAATAATTCACTTAGTAGCATTTAAAAGAATTTGAATTGTTATGCATCCCCATTAAAATTGATAGGCCCCCATCTAATAGAAGTAAACCAGAATTTATTCGAAATCGAAAACTCAATTTTCTGCCCGTCTGAGATTTAAGACATTACGAAGCAATCTTTATTCATCCCGACCAAAATCACAAGTGCTTTCAATTTAAAAGATAAATGTCAATTCAATAGGCAGAAGAATTCGCATTGAACTATACGAAATTAGACGCCGAAATTATTTTCGTGCATTGCTGATTTGATAACATCCGCTCTTTAACAATGATAAATCGCAAATCTTCGCTGCCGGCGAAAATTCTTTTTTCACTCTTAGCATAGAGATATGATTTAGCTAAATTCCAATACTTAGACAAAGTGTAAAGGTTTCGTTAATTTTATTTGAAGATATCTCTCTAGGAGCGCTAGACCGTAATTTCAAAAGTTTCGGAGCTTTGAGAAGATAATAAAGACATTTGTATTTTATAGAGTTCGCTTGGGCTCGTGGCTTAATGTATTTAGTGGGCTTAGCGTTAATAATATGTTCGAAGAATGTTTCTTGGAGTTCGGTAGGTTGAATTAAAGGGTTTAATAGAAGTTGATTGAAAATATCGATTTTGATTTGTTTTAGCAATATTAGCATTTTAAATAAAATCAGATATTCTTTGTTACACTGTTAGAAATAGGTATTCAAAAACAAATAAAATGTACTTATTTTACTGAGTACATTCAATGCTTTTTCATAGCTCCAAATACATAAGTTTCATTTTTGAAGAAGATATATACTCAAAACTGAGTAAAATTAATAAAAAAATACCAATTGCTTGTCTACATAGGCTGTCTTCCTAAATCACTTTCAATAAATATAAACAATTACAAACAAGACTTAATGGGAATCTAACCCAGATCCTCAGGCAACGCAGTTCATTGCCTTATCCGTTGTACTACTAGGGCGACGAGAAAAAGTTATAAACAGAAGAAATGTTAAAAAAGGAGAGTCAAAATAATGGGAAGTAAGATAATTAAGTTGTAATAACTCAGTTTCCATTTAAGCAATCGACATAAAATAATGTGCAAAACCATCTTCTGAACAAATACGTTAAATTTGCCAAGTCGCTTTGTTAAGATGGCTTGAACAGAATCTGATATTAGCAATATTAAACCATACTGTAATTTCTTGCAAAAGTAATATTTACTAAATTTGAGTACGTCGTCGCTCATTTACGATGAAATTGTACTCAACGAAAAACCAGTGCGTCCGTGTACTCATTTTTAAGCATATTTTTGTTACAGTGAATAAATTAAAAATGACCAAACTACGCAATGCATGAAATCACTAAATATTTCGCAATACTTTCTAGAAATTGTTAATGGTACTCGAAGCAGCATTCACCAAAATACATTTTTATGTCTTTATTCAGTTACAGACGAAACAATTTGATTATATTTAAACTACATATCAAAAATTCTTTTCTAGAAACTATGATGGATCATCTAAGCTAAATGTCTCTGCATGGGAAATATGAACGTAGAATCTTCCTTTCGCCCCCCCCATCTTCAGTTTTCTTCGGTTTGTCCAACCAAACGGAAGGATTCAACCCGTTCCGATGCAATTGTTATTAAGTAGACGCCGTTCTGAGGGCATAAGGGATTGGAACATCCATTTAATAGTGGGAGGGGGAACCCATTATATCCTATGTCAGCAGGAATTCCTAATGGTACAAGAACTTACACAAAACAATAATTGGCTCGATGCCATGTTGCAAGGACATTTCCTACGGCTTCACATAGGGTCGGAATTTATTTAAAACCGTAATGTAAAATTTAGTCAATTCGCAAAGGCAAAATTGAATTTTCTCGTGGATTCTGAAAGGGAATAAATTAACCCTTCCTCTCTACTTGAATAGTTTTCGCTTACGGTAATCGTTAATGCAATTTTAAAGGACATCCGTGTGGTTGCTTAGCATACTGTATTGTGATGTGTTTCTTTAAAAGAGATCAAACAACAGTTCCTAATTTCTTGAATCCTTATGACTCCCCTTAAAAATGTAAATGATCGAGGAATTCTACTGGTAAAATAGCAGGGAATTTTTGTATTGTTTGAAGTTGAATCGTAGTTCAAACAATAGAATTTATAATCTTTTAAGGTGACTCAGTACCCTAAAACCAATAGAAATGTTATTTTGTTATTGGTTTAAAATAATATTTGATCCCATTAGCATGTTTTACCAAAGTTTTAAAGCAATTGGATAAATATTAGTCATATCATATTTTTTTTTACTACTTCTCATATGTGCCACATTCAATACAGAAATCTTATATATATTTAGCTCAGTTTGAAATTTTTGTGAACATAGACTTAATTAAAATGTTAAAACGCATATGAATATTTATAAATTAGCATTGTATATTAATTAACATAAAAGTATATAGTATAGAATTAGGGTTGGCATTAGGAAAATATTAAAAACAATTTGTTTTTAAAAATTAAAATGTTAAAAAAATTAGTGTTTTTTTGGAAATATATGGCCGGGTTTTCATTTTCATTTATAATTTTTTTCTCCTAAACTCAAACACTTCTACAAAATACTTCTAGAAATATAGTATTTAGTATGCGAAACTGCAAACTCCTCTCTTTCTATCTTGGGTAAAATTTCACAGAGAAATTAAATTATAATTAACCAATTTATGTGCTGGAAGCAAATATAAAGGAGGGAGAAAGATAGGCCCTAGTACATCTGCAGTAGCGCACAAAAGAAGCCCACAGCGCAATGCTTCTTGGGATACTGTCAACAGTTTTGTGATGCGCAGAACTTGAAAACCGGTTGGAGCGCACAAAAAAAGTCATCGGCGCATGCATTTTGGGATACAGATTTCTGCACAGAACCGGTCTGCAATACTTCATATTCTGCCACTTTTACGGCTTTTCCTTTCCCTTATCTCCTCTCTGATTGGAAGACGAAACACTAAATATCAATTATGATATTAAAGTCAATTTAATTAAATAACATTTCAAAGTTAAACCAGTGAGTATAATTCACAAACATAGGATTACAAACCATTCTTGGATATGAGGTACTTAATCAGATAGATTGCTTTAAAGTCGCTTTGATGTTATAATCCCAATTTGTAAAATCCATTTTTAACGTAGAGTCCGACATCATGAATATTGTAGGTATGTAAGGACAATTTCTGCTCTTTGACATTTACTAGCACGGAGAACATGTTTTACTCTAAGTATCTACAAACCGAGAATTTATTGTCATTCGGAAGGGGTAAAATTCCCGGGCAGGATGGAAATTTCGTTTTTATTTGTAGTAAACAAAATTATAAATTTCGCCTCGTGAAATTCGGGGACAGTAACTTCTACTTTCGCGTTTTAATTTAAATGAAATATGGCCGCATTGATCTGTTTATCGTTGAGGATAGTAGAGGGAATTTCCGGGAGGGAAAATGCATTGAGAGAGGGAGAAAGGGAATAACAAATTGCTTTACTGAATTGTTCCAGAATAATTAACTTTGTGCGGTTATTTATCGAAACTTGGAAGGAAAGATTACCAAAGGAAAAGCGATTCTTAAGTGTAGTTGGATTTCAAGCAATTTGGGAACTCGATATTTGGGATTTGTAATTTGAATAGATGATATATTTATTGGCTGTATAAATCATTATTAAGTTATATTTAACTGTACTTTATATAAAAGGATTCATGAAGTGACCATTTATTTGAAGTATTAAAACAAATTTCAAATATTTCTGTTGAGTATGAGATTTCGTTATTCACTCTGAATCATTTAGTTTTTAAACAGGGTGTTCCAAAACATATTTACACGTTTTATGTCTTTGTAAACTTACCAGAATAAGGTACGTAAGTCCCCCCAACAAAAAAACTAATTAAACAATTCTTACCAAAGAATATATTTTTAAATATTGAACATAATTGTCTTATCCTGCATTGCTAAATAAGCTTATTAGAAAAAATGCCGCAGTAAGCAACAGTTGGATAGAATGCCGTATAAAAATTAAAATGTCTTCAATAATATATATTTATTAAAAAAGTTTTTCTGATTTCTTATTTTATTTAATTTTTTCATAAAGTTATATTATTTAAAAACCTCCATTACATAAAGAAATAAAGTTCTCAACTTTATTAGTTTTCGGATTATTCTCATAAATTAAAAAGAAAAGTGATAAATAAAAGTTTTATTTTCAAGAGCCTAATCTTCATATTACTAAATAGAATTAAGGAACACATTTTATAAAGTTTATTTTTTTCTTTTGCGTGCATTCGTTTTTAAATTATATTTCTGGTTCAAAGTTCCCTTCGCAAACTCATGAAGCTTATGAAATATATAGTAATATATATAAACTTTATTATTTTCATAAATTTTTTTATTAGCACTAAAACGGTTTGACGCGAAATATGAGAATCAGTTTAGTCGGTACATTTCCCGCTACTTTCTATTTATTACCAGAAAACTGAAATATTAGGCAATCAACCGAAACAAACTTGAGTTTTTATCACGCTTCCTGGATGTACAATTGCTCAAAATTAAATTCCTTGACTGCTGTATCTAGTTAACAAGATGCTATGTCATCCCCATAGCCCCTTGCCAGGAATTCCATAAACGCTAGTCAACATTCTTTTCAAGTATCTGAGTTTGAAGAATTTTTTACTTGTCTTGCATCCTTACAGCATTTTTCATTGGAATGCTGCCAAATGTGATTATTCTCTGAGAGCACTTTCTTTGCGTCGCTCCGCTATTACATTTGCAGTGGGGTAAAGTCTAAACGGATCTTGAATTCTTCCACTGTGTGAGAGACATGCTATGAGGCGCTTTTGACACTTTTTTTTTCTTCGAACATAGGATTTTAAACTTTGTTTTTGGGGACAGTTTGGTTTATTTCAGAATCAATTGGTAGTGAAGACACGTATGTGGGATAGATTGGGAGTGCATCTGAAGCGGTCGTGATGGGGGATTCTAATCAGATAAGTTTTACAAATAGACAGCAAGAAAATGCTTTTTATAACCTTATTGATCTTTAATGAGGACACTGGGTTATGTTTTTCAGGAAAAGCTACCACGATTCACTGCTTTTCTTTTAATTTAGGGTATATTTTTATGTTCTATGTATTTGTATGTTTAATTTAGGGTATGAGTTAATTTTACTTTATTGGTCGGTCGTGATAAGGGATTTTAATCAGATAAGTTTTACAAATAGACAGCAAGAAAATGCTTTTCTAAACCTTATTGATCTTTAATGAGGACACTGGGATATGTTTTTCAGAAAAAGCTACCACGATTCACTGCTTTTTCTTTTGATTTAAGGTATATTTTTATGTTCTATGTATTTGTATGTTTAATTTAGGGTATGAGTTAATTTTACTTTATTGGTCGGTCGTGATAAGGGATTTTAATCAGATAAGTTTTACAAATAGACAGCAAGAAAATGCTTTTTATAACCGTATTGATCTTTAATGAGGGCACTGGGATATGTTTTTCAGAAAAAGCTACCACGATTCACTGCTTTTTCTTTTGATTTAAGGTATATTTTAAAGTTCTAACATGAGTTAATTTTACTTTATTAGTCGTCTTGATGGGAGATTCTAATCAGATAATTTTACAAATAGACAGCAAGAAAATGCTTTTCTAAACCTTATTGATCTTTAATGAGGACACTGGTATATGAGTTTCAGGAAAAGCTACCACTATTTACTGCTTTTCTTTTGAATTAAGGTATATTTTTATGTTCTAACATGAGTTAATTTTACTTTATTAGTATTTGTATATTTTTTTAAACTTTATATTGCAAATAATAGTATTGGTTTAGAGCTAATGAGTAGAAATTTTAGATCGGTTAGTTTTTGAAGAAATATATATTAAAATATTGTTTGTTGGCCAAATAACAGAATTTTTTTCTGAAAATAACTCAAGTTTAAAGAGCGTGAGACAAGCTATGAGGTGCTTTTGACATTTTTTAACACGTTTTTGTATGTTTTTCAGGAGAAGCGTTCACTGCTTTTCTTTGATAAACTCAATATTTTTAATGGGTTTAGTTAGTTTTCAGTTTAGTAGTTTTTTTTAAAAAATTAGTTTATTTTGCGTTAATTAACATAAAATAAAATAATAGCAAAAAGTTGCGGTGGGGACACATTCCTAACAAATATCGTGGAATGTTAACAAGTTAGTAAACATTCCACGATATTTGTTTGCTCTTCAGTTAACAAGTATAACTTAATTTATAATTTTCAGATTAACACACTTTAAATACATAAAAAGGGTATTTAATAGCCGAATATTATTTTTAATGCACGCATTTGTCTTCAATAAGATCCCGCATGATTAATTACTTCAAGTGAGTTATCACATCGCATTTGGGGATCAAATATGAATTGGACGGTTTCGCGCTTTTTAAACTGTCTCTCCACTCAATCATTTAATTTTTAAACTTCCACCGAAACTCAACGGGTCGAAAAAATATCTACTTTACCCAAATCAATACTAGAAAGACCCCTTTAATAGATATGAAGATAATATTCATCATTGAATATTATCTCTCTATCTATTAATGGGACTTTGAAAAGATCCATCATATACTTTGAAAAGATTTATTCTATCTATTGAGTAGTCAAAGTGGATTTGGGGGATCAAAGAACACGTCTGATGCTGCGCAATCGATAGCTTTGCGCTTGTTAGTGATTCCGGAAGGCCCTTGAATAGGGCGCTTAATGAAAGCCATCCGAGCTCTATTCAACATTCAGAAAAGATAAAGAAATCCATATCCGTGACACAAATGATTGCCTCTACTGGAAGTCAAAATTGCTGCATCACAGGAGCATAGAATGCATTCGGTGTATTATGCAGCTTTTTGTGTTTGTAATTTTGGTAGTACTTAACAAAAAGTGGGATGAATGAACATAAAGTGAATGATGTTAAGGTCGAATTTGTATTGGGGATATGAAATAATATCCTAAAATGATAATTTATGTTTGTTAGAGACGTTAAGTTCGTTCAGGTTTAAAGTTAAAATCATACAAATCATTTGAAATGTTAGGTATTTTTGATGCAAAGTAAAAGTACCTCTAACTTTTGTATAAGTACAGAATAATTCTCATAAATATAAGCAACGATAGAATATTAACTTTAGACTACTTTTATGCACTGTTAAAAATAAGTAGAATTTAATCATTTTTGATTACATTCAATGCTTTTAATAGTTCCGAATACATAAGTTTCATTTTCGAAAAAGATATGCATTCAAAATTGCTGCATCACAGGAGTATAGAATGCATTTGGTGTATTATGCAGCTTTTTGTGTTTGTAATTTTGGTAGTACTTAACAAAAAAGTGGGATGAATGAACATAAAGTAAATGATGTTAAGGTCGAATTTGTATTGGGGATATGAAATAATATCCTAAAATGTTAATTTATGTTTGTTAGGGGCGTTCAGTTGGTTCAGGTTTAAAGTTAAAATCATACAAATAATTTGAAATGTTAGGTATTTTTGAGGTAGAGTAAAAGTACCTCAAAACCTTTGCAAAAGTACAGAATGATTCTCATAAATATAAGCAACCAAGCCAAGGGCTACAAATATTTATTTTTCAATTTTTAGTTGATATTAAAAATTTATCATAAACATTTATTATTTCCATTAAAATCTTTTACAAATTCTTTAAGTATAATTATAGAGTATAAATTTCGAGAAGGAAATGTGCAATTCAGTTTGAGATAATTAAAAAAAAAACATATTAGTAGTTGATATTTTAACTATTAATTTACTCTTATGTTTCGGAAATAAATATATATTAAATAAATTTAGTAAAAAATATTTATATTTATATAAAATAAAATTCTGTTTCAATATTTGGTGTTTTAATGTGATTATCAATTATATATATTATTTCAGTAGGAAAGATCCCTTTTGCGGGTCTCACACACAACAGATCTTAACATGTGAGACATAAAAAAAGGTGAATTTCCTGGAGCAGTGGTAAATCGTACTTTTGAATCATGAATATTAACGTTTTTTTATTTTAAATGCTTTTAAAAATAATTATTTTCAAAAAGTGTTTAAACGAGCCGTTGGAAGTGCTGCCATCTATGGACATAATTATTTAAACGAAGGGTTTTTCTTATATAAGATTATATATTAATTCATGCGATAATCATAGCACGGTTATGCTTGTTAATTATTAGTTCCTTTAAAAGAATTGAATTATAGTTAACCTTAAATTGAATATTAGTTTCAATACAATTTTATTTTTAACTAATATTTCCTTAAGGTATAGTTTCAGTAGCATATTATATATTACCGGTTCAGTAGACTGAGAAAAGGGAATGCCAAAAATGAAAAAGGACAGAGAAAGTAACCGAAACTTTAAAGTTGTGTCTCATTTCGAAATAAAAAAGCAACATCCCCTTACAAGATGGTTTTGCATATCTTCCAACATCTTTTTGCCAAAAATCTAGGGTGTATGGTAGTTAGTTAACCTTAAATTAAATATTAGTTTCAATACAAATTTATTTTTAACTAATATTTCCTTACGGTATAGTTTTAGTCGCATATTATATATTGCCGGTTCATTTGACTGAAATATGGCGATGCCAAAAATGAAAAAGGACAGATAAAATAACCGAAACTTTAAAGTTGTGTCTCATTTCGAAATAAAAAAGCAACATCCCCTTACAAGATGGTTTTGCATATCTTCCAACATCTTTTTGCCAGAAATCTATTTGAAAGAAAGGAAAGTACTTTCTCGGATGTTTTGAATAAAAAATGTTTCTTACCCATGAGGTATCATTTCATTTTGACGTTTCATTTTTTAGGATTGTATCCGGTTGGATTTCATCGGGATTTTTTTATCTTTCTTTGTAAATGCGCTCTTTTGGGATCTTTTCAAATGTAGAAAACAGTAGGTTGCGTGAAATAATTTTTCAAAACATGCATTTTAAAATACAGCAATATCTCTAAAAGAATTGAAATTTAGTATACATTTAAATGGTTTGATATGATATTTGAGATTATAATAGGTGTCAGTTAATTTAAACATAGCAATATATAATAGATTATGAATTAAATAGTAATACGTATTTTCACAAAACTTCCAAAATGTTGTTTAAAAATGTTAAAACTATTAATTAAAAAAAAATCATTTTTTTTAATTGATACAAAGTCTAACTTACTATTATTGTTTGATATTAAATCCATATTTTAACTATTGTAGGGTAAGAGATAAAAAAGTAAGATATTGAAAAATTAAATAACGATTAAATTGTATCAACGAAAGAGTAAAGCCTTTATTTTGGTTGCAAAAATAATTCGTTTGACGTAAATAATCAATTTAAATAAAATATATATATATATATATATATATAATTTATTACGTTTAGACGTTATTTTAAAAAAGTTGATTAGTATCTCAATTTTTTGTTTATTGTATTCATTTTCTCTTGAAATTTTCCTCCAAGTTCCACTTTAAGTCCCAGTTATTGTGATTAAATTTGTAATTGTTTATTTTATTTTTATATATAACCAATTTTTAAAAAAAAAATCTAAAATTGTATTTTATGCACTAAGTACATGTAATTTATAAAACCAATTATTAAAAAAATCATTTAGCAGAGCAATTGATGACGAGGGTGGAAGAACCAGGCAGCTCCAGTTTTAAAAATTGTTCAGGAAGGACCAAAAACACTTGCGTTTTTCTCATCAAATAATACACAAATACAGCTCATTTTCCTCTATAGTCATTGTTTCCTTTATAGTCAATAGTCATTGTTTAGAGCTGCCGCCTGGTTCTTGTAACAATCGATAGAGGATTTTTCTTAATAATTGAAAAAGTATAAATCAGAAAAAGCGGAGCTGCCTGGTTCTTCCCCCCACCTCTTCAATTCTAAATGTAAGAGCTGAATTAATATTAAGCTACCCAATACCAAACTACCCTATACCAGATAGTGAGTTTTGATTGGATAACATCGAATTAATTAATACTCACGCTAAACCTGTATTAAAACCCCTTAACGGGCTGAATACAACCCCCGCCTTGACGACGTAATGTTCCAGGATATCGAGCTACTACACCCACCGAGGCAAGATGCAATAAACCTGATTTACAACCCTAGCACATCCATAATCCGAAGGTAAAATATTCTATTAAGTATGTTCGGGTTAGAAATAAAACCGAAAGTAAGGAGCAATTTATCTGAGTGTTATTTGCCCATTGTCTCTTAGTCGTAAAACTCCGGGAAGTAGCTCTAATCCGCTCCTTAGGTGGATTCAGCTTAGTGTTTGCATGGTATAAATATAAGTAGAGAGATTTAACCGATGTGTAACATAAGGGCATGGTAAAAGAGAAATTTTAAGGGTTTAAAAAATCCGTCCAAACTGGTTTCAGTTTCTTAATAATCGGAAGTAAGAGTTTGAATTTATAAGAAATGCCCCTATATAAATAATAAAAATAACAATATACAAATGTTAGTTTTAACATAATAATGCCTTTGGTTAACATGCAAATGTTGTTTAATATATAAATGTTGTTCACGTGCTGGATACGGAAATGTAAATACCATGTATTTCCAGTTTTCCCTGTAGTACACATAATATAAAAGTTTATAAAAAAAATCTCTGACTCTGAAATGTTTTTTGAATGCAAAGCATTTTGAGGACAAGTAAAATCCTCATTTAATGAAATAATTAAAAACATACATATTTTTAAAAAAAAGGAATGTCTTGAATAAATTTAACCATCCTGCAATGAAAACAACATAACTACGGATTCGATATTTCGCATCCGTCCGATGGTTAACATGCAAATGTTGTTTAACACGTAAATGTAACTTGCCAATGTTGTTTAACATGTAAATTTAACATGCGTGTTGTTGTTTAACATGGAAATTTAACATTCAAATATTGTTTAAGATGCAAATTTAACATGCAAATGTTGTTTAACATGTAAATGTAACTTGCCAATGTTGTTTAACATGTAAATTTAACATGCGTGTTGTTGTTTAACATGGAAATTTAACATTCAAATATTGTTTAAGATGCAAATTTAACATGCAAATGTTGTTTAACATGTAAATGTAACTTGCCAATGTTGTTTAACATGTAAATTTAACATGCGTGTTGTTGTTTAACATGGAAATTTAACATTCAAATATTGTTTAAGATGCAAATTTAACATGCAAATGTTGTTTAACATGTAAATGTAACTTGCCAATGTTGTTTAACATGTAAATTTAACATGCGTGTTGTTGTTTAACATGGAAATTTAACATTCAAATATTGTTTAAGATGCAAATTTAACATGCAAATGTTGTTTAACATGCAAATGTTGTTTAACATGCAAATGTTGTTTAACATGCAAATGTTGTTTAACATGCAAATTTGTTAAAAATGCAAATTTGCTAAAATGCAAATTTGTTAAAAATGCAAATTTGTTAAAAATGCAATGTTGTTTAACATGTAAATGTTCCTTAACATGCAAATATTATACCAATTAATTTACTTGAGCAGTTGGTTAAAAAGCAAGAAATTTTATATTTTATTATTAATGGATTTTGGTATAATTGTGGCTCAGAAGTTTATGCAAATCAAAATACAATGGCACTATTTATTTTCCTTTACAAAAACGTTTTGTTTTATCTAATTCAATTCTTAAAAATTAGGATGTTTAGATTAATTTAAATAACATACTTGTAAACTATTCTCAGGTTTATATATTTTTATTTTTATTTCTAATTTAAATAACATACTTGTAAACTATTTTCAGGTTTATATATTTTTATTTTTATTTCTAATTTAAATAATAGTTGGCATTGTAAATAAAATAAATAGCTAAAGTTGTTTATATTTAATATTTTTTTGTGTGAAACTGATTCCTCCTAACACAATATACTTTGTTAAAATTTTAAAAGATTTATTTTAAAACCACATGCAAAACCAGATGCATTATAATATACCAAAAATTTTTTACAAAAGCCTAAATATGACCGACAAATTTAAAAATATTTTACGTCAGAAGTTTATTATTTTTATAACATTATGTCAAGGAAAACATCCAACACAACACTTTAAGGTTTTCGGAGAGCATGCATTTTATATTATAAGATTTCAGTGTCGTAGACAAATTTATAACAACTTTATTATGGGATAATTTTCTTAGTTTTAAAAACAATAACAATATAACTGACATTCTAGTAAAATAAATATAAAGCTCATAACTCAGAGATATACATATTTGCAGTTCCCAAATGCCAGTACCCGGCATTAGGGGATATACGCAAGAAGTAGTGTAATAATGAAGTAAAACGTGTGATATATATCACTTTAACGTGTAATATATTAGTAAACGTGTGATATATATCACTTTAACGTGTAATATATTAGTAAACGTGTGATATATATCATTGTGGAACATTAACATTTTACGCTTAAATATTATTACACCCTTAAGTTTTGCACTCTAGTGTATCATTATTTCAGTAGAAATTATTTTATGTATTTTTATCTTGAGGGAAGTCTAATAAACTTTATTTTGAGGTATAAATATTTCTCTTTCTGAATTTGTTTATCTTCGTTAGGTTTCTCCAAATAATATTTCTTTTTCTGTCCCGTATTTTATATGCTGTATTATGTATTCGTATTTGTAATATCTTTAAACACAAAATACTAATTCGAATAGTTTACATTAATAAATTAAATTAAAAATCTTATTTCTCTTCTATAGAGAAATTAAACTGGAACTGTTTAGTAAAATCGTTCTTGTTTCTAACGATTTTACTTAATTGATATAAGTGTAGCAGTTCTATTACATACTATATCTATTAAATACTATATCTATTAAATACTATATCTAATAAATACTATATCTATTAAATACTATATCTATTAAATACTATATCTATTAAATACTATATCTATTAAATACTATATCTATTAAATACTATATCTATTAAATACTATATCTATTAAATACTATATCTATTAAATACTATATCTATTAAATACTATATCTATTAAATACTATATCTATTAAATACTATATCTATTAAATACTATATCTATTAAATACTATATCTATTAAACACTATATCTATTAAATACTATATCTATTAAATACTATATCTATTAAATACTATATCTATTAAATACTATATCTATTAAATACTATATCTATTAAATACTATATTTTTTAAATAGCAATTTACATATACCAATTAAAACATTTAAAAAATTGTCCCTTTACTTCTTAAGTGAATAAAGTTAACTTTAAAGGAGCTAATACTATGAAAAATATTTCCTACGTATTAAAATATTAACGATTATTGAGTCCTGACATTTAATTTAGTCAGTTGACAGTTAACAATGTATTATAAGACATTTAACAATCTTATATAACAATGTATTACAAGGTAGTTAATAATCTTACAAAACAATGTATTATACGACAATTAATAATTTTATATAACAATGTATTACAAGGTAGTTAATAATCTTACATAACAATGTATTATAAAACAGTTAATAATTTTATATAACAATGTATTATAAGACAGTTAATTCAAACAAACTGGAATGAGTGTTTGGGAACTATGGAGCTTTTCAATAGTTCTCAGTAGTTATCAATGCACATTAAAATTTTGCTTCGAAATCAATTTAGTGTTTGTATGGTTGTTAATAAATGAACAATGAAGAATTCACCTTAGAATTTGACAGGGAGGTGTCTCACGCTGAAGTGTTTTAGGTTATTACAATACAGACAGTTACATACATTTTTACAAACTTCTTATTCCTAGCATTGATAAATCGAAATTTCACTTTTTCCACATTGCAAAACATTGAAAAAAGAAGCTCAGTATATTATACATTTTTCTAATTTTTTCATGAAAAAAATGATTAAAAGATTTTATATACAAAATCCAGGAATATTGGAAAATACTTCGAATTTTCTCATTTTTATATATAAGTTTTCAGGCATCGAACAATAAAAAGTTTTTTGTATACTCAAACAAATTGACTATTAGACTTGCATTAAATCACGCAGAAATGTAATTTTTTGCTAAAATGTACTTCATAAAACGATGTAATTTGTTAAAAAAGAACGAGATCACAACATAAAATTAACAATGCATAGTTTAATATTTAATTAAAAAAAAAACATTTTACCCCAAGGCCCTATTTTCACCCACCTTACTCTATACTTTGAGTAGTATCAAAAAGTGAATGTTTGAATTATTTGTCTGTTTAATGTAAGATTTCAGAAACATTGCGACAATTATTTGAGAATAAATATAGTATTTGGTGCACTGTAATAAAATATACACGAGTGTTTTAATGATTTTCAGAATTTTAAAAGACCGAAATTCTTTGTTTAATTGCAACAACACTTTTAACTCGAATTCATATGTGAAAAAAGATTTAAATGTAAAAGTACGAATTCTTTTTGTCAGTATAAAAAAATATTTAAAATTTTTATTTCCTTTTAAAGAAAGCAGAATAAATGAAATCCACCCTAACCTAATGCTCCAGAACCAGAAAATTATTGAACTTAGTCGTAGATTAACGATTGTATCGCACTAACCAACATTGCGTTGTTAGGAATGCCAGAATAGTACTACCGAATCAATTTTAATTGGCTCATACATCTTGAAACGGATTCGAAATAAATAATTGGAGTTCATGGGAATTCTATTGGTTGGGACATTTCTCTTGTGATTCTGTCCTAAATTTCAGGACTAAATCCCAGTCAAGAGAAAACTTATATTATTAGAATTTCAGAAGCGATTATCTTTTTAGAATTTCAGAAGCGAGTATCTTATTAGAATTTCAGAAGTGATTATCTTATTAGAATTTCAGAAGCGATTACCTTATTAGAATTTCAGAAGAGATTATCTTATTAGAATTTCAGAAGCGATTATCTTATTAGAATTTCAGAAGCGATAATCTTATTAGAATTTCAGAAGCGATTATCTTATTAGAATTTCAGAAGAGATTATCTTATTAGAATTTCAGAAGCGATTATCTTCTGAAATATCAATAATTACAGCCAAGACTTACCGAGAATCGAACCCATATCTTAAAGCACCTCAGTCCAGTGCTTTATCCGTTGCTCTACCAGGGCGACGTGAAGATGTTATAAACAGAAAAAAATAATGTTAAAAAGGTGTCCCAAAAGAATGGGAAGTAAGATAACTGAGTTGTAATAACTCAATTTCCATTTAAGAAATCGACATAAAATTATGTGGAAAACCATCTTTTGAACAAATATTATAAGTTTGTCAGGTCGCTTTGTTAGGATGGCTTGAACAGCAGCTGATATTAGCATTATTAAACCATACTGCTAATTTTTTTTGCAAAAGTACGATTACTTAAATTTGAGTATTTCATCGCTCATTTACCATTCAATTGTACTCAAAGAAAAACCAATACGTCAATGTACTCATTTTTAAGCACATTTTTTTACAGTATGTTCGTATATTCACTATGAATTAATTATAAATATTCAATTTGTCAATAAAGGTACGGCACCCTATGAGTTATATTAAAAGAATTTTCAACTACAGTACTAGAATTTCCTCGCAATGCAGTTAAATACATTAATTAACACAAAAACAGTTAACACAAAATTAAAAGTAAGGGTTTTAAGCATGCGGTAGTTGCTGTCTGAAAAGAAGTATGAACCATTCCAGACAAGACGTAAAAAGATTAACTGAGGTTGGGTTATGATTCCTTTGGTTTAGTATCCATGAAAAATTACTGGCTGTAATGCACTTGGCCGTTTGCCGTTTATCTTGAGTCTCTGACTTTGTCGTTAATCAATTATAGGCAACACTAACAATATTCTTTGAACTTATTATAGAGAACTTAGATTTATTAAAGAATAGTTCTACGCAGATTTTGTTTCCAATGTTATTTTAAGTAGATGGAATTTTATTCCAGAAAAGAAAATAAATCTGTGCGAGGAGTTTTAAAGAGATTAATTAGTATATAAACACTTTTGATTATATTTGCTTTTTCGGTAAATAATAAAAAAGATGAAAGGCCAGCAATTTATCCAGATTCCATTTTTATGGGAAAATAGTTTATCATTTATTGATTCATTAATGGATTCAATTACTTATTGATTTTATTTTATACATAAACCGCGGTAAAATAAAAGGTACTTAAAAATGAGTACCTGTATCTACTCGTTTGCATCGTAAAGGAGCGATAGCGTACTCAAATTTAATTAACAGTACTTTTTTTTAAAAATGAGCAGTGTGATGTAATATTTCTAATCTCAACTTCTGTTCAAGCCATCTTAACAAAGCGACCTAATAAACTTAAAATGGGTGTTCAGAAGATGGTTTTCCACATTATTTTATGCCAATTGCTTAAATGGAAACTAAATTATTACACCTCAATTCGCTTACTTCCCGTTATTTTGGTACATCTTTTTAACATATCATCTGTTTATAACTTATTCAAGTCGCCCTGGTAGTTTAACGGATAACGTTCTTGACCGCGGTGCCTGAAGATTCTGGGTTCGATTCCTGTTAATCTTATTTGTCATTTACGATATTTATTGAAAGTGATTTATTTACCTTTAAAAAAAGGATTTTCTTATAAAAAGTAGATATTGTGTTTATAGTTTTATTGAGTAACCCATGCATTGCTCCATAGTTAAAATAATTAGATTTTAAATTAATTCACACTATAGTGTTTCTTCATATTTTTCGTTCTTATTATAAAATCGTAAGTTTATCACGAATATTTTAAAATATAATTCCAAAGAATCATACAATACAGGACTTTCTTTTGATTTTATATTTATTTAATTTCATATCCGGCAAAGGTATTTTTAAAACATTTTAACAGACTGTAACTAACAACAAAGATCAATAACATCCTATTTATTCAATTTGTTTTCTCTAAACAACAAAACATTTCATATATATATCTTCACCGCTGGAAGAGATATATCTCGCCCCAACTCTGCTGACTCTTCCATCTCGAAGACAAACAAACTCCTATCTTGTAGACGAACCTGTTTACTTTATTGACGAACGAGCGAACGAGCAAATTCTCCAAGAAAGAAAAACGCTGTTTTTCTATCCACCTTCTTTAATAACACCTCAGATCCTCAATGACTTTTTATCCCGATCCGTAGCTTCCAGAGTTAATGTTTCTATGCATGTTCAAATAGAGATTGGGAACTCCTTTTAATTCTTGTTGTCTGAAAGTCCTTATTTTTTTGTTGCCTTTTGGGGCTCGTCTACTTATCAGAGGAGCTTATCAATCTTAACTTTTCAATCCATGAGATGAGCCCTGTGATTTTTCTTTGGGTCTTAAGATAAATTGGATCGAGTTTTATTCATTGTTCTTTACCGGTGATGTGCTGCGAGAAGTGAAATTGATTTGGGGATTTTTTTGCTCGCGTTCGGAAGAGTTTCCTTCAGTTTGCAGTGCGGGTATTAAAAGTTTAGAAATATATGCCAAAGTTTTAACAGAAAGTTGCTTTAAATTTTTTTTTATACTAAATATAGCATTAGCACACTCCTTAGACACATAACGCTCCCAATTTTGAGAATTTTGTTATTGTCAAGGCTACTTTCGTCATATTTGACAATCGTTTCGCCATTGAATTAAGGGACTTTTGGCGAAACAAGAATCCTCTAATTTAAATTTTTTTATACTAAATATAGCTTTAGGGATCACACTCTTTAGACATAATACCCCCAAGTTTGAGAATTCTGCGATCGTCAAGGCTACTTTCGTTATATTTGACAATCGTGTCGTCATTGAATCAAGTGACTTTTAACGAAACAAGAATCCTCAAATTTAAATTTTTTATACTAAATATAGCTTTAGGTACCACACTCCTTGACATAATGCTCTCAATTTTGAGAATTCTGCGATCGTCAAGGCTACTTTCGTCATATTTGACAATCGTGTCGTCATTGAATCAATTGACTTTTGACGAAACAAGAATCCTCTAGTTTAAATTTTTATACTAAATTTAGCTTTAGCACACTCCTCAGACATAATACTCTCAATTTTAAGAATTCTGCAATCGTCAGGCTACTTTCGTCATATTTGACAATCGTTTCGTCATTGAATCAAGTGACTTTTGACTAAACGAGAATCCTTTAATTAAAATTTTTTATACTAAATATAGCTTTAGGTACCACACTCCTTATACATAATGCTCTTAATTTTGAGAATTCTGCGATCATCAAGGCTACTTTCGTCATATTTGACAATCGTGTCGTCATTGAATCAATTGACTTTTGACGAAACAAGAATCCTCTAGTTTAAATTTTTTATACTAAATATAGCTTTAGGTGGTACCACACTCCTCAGACATAATGCTCTCAATTTTGAGAATTCTGCGATCGTCAAGGCTACTTTCGTCATATTTGACAATCGTGTCGTCATTGAATCAAGTGACTTTTGACTAAACGAGAATCCTTTAATTTAAATTTTTTATACTAAATATAGCTTTAGGTACCACACTCCTCAGACATAATGCTCTCAATTTTGAGAATTCTGCGATCGTCAAGGGTACTTTCGTCATATTTGACAATCGATTCGTCATTGAATCAATTGACTTTTGACGAAACAAGAATCCTCTAGTTTAAATTTTTTATACTAAATATAGCTTTAGGTGGTACCACACTCCTCAGACATAATGCTCTTAATTTTGAGAATTCTGCGATCGTCAAGGCTACTTTCGTCATATTTGACAATCGTGTCGTCATTGAATCAAGTGACTTTTGACTAAACGAGAATCCTTTAATTTAAATTTTTTTATACTAAATATAGCTTTAGGTACCACACTCCTCAGACATAATGCTCTCAATTTTGAGAATTCTGCGATCGTCAAGGGTACTTTCGTCATATTTGACAATCGATTCGTCATTGAATCAAGTGACTTTTGACGAAACAAGAATCCTCAAATTTTGAACGAAGGTAATTTATTCAGACTGGCATGTCCGAGCGATAAGTATCGCATGAACCCCCTCCCCCTCCCCACACAAACTAATTTGCAATGCAAATGTAATTTAATATCTATACAAAATCATATATTAATATAATTTACCTTAAAAAACGGTAATTTAATGAGTAAATGTAATAATAATAAATATTTATAAGTTTAGTCATTCTTGTAGACCAAATGGACAATATATTGGCAGGGATTTAATAAATATATTCGCTATTGGTCTCTGATTAAACATCACCGAATGCTAATCATTGTGGCCTGAAATATCACAATCAGTTAATATATTCATCAAATTTCAACAGCAGCCGCTAATAGCTAATTGGGAACCGAAACAATTATCACATCTTTCGAATATCAACATTATCAGCCAATTTAATAGATCATCAATAAAAATTGATCAAAAGGGAAGATTTTGTGTTTGTGATATGTTTTGTTGTGGTCATTATCGAGCATTTTGAATTGGAAGATAATTTTAAAATAGATATAAATCAACCACAAACGGGTTATAGTTAGTTATTATAATGAAATTATATTGTGTTATAAAAGCAGAGTTTGGTGTTGGTAACTTTTGTGTTTTTATATAACAAAATAGTTTGAAGAGAGAGAAAGAGATAAATGACTTGTATCTAATTTTTGTTGCTCTTTATACTACTACAGTAAGTAAAACAATTTTCTTTGTAAATATTTGCGGATCATATACACTTAAATAGTACTGGGAAAATTCAAAATATAACAGTTTTTCTTCGGCATTAAAATACAAAATGACATATGATGCAATTTTATATTTTATTGATGTTATGGTTTTTATTTTGCATATAGTTTTACACAATCAAATGTACTGGTGAATTTTAAACACCAACTAACGGTTTTCAAACTATTGCAAATAAGTGTTATTTACTTTGCAAATACCCATGTTTAGTTGTCTATACATTAAAAAAAATCGTTGTTGAGTTGCAACCACTAAAATATCAAACTCAACTTAGTGGAACCATGCTCTAGTTTTATTATATCCAGGAATGTTTGCAATTAAATCCATTTATCGATGCATTAAGTTACTATAAGTTACTGGATTGTAAAGGATATTGTCTAAAATACTGCCAGGCTAAATTATTTTTAATTTTAAGGATTTTTGGTTCACTTTAAGGTTGACATTTTATAAATTTGGATCTTTTTACAAACTGATCTGTATATTTTGTTTTAAATGGCATATATTTAATGTATTTAAATATACTTTGTAACAATGTAAAAACGTTTTATGACCCTATATTGTATTGTTGTAGAACCGTTGTACATGAACCTGAATTGTAACCTTTACCATATCTTTCCGATTTTTTTACAACCCCAATTGCAGATTTAGAAGTTATTAGAAAATATATAAAGCCATTTTGTTTTAAATATTTAAAATTTTAAAATATAAAATGTATTTGGTAGTATTTTATTTGAATACATGTGTTATCACTGCTGGTTTGCTTTAAATTTTAAATAAAATGCTCATATAATACATTGTAACTATTCTGTTTTATATAAGTTATCCATATGAGTATCATCAATCCTTATTATAAGGTATAAAAAAATACATATTATGATTAAAAAAAACTTTAAAATACCTTATTAAATCATATTTTATCAAATAGTCGTGATTAATGGCCATCCATTTCTAAATTATTTCGAAACTCACTCAGATTAAATCTATATATCTTGAGTAATTATTTTTTTTTCATAAAAAGCTTCGATGTCGCTTTTTCCACATTGTTAATATAGATAAAAAATCATTTCTTTTGTTGCATGTAAGTTTTGATTCATAAAAAAATGTGACGGCGATTTTTTAAAACTCTTTCATGATTAGATAAAGTCTTTGTGAAATGGGTATATTTACCCATTAAAAAAATTTCTATATTAAAAAAAGTAAAATTGCTTTAATGTTGTATTTGATTTAAAGTTTTATTGAATTACAATTATAACTAAAAGTAAAAACTAAAATAAATATATATATATAGACTATGTCATAATAAGATTTTTATAAATATATTTTATACAATGTAAAAAAAGGTACTGAAAACGAGTATATAAATCTATTTTCGTTTTTCTTTAAGTATAATTGCATCGTAAACGGTCGTATAGAATACTCAAATTTAAGTAATCATACTTTCTCAAAAAGTAGCAATATGATTTAATATTGCTAATCTCAGCGTCTGTTTAAGCAATTTTAATGAAACCTGACATACTTAAAATAATAGTTCAGAAGATTGTTTTTCACATTATATTTAATGTCGATTGCTTAAATAGAAACTGAATTATTAGACATATATTATTTTATTTCTCATCTTTTTGGCACACCTTTTTTTAAACATTTCTTCTGTTTATAACATCTTAATGTCGCTCTGGTAGGTTAATGGATAAGGCACACGACTGCAATGCTGATTATCTGGGTTGGATCGGTACGACTTGGCTGTAATTGACAAAGCAGATTATGTGGACAAGCGTCTACAAATTTTTAATCATTTTTGAGTTCATATCTTTTTCAAAATTAAAACTCATGTATTTGGAGCCATGATGCACATCGAATGTAATACAGAAAATTGTACGTTTTGCTTATTTTTAAGTACTTATATCAATGTTTTAAACTGCTTGTTTACAATGTTAAAAATATGTTTAAATTAACATATTTCTATCTTTTTTTCAGGTAAGATATACAAGAATTATAGTTCAGCTTTTCCAGTGCTGTTGTTTTGCTTTACATGTGTGAGAATATCTAAGGTAAAAGTTTATTTAATTAGTAAGTGTAGTTAATTTGCGTTTGATATTTTAAAATATATCCCCCAAAATAAATTACTTGTTTTGATTTATATATATAAGTTAAATCGACTTCAGACTTAATTTTTACTTTAAAATAATAAATAAACTCAAAACATTGCTAAAAATCAGAAGAATATAATGTATTCAAAAAGTTAAGTCATCGAAACTGCAATATCATAATTAAGTTTAAATATATTATTTTGAGATTTGAACATTTAATTAAAAAAAATTCAAATTTGATGCAACGTAAATTTTAAAAAGTTATAAAATTGTAAACGCCTTATTAAAAAAATAATGATTATAACTTTTAAGTAACGTATACATGTTACCCAGTGATTTGAAACACCTAAATTAAGCAGTTTCTTTTACTGTTGCTATATAGAATTTCAAAGTATAAATTTCTATGTGGTTACATAAAAAACCCTAATTTTTTCATTTAAAAGGAAATCCCTTTGGCCCAAATTTAGACGATTAGACATAAAAAGTACAATTTATTTGTACAGGAAATTCAGCGTTCCACAATTTATTTGTGCTTAATGAAATACACTCAAAACTAATGAGACTTATAAGTACTGGGATTTTATTTATAAACTCTGACTTTCAAAAAGTGCCTATGCATTTTATTCTTCTTATAATTGACCTAAACAAAGATAATAATGTAGCCTCTATTTCTATAAGTATCGTCCATTTATTTTTATGTGGAGATAATTCCGAAAGTAGATTATCTTTTTGTTTATATTCAAACAATATCCACTTTTAATAACGTAAAGATGTAACCCAGTTATTTGAAATACCTAAATTAAGCAGTTTCTTTTACTGTTGCTATATAGAATTTCAAAGTATAATTTTCTATGTGGTTACATAAAAAACCCTAATTTTTTCATTTAAAAGGAAATCCCTTTGGCCCAAATTTAGACGATTAGACATAAAAAGTACAATTTATTTGTACAGGAAATTCAGCTTTCCACAATTTATTTGTGCTTAATGAAAGACACTTAAAACTAATGAGACTTACAAGTACTGTGATTTTATTTATAAGCTTTGACTTTCAAAAAGTGCCTATGCATTTTATTATTCTTATAATTGACCTAAACAAAGATAATAATTTAGCATCTATTTCTATAAGCATCGTCCAATTATTTTTATGTGGAGATAATTCCGAAAGTAGATTAGCTTATATTTAAACAATATCCATTTTTTCTATATTAAAAAGAATAATGACAAAATCTTTTAATAACGTAAAGATGTAACCCAGCTATTTGAATTCCCTAAATTAAGCAGTTTCTTTTACTGTTGCTATATAGAATTTCAAAGTATAAATTTCTATGTGGTTACATAAAAAACCCTAATTTTTTCATTTAAAAGGAAATCCCTTTGGCCCAAATTTAGACGATTAGACATAAAAAGTACAATTTATTTGTACAGGAAATTCAGCGTTCCACAATTTATTTGTGCTTAATGAAATACACTCAAAACTAATGAGACTTATAAGTACTGGGATTTTATTTATAAACTCTGACTTTCAAAAAGTGCCTATGCATTTTATTCTTCTTATAATTGACCTAAACAAAGATAATAATGTAGCCTCTATTTCTATAAGTATCGTCCATTTATTTTTATGTGGAGATAATTCCGAAAGTAGATTATCTTTTTGTTTATATTCAAACAATATCCACTTTTAATAACGTAAAGATGTAACCCAGTTATTTGAAATACCTAAATTAAGCAGTTTCTTTTACTGTTGCTATATAGAATTTCAAAGTATAATTTTCTATGTGGTTACATAAAAAACCCTAATTTTTTCATTTAAAAGGAAATCCCTTTGGCCCAAATTTAGACGATTAGACATAAAAAGTACAATTTATTTGTACAGGAAATTCAGCTTTCCACAATTTATTTGTGCTTAATGAAAGACACTTAAAACTAATGAGACTTACAAGTACTGTGATTTTATTTATAAGCTTTGACTTTCAAAAAGTGCCTATGCATTTTATTATTCTTATAATTGACCTAAACAAAGATAATAATTTAGCATCTATTTCTATAAGCATCGTCCAATTATTTTTATGTGGAGATAATTCCGAAAGTAGATTAGCTTATATTTAAACAATATCCATTTTTTCTATATTAAAAAGAATAATGACAAAATCTTTTAATAACGTAAAGATGTAACCCAGCTATTTGAATTCCCTAAATTAAGCAGTTTCTTTTACTGTTGCTATATAGAATTTCAAAGTATAAATTTCTATGTGGTTACATAAAAAACCCTAATTTTTTCATTTAAAAGGAAATCCCTTTGGCCCAAATTTAGACGATTAGACATAAAAAGTACAATTTATTTGTACAGGAAATTCAGCGTTCCACAATTTATTTGTGCTTAATGAAAGACACTTAAAACTAATGAGACTTACAAGTACTGTGATTTTATTTATAAACTTTGACTTTCAAAAAGTGCCTATGCATTTTATTCTTCTTATAATTGACCTAAACAAAGATAATAATTTAGTATCTATTTCTATAAGCATCGTCCAATTATTTTTATGTGGAGATAATTCCGAAAGTAGATTAGCTTATATTTAAACAATATCCATTTTTTCTATATTAAAAAGAATAATGACAAAATCTTTTAATAACGTAAAGATGTAACCCAGCTATTTGAATTCCCTAAATTAAGCAGTTTCTTTTACTGTTGCTATATAGAATTTCAAAGTATAAATTTATATGTGGTTACATAAAAAACCTTTATTTTTTCATTTAAAAGGAAATCCCTTTGGCCCAAATTTAGACGATTCGACATACAAAGTACAATTTATTTGTACACGAAATTTAGCGTTGCACAATTTATTTGTGCTTAATGAAATACACTCAAAACTAATGAGACTTATAAGTACTGGGATTTTATTTATAAACTCTGACTTTCAAAAAGTGCCTATGCATTTTATTCTTCTTATAATTGACCTAAACAAAGATAATAATGTAGCCTCTATTTCTATAAGTATCGTCCATTTATTTTTATGTGGAGATAATTCCGAAAGTAGATTATCTTTTTGTTTATATTCAAACAATATCCACTTTTAATAACGTAAAGATGTAACCCAGTTATTTGAATTCCCTAAATTAAGCAGTTTCTTTTACTGTTGCTATATAGAATTTCAAAGTATAAATTTCTATGTGGTTACATAAAAAAAAACTTATTTTTTCATTTAAAAGAAAATCCCTTTGGCCCAAATTTAGACCATTCGACATACAAAGTACAATTTATTTGTACAGGAAATTTAGCGTTCCACAATTTATTTGTGCTTAATGAAAGACACTTAAAACTAATGAGACTTACAAGTACTGTGATTTTATTTATAAGCTTTGACTTTCAAAAAGTGCCTATGCATTTTATTCTTCTTATAATTGACCTAAACAAAGATTGCTATAAGCATCGTCCATTTATTTTTTATGTGAAGATAATTCCCAAAAGCTGATTATCTTTTTGTTTATATTCAAACAGCTTAATTTTAAAAATCCTTTTCCTTTCCACTTTAACACAAAAACAGTCCTCAAAAGCATTCAGAGAATAATAAAAATATTTCGGTTCATTAAGAACAGTGGGATATTTTTTGCGACAAAAAAAATAGTAACACAATTTCGTGTTACGGATTTCTATTCATTAAGATAATAGTTTTACAACTATCGCTCGCTTTCCAATTAAAATACGATCAGGATGTCTTTTATTTTTTTTTACAAAGAATTAGTTTTTATCAAAGGAAAATCGAAATAGGATCGTGTCTTAAGAAGCTCGCTGCACAAGTGTAAAAAATTGTCAATTTATGCTGAATCATTAGTGAACATTGTGTGATCCTTATTTTGTACCGCGTTTACGCAGTTGATTCTGGTTTTAGTATTTAATGCATAATTAAAAATTTAAAACTCCCGCAGTTATGCAATTAAGTTGAGGGTTTTATTGGTTGCTCTAGTTTTAATTGAAGTTTCGTGGGATTTAAAATGTAAAAGTATTTGCTGATTTCTTTTGACCATTGTTATTTAAAGTGTAGCAAAATCTTTCAAATGCATTGGGACCGATGTAAATATATTTGGAATAATTTTTTGATACATATTGATACGTATGACTTACGTATATGATATTTAACTTTTGAAAATAAATTGAAAGTAGAGAGATTTGATAAAAAGTTGGGTATTTGATTACATTCGATGAATACTTTTTAAATTAGCCAATATATCTATTTTTTATAATTATTCAGGGATATAATAATTAAACCGAAGGGATTTATACGTCTCCGTGGGATAACAATGGTAAAAAAATAGCTATCAATTTTTATTTACATATTCTGTATATGAGGTTACGATTTATAAAAAAGAAAAAACATAAATACTATTTCGGTAAATAAAGATGAAATTTATCGTTGCTGTTCATGTATTTTGAATAATATTTAACTATTTTCAAGTATTATTCAAGAATGAGTGGACGTTCAAAAAATTTATTGAAATATATTAATAACTAGCTGAAAAACCCGGCGTTGCCTTGGCTTTACGACAGATTTTTTTTTCGATTTTTTCACCGTGGCGCCATCTGGAAGTTTTAGTAAGAAGTCCTTTCTGCTTTAAGGGGGTAGAAAGGCGGATGGGCACATACCTTACTTGTATTTCTATGTTATGTACAACTAATTATTTTTTGGAAATCAATATATAGTTTTGATACAAGATTGCTTAAATATGTAACTTTGAATTAATTTTTCTCAGTGATGACTTTTATCATATTAAATCAAGTTTAAATTGATATAAGTTCAGATCAATTCGAAGAAATTACTCCAAATTCGCAGTGTATTTTCAATCATATTACTTAAATGTGTCTTTAAGGATAAGTAATATATAGATTATAATGTTTAATATTTAAAAAAAAATATTTTGACTAGCAAAATTAAAAATTAAAAACAAATTTAAAAAAATATATTGCAGGTAACAAAAATCTGCAAAGACAGTTTGTTAAACGCATTTATAAATATTCAAACTTACTGTTTTCAAAAATATTTTCTTGAATTATAACAAAAATAAGAAAGGTCACTTTTTTGTAAATATTATTAAAAAAATATATAATTATTTTAAATGTTTCACCATGTGATTATGTTAATACACTTTTCACATATATGTGACAAAATTTAATTATTATTTTTTTCAAAATTAAAAAAATAAATAAAATGTTTCCCATTACCACTTTAAAAATTTTAAGAGTAAAAAACTAGTTGAACTTTATCTTCAGTATAGCAGTGTTTGCACAATTTTGTGAGAAAATATCTTAAATATTTTACTTTGAATATTATTATTCAGCCAAACAATTACATTAAATAACTATTAAAATTAAAATAGAATAGTTTTGTATACAATAGTTGCTTTACGAAAGACGATATAAACATTTCTTTGCATGATTATTCATTTTTAAACAAAATTTCTATTTATTTTGTTTCTTAAAATAGAATGTAATGTAATGTACATAAATATACAAGATATTTTTCAAATGGCTTTAGTTTTGGTTTACCATCATTTCAGAAGCAGTTTTAGAGTTTTCTATTTCTAAACTTATCCAATTTATTGAGAAGTAGCGAACATATTTTCATGTTCCTTTATTTGCATCTCATTCTGGTTTTGAATTCGAATTTCTAGAACTCAATTTCGATTTTTATTACCTGCTTTTTCAAAATATTTGCACTAATAGTTATTTATTTTTTCAGATATGATGTTATATTTGAATTTTGAAATAGGAATATTTTAAGATAAGAAACAATTGGGAAACGATGAAAATGTTGTATTGCATTGAGGATTGATTATTTTCGTTTCAATTACGAAAAGTACTTTTATTTGGTAAATATAAATTGAATTTCGATTGCAAAACTGAAGTATTTTAGTAAATACAGAAATAGTGTTTTAGGGACATTTGATTAGTTTCCTTCTTCTTATTACTTCTGATATAATAAACAAAATAAGCATATAAACGCTATTATTTGCTACTCATCTCAATATTTCAACTTAAATTGAATTTATTGATAATACAGTTTAAATTAAGTTTTTGCTGTAATGTAAAAACTTAATGTAGTAAATTCTAAAATTATCTATCTTTACCATAACATATTTTACTTTTTGTTTAATTATTTAGAAAAAAATTAAACATGTCGTTTTCTGTTCTTTTTATTCTAAACATATTAAAAAGTTATACATGCAGATTTATTTACATTTACTCTAAAACAGATTCGACATTTCAACGTTGAACACTTCAAAGTGGATATTATAAATAACTTTAATATATATATAAAGTTATTTATATATATATATATATATATATATATATATATATATATATATATATATATATATATATATATATATATATATATATATATATATATATATATATATATATATATATATATATATATATATATATATATATATATATATATATATAATAACTAAATCATTAGTTGAATAACATATGATTTCTGTATAACTGAAAGTTTTTGCACCCACAATGCTGGCATATATAAATGAACTATTTAGAAATATTCTCAATCAATAATATCAAAATTTTTTATTAATCTTAAAAATATCACACATTTTTATTAATCTTAAAATATCACAAATTTTTATTAATCTTAAAATATCACAAATTTTTATTAATCTTAAAATATCACAAATTTTTATTAATCTTAAAATATCACAAATTTTTAGTAATCTTAAAATATCAAAATTTTTTATTAATCTTAAAATATCACACATTTTTATTAATCTTAAAATATAACAATTTTTTATTAATCTTAAAATATCAAAAAAATTTATTAATCTTAAAATATCATAAACTTTAAAGTTTATGGTCCTTAGCAAATATATGAAATTTCTGATAATATAGTGAACAAATATATTTCAATAAATTTAAATTTTCTAACATTTTCAAAAAATTATTAAATTATCAATACAAAAGTGTAAGATATATATCCTTAGGGTATTTTACAATAACACCAGAAGTAAATCCTTTTTCTTATTATAGACTTTAATTTAAAATAAGTCAACATGAAACAGATAAAATACTAATTTAAATGGTTAAAAACCGAATGGTTTAACAATTGAGAAACTAATAACTTGACCGAATCACCAGTTCGATGTTCAGTTTTAAGAAAGTGAAATTCTCTAGACATTTCAGCAAATGTTTATTTGAACTCGATTTTAAAGCAGATGGTGTTTATTTAACGAATGTAAACAGCTAGCTGTGGTGACGCGATAGTTGCCGCAAACTCTGGGAACTCATTATGTGCTAATGAATTGCGACGATTACAAGCAACTGCGACGTATTTAATAGCAGAAGTTTGCTCTTGGTATATTGTACTAATAAGGTATGCAGGCGGGCATTTGCATTTGTCTAAATTCATGACATAAAATCTAAGGAAATAATCTACTAAGTATTGCTAATGAGTGGTATATATTACATATGTATTGTATTTATTTTAATACTAAATAAATTCAAACTGAATGAAATTTCCAAAATCTATTAAAGAAATGTAAAAAGCATTTTAATACAAATTTTGAAAAGGGGTCGTATAAAAATTTTGTTTTTATTTTACGGGAATTTTCTTTAATTTAAAAATAAAATAAAAAAGTTTGTTATGTTATAAAATGAACTAAATTTCAACAAACATTTAAAAAGCTTATTATAGTTTATTATTATATTTAAGTATTCTGCGGTTCACGTAAATTAAACTTTTTCAGACAACAATGAAATTGTCTTTTTATTTAATTAAACAATTACTTTATAGTTCAATCAAATATTTGTAAAATAAAGCAAATACATGTTATTAAAAGCTTGCTTGTTAGTTCTTGCTTCATCAATAATGCTTATTTTTTAATAACTGTACTAGTATCATCTAGTTAATTTGTTACTAATATAGAGTTGAAGTAGCATTTACTAATATATTGATGTAATATCAATGTTTTTTTGCAAAGTTTCTGCTAAATACAGTAGCACTTAAATTATCCGGATTAATTGGGACCAGATTCTATCCAGATAATCAAATATCCGATTAATTGGATAATTTACAAAACAAAATTGTTTGGTAAATAAACGAATTTTGCTTTAGTATGTAATTGAATTTAATGAGTATTAAAAACAATATCATTCACCAATAAAGAAATTTTAAAATGTGTATTTTGCTATTTGTTTTTCAAAACGATTCGGATCCGGATAATTGGCTAACTGTTTATTTGATCCGGATAACTGGAGTTCGGATAATTGGAGTTTTACAGTAATAAAATTATGCCAAGGCTATTAGAGAGTTAAAACATATATTTATACTGACCCGTTTATTATAACTTACCTTTTTTGGGGATTTATTTTGTTTATTCATTTCAGATATATAAGGAAACAAAACGCGTGATGCTTCATATTTATGACATCATACGTATATTAATTAAAAAAAAAATTCTGCAATTGATCGTAATTTAGCTTTTAAAACCTCTTATTAAATATTTTATTTATGCGCAATCCTTAACCAATTTTAAATTATACTTCACATCTTATAAACTGATATATTTTGTAATTATGTATTTTTGTTTACTTATATATTAAAAAATAATTGAAAATACGTAGTTTTTTTTTACGAAGGCAAATATTTGAGGTAAACTGAGCTATCGTATTAATTAAGAATTAAGTGAAAGCTAATTTAATACTCTATTCCACTTCCATTTTTATATTGATTTGGTGAAATAAGTATCAAAGAAAAAATATAGCAGAATCCTTTGATGTGAATGGCTTAATTTAAGTGATCAAACTCGGGTTTGGACATTAAATTGAGAAATAAAATACGATAAAATGGTTTGGTTAAGGAAATGTCCTTTGTATTAAATATGGGATTTTTGATTTGGACATTAAATTGAGAAATAAAATACGATAAAATGGTTTAGTTAAGGAAATATCCTTTGTATTAAATATGGGATTTCCGATTGAAGCAATGTTTATAAAAGAAGCAAGAAACAACCGAAGGGGAAGAAGTAAAGTAATTTTTCTCTTTAATGGACCGCATATTAAAAGAGTTCATCGGATGAAATTATTTTTAGAAGCAATGTTTGATGGAAACAATTTTGTTTATTTTATTTTTATTCATTAAAATGCTACTTCAATGAACGGAAATCAAAGAAAAATGATATTCAAAAGTTGTACACATTTTTATAATTATATCTTGAAGGATATTTTGTCAGATATGCATTTGGGACTTTAAAAAATAATTTCTCCTTATTAATATTTCTTGTTGTAAATGTAGTGTAACTTTTTAAACTTTTTTTCTTGAATAAGCAACTGAAAATGACTTCTTTAGTAAATTATTTGTGTGGTCGTTGTAGTTAAAAATTAGTTAAATACGTTCTACATGATATTCAAATTTAAGAATTAAAAAGTTAAATAAATTCTCTGTAATGCACATTTTTATTTAAATTTGCATTATTCTCTAGATATAATAATGGTAAGCTAACTAAATATGCATTAAAAAATATTTAAAAATAGATTTTCATTTATTAATATTATGGGTTGTATTGAAATGTTTTGATTTTTAATTTCTCTTATATTACTGGATTTCAATAGTTAAGGCCCAATTTGCTTTTTATACATAATTTTAAACAACTTAAGATAAAAATATGAAATTTCAATGAAATGTTTTTTTATACAAATATGTATTATTTATTTTGTAAATTCATTATTATTACAGACACCATGCATTATTTTTATATAAATTATAAATGGAATGAAATAATTAATTAAATATAGTATAATTACAATATTCTATTGTTTGTTTTAGTTATCACACATTAATATTTTTTTTATTTTTTGTAAAGGCATTTAAAAAAAACTTTATTAATTAGTAATTTAAATTTTATTCTGCTAAAAAAAATCATTTGATTATATCGTCTTAAATTATATCGTCTTTATTAAGTTTAATTTATTTCTTGTCAAATTAATCTTTCTTTTCCAATTTTATTTTATTTAAGGAAATGTATTATTTGTAAAATTTTATAAGTAAAATTCATTTACTTGCTTTACTTATGCAAATATATATAAAACATTTGATAAGATTTTAAAAACAATATTTTTTTTAAAAGTTTAGTATTTGATATAAAATTATATAATAAATAAATGAAAATTTTAAATTGACTCACAATGATTTTTTTATTAATTGAATGCATCAAAATATATTTTATTTTTGATTAAAACATCCAAGTTTTTGATGAATATAAAGCAACAAAATGTGTTGTTGAATTTTCGCCGTAGACTCATTTATATCTAATGTAAACAATGCAGGTTATTCAGTAATCTAATAAATTCTTCTAATTTTTTTATTTGCATATATTATTTTGTAATCTATGAAGAATTTTGAGACTTTCTATTCACGCTTTTTATATTGTTTAACCTAATTATTAAATATGTAGTTAATTTTCGCTCGAAAAATATATTTGTTTTCTTTTAGACTATGACGAATTCCCACCATTGTTCAATCTTCTTTCAAACGCCCCTAATTGTTTAACTCTATCCAATTATTTCAATTAATGTTACACGATGTGAAAACATAAAAAACATTTTATGTATTTTTTGTTTAACACTCTATATAAATGTTCAAATAATACATTTTAGTTTAGGATGTTAGGCTTGGATATATTTTTGATCAACATCTGGAGTATGTAAATTTTTATTTACTATAATTATCTGAAAAAAAGACTCTAAATCATTATTATGAATTCTTTAAATACAGTAGAACAAAAATTATCCGAACTTTAGTTATCCGGATCAAATTAAACGGATCACCAATTATCCGAATGACTTTAAAAAAAGGAAGAAATAAAAAAAAATCCACATTTTAAAATTTTTTATTGGGAATAATTATTTTAATTTAGTCATTAAACACTATTACATACTAAAGAAAAATTCGTTTTTGTACTAAAAAATAACCTTTTTTGTGAATTATCCAATAATCCGGATATTCGATTATCCGGACGGGAACTGGTCCCAATTGATCCGGATAATTGGAGTTCTGCTGTAATTGTTTAAAGTAGGTTATTTCATAAAAAGTGTATTTAAGCAAACTAAAATAATCAATATTAAAATTTCAGCAAACGTGATAACAAAAATATCTGTCTATATGCTACAAACCATTCCATGGGTATTTTTAATATACGTGCAATTGATTTTTCGCTCGATGAAAAACTTTTACCGTGTTAAGATACTTGACGACAAAACAATTCGACTACAAGTAGCAAAATTCGTTTTTGTACTAAAAAATAACATTTTTTGTGAATTATCCAATAATACGGATATTTGATTATCCGGACGGGAACTGGTCCCAATTGATCCAAATAATTTGAATTGTTCCGAATAACTGCTGTAATTGTTTAAAGTAGGTTATTTCATAAAAAGTGTATTTTAGCAAACTAAAATAATCAATATTAAATTTTCAGCAAACGTGATAACAAAAATATCTGTCTATCTTCTACAAACCATTCCACGGGTATTTTTAATATACGTTCAATTGATTTTTAGCTCGATGAAAAACTTTTACCGTGTTAAGATACTTGACGACAAAACAATTCGACTACAAGTAGCTTTTCTTACTCAGATATATGGAGCAATAAAGAGTTAATAGCCTAAAAGGGACTAACAAGCCTGGAGATACTGTCAGCAGCAATGACAGTTTACCAAGTGCTGTCACAATAGATCGTCAATGAACAGCAGTAAAGCGTCCCAAGGGGAACAAACTGTGCGATACTTGAGTTAGAAAGAAACGCATTACAATGATAAGTATTTCCTACTTTTCTTTGGAACCTTTTGTTACAAAGAAAATAATGTGACATTTACTTTTATAATAGGGGTAATTATGTCGAGGTATAATTAATTCTCGTGCAACTGAAATGGTTATGAATGCTGTAATTTTAATTAGTTTTGTTTTCTGGTTTGATGGAAGATGTGCTTTAAAGTAAGACAAAAGGTAATTATTACTTTGAGAGCTTGCTTATTGGTACTGAATGATTTTTCGGTTTTCAATGGGTTTTCACAAATGGAAGATTTTAAGGGTATTTGAAGATGTAAATTACAAATTGCCGGCTTGAAGTTGAAATATATTCGTTCGAGGATTGTAATTTAACTTAAAATCGACAATTAAAATAGTCATGTGTTCCTTTTATAAAAGATGATTCAAAGCAAATATTTTGAGTTTAAATGATTCCGTAACATAATAGCTCAAAGTGCAAGTTTTCCTTATTTTAAATTTTTAAGATTTTTATTTTAATTTGAAGTGTAGAGAATTATTTTAATTGGGACTAACAAGAATAATTTTAATTTGAAGTGTAGAGAATTATTTTAATTGGGACTATCAAGAATACTTTTTATTTAAGTGTAGAGAATTATTTTAAATGGGATTAACAAGAATAATTTTAATTTGAAGTGTAGAGAATTATTTTAATTGGGACTATCAAGAATACTTTTTATTTAAGTGTAGAGAATTATTTTAAATGGGATTAACAAGAATAATTTTAATTTGAAGTGTAGAGAATTATTTTAATTGGGACTAACAAGAATACTTTTTATTTAAGTGTAGAGAATTATTTTAAATGGGATTAACAAGAATAATTTTAATTTGAAGTGTAGAGAATTATTTTAAATGGGACTAACAAGAATAATTTTTATTTTAGTGTAGATAATTATTTTAAATGGGATTAACAAGAATAATTTTAATTTGAAGTGTAGAGAATTATTTTAAATAGGACTAACAAGAATACTTTTTATTTAAGTGTAGATAATTATTTTAAATGGGATTAACAAGAATAATTTTAATTTGAAGTGTAGAGAATTATTTTAATTGGGACTAACAAGAATAATTTTAATTTGAAGTGTAGAGAATTATTTTAAATGGGACTAACAAGAATAATTTTTATTTTAGTGTAGATAATTATTTTAAATGGGATTAACAAGAATAATTTTAATTTGAAGTGTAGAGAATTATTTTAAATAGGACTAACAAGAATACTTTTTATTTAAGTGTAGATAATTATTTTAAATGGTATTAACAAGAATAATTTTAATTTGAAGTGTAGAGAATTATTTTAAATGGGATTAACAAGAATAATTTTTATCTAAGTGTCGATAATTATTTTAAATGGGGCTAACAAGAATACTTTTTATTTAAGTGTAGAGAATTATTTTAAAGTTAACTAACAAGAATAAATTTTATTTTAAGTGTCAGTGACTTATGTTCAGGTATTGAGATTTTCCTAATTTCCCAAGTAAAAATTCATCTATCTTTATTGAACAGTTATCGATACCTCATTATTCTAGACCAGCTTTGTAATCCACATTGCACATGGTTAATATATACTAAATAAGTGACGCAATGGATGAATATTTAGTTGGACATTGCTTCAGGGACTTCATCATTGGTTCATTTAACCAAGACTGCAGATTTTCTCAAAGACGCCTTGTCCTCTTATGACTATTGCCCAAGGCGAGAGAAGAGTATTTTGAGTAAATGCTGTTATATGCGTATTTAGATAGAATTCATGTTAATGGTATAGCTTAATGAAATAAATAAATCGATGCGATCGGTATATATACTTTAGGAAATTGATAAGATAATAAAAACTAGATATCAGGAGATAACAAATATTAGATATTACTGATATAGTATACACTAATGCTACTCTATCTTTAAGGGTGTTTGAGGGCAGTAATTATTGACTTTAATGCGCACTATAGAAAGGAGAAAACTCTGAGAATCCACTTTTAATAAAAATAATAAATGGATGTGATCGGTATATATACTTTAGAAAATTGATAAGATAATAAAAACTAGATATCAGGACATATAAAATATAGGATATTAGTAATATAGTATACGCTAATGCTACTCTAACTTTCCATAGGATGGGGAAAACTCTAAAAATCCACTTTTAAATAAAAAATAATGAATCGATGCGATCGGTATATATACTTCAGCAAATTGATAAGACAATACTAATGCTACTCTATCTTTAAGGGTGTTTGAGGGCAGTAATTATTGACTTTAATGCGCACTATAGAAAGGAGAAAACTTTAAAAATCCACTTTTAAATTATAAATCGATGCGATATGTATATATACTATAGGAAATTGATAAGATAATAAAAACTGGTATCAAGAGATAAAAAATATTAGATATTAGTGATATAGGTGTATACTAATGCTACTCGATCTTTGAGGGTGTTTGAGGGCAGTAATTATTGACTTTAATGTGAACTATAGAAAGGAGAAAACTTTAGAAATCCACTTTTAAATAAACAATTATAAATCGATGCGATCGGTATATATACTTTAGGAAATTGATAAGATAATAAAAACTAGATGTCAGGAGATAAAAAAATATTTGATATTAATGATATAGTATACACTAATGCTACTCTATCTTTAATGGTGTTTGAGAGCAGTAATTATTGACTTTAATGTGAACTATAGAAAGGAGAAATTTTTAAAAATCCAATTTTAAATTAAAAAAACAATCGATGCGATCGGTATATATACTTTAAGAAATTGATAAGGTAATAAAAACTAGATGACAGGAAATACAAATATTAGATATTAGTGATATAGTATACACTAATGTTACTCTATCTTTAAGGGTGTTTGAGGGCAGTAATTATTGACTTTAATGTGAACTATAGAAAGGAGAAATCTTTAAAAATCTATTTTTAAATAAAAATAAAATCGATGCGATCGGTATATATACTTTAGGAAATTGATAAGATAATAAAAACTAGATATCAGGAGATAAAAAATATATTAGATATTAGTGATATAGTATACACTAATGCTACTCTATCTTTAAGGGTGTTTGAGGGCAGTAATTATTGACTTTAATGTGAACTATAGAAAGGAGAAATCTTTAAAAATCTATTTTTAAATAAAAATAAAATCGATGCGATCGGTATATATACTTTAGGAAATTGATAAGATAATAAAAACTAGATATCAGGAGATAAAAAAATATTAGATATTAGTGATATAGTATACACTAATGCTACTCTGTCTTTAATGGTGTTTGAGAGCAGTAATTATTGACTTTAATGTGAACTATAGAAAGGAGAAATCTTTAAAAATCCAATTTTAAATTAAAAAAACAATCGATGCGATCGGTATATATACTTTAAGAAATTGATAAGGTAATAAAAACTAGATGACAGGAGATACAAATATTAGATATTAGTGATATAGTATACACTAATGTTACTCTATCTTTAAGGGTGTTTGAGGGCAGTAATTATTGACTTTAATGTGAACTATAGAAAGGAGAAATCTTTAAAAATCTATTTTTAAATAAAAATAAAATCGATGCGATCGGTATATATACTTTAGGAAATTGATAAGATAATAAAAACTAGATATCAGGAGATAAAAAAAATATTAGATATTAGTGATATAGTATACACTAATGCTACTCTATCTTTAATGGTGTTTGAGAGCAGTAATTATTGACTTTAATGTGAACTATAGAAAGGAGAAATTTTTAAAAATCCAATTTTAAATTAAAAAAACAATCGATGCGATCGGTATATATACTTTAAGAAATTGATAAGGTAATAAAAACTAGATGACAGGAGATACAAATATTAGATATTAGTGATATAGTATACACTAATGTTACTCTATCTTTAAGGGGGTTTGATGGTAGTAATTATCGACTTTAATGTGAACTATAGAAAGGAGAACATCTCTGAGAATCCACTTTTAATAAAAATAATAAATGGATGTGATCGGTATATATACTTTAGAAAATTGATAAGATAATAAAAACTAGATATCAGGACATATAAAATATAGGATATTAGTAATATAGTATACGCTAATGCTACTCTAACTTTCCATAGGATGGGGAAAACTCTAAAAATCCACTTTTAAATAAAAAATAATGAATCGATGCGATCGGTATATATACTTCAGCAAATTGATAAGACAATACTAATGCTACTCTATCTTTAAGGGTGTTTGAGGGCAGTAATTATTGACTTTAATGCGCACGATAGAAAGGAGAAAACTTTAAAAATCCACTTTTAAATTATAAATCGATGCGATTTGTATATATACTATAGGAAATTGATAAGATAATAAAAACTGGTATAAAGAGATAAAAAATATTAGATATTAGTGATATAGGTGTATACTAATGCTACTCGATCTTTGAGGGTGTTTGAGGGCAGTAATTATTGACTTTAATGTGAACTATAGAAAGGAGAAAACTTTAGAAATCCACTTTTAAATAAACAATTATAAATCGATGCGATCGGTATATATACTTTAGGAAATTGATAAGATAATAAAAACTAGATGTCAGGAGATAAAAAAATATTTGATATTAATGATATAGTATACACTAATGCTACTCTATCTTTAATGGTGTTTGATTAATCTCTGAGAATCCACTTTTAATAAAAATAATAAATGGATGTGATCGGTATATATACTTTAGAAAATTGATAAGATAATAAAAACTAGATATCAGGACATATAAAATATAGGATATTAGTAATATAGTATACGCTAATGCTACTCTAACTTTCCATAGGATGGGGAAACTCTAAAAATCCACTTTTAAATAAAAAATAATGAATCGATGCGATCGGTATATATACTTCAGCAAATTGATAAGACAATAAAAACTAGATTTCAGGATATATGGAATATAGGATATATTTATGCTACTCTATCGTTAAGGGTTTTTGTGGGTAGTAATTATCGACTTTAATATGAACTGTACAAAGGGGAAAACTGCGAGAATCCACTTTTTGATATCGTTTTTGTCTACTCATTACGTCATGGACTGTGTTTTAATTGTTCCAAGTTGTGAAACGGAAAGAATGATGAAAATCTTGTTTACGTTTTCTGCACAATTACTCCTAATGGAATGTCATCGTTTTTCTCCTAGACTCTTTATATACACTATGAATATATCGTAAAACTTAGAAAACTCATTTTGGTGTTTTTTAATGTAATTTATTTCGTAAAAATTTTGGACGATTTTAAATAATATATTGGATTGTGGACCTCTCGTTCCAATTCTAATAAAACAATTATATTTACTTCGTATTTTAAGATGTACGTTTTATCAAATATATAGAACTCTTACAGTTTATTTTCATTCTCTGATGACTATAACCGCTCCAGAACTCAAACACCTAATTTTACATTGCAAAAAGGCACTTTTCAAATAAATAAAATATATTAGTGAATTAATCAATAAACGCGTTAATAAAATTGTTACTTATTAATGAATTAATCAATAAACGCGTTAATAAAATTGTTACTTATTAATTTGATAAAATATCATATCCCAAAAACCAATCATTTAATTAAAATCTCTAAAAGCAATTTTTAAATGCCATTTTGATCCCGATTTGTTGCAATAAACTCCAAGAACCCTAAAAATTAGCAAATTCCATGGATACTCGCCAATTTTTTACTTTTTATAACAGCTACATCAGCGAATTGCATAGAGAAGTTTCGCGCCAAATGCCAATTGTACTAAGTGGCGGTAATGAAAGAGCGCTAACGATTTAACTCCGTTACCTTGGTGAATAGTAGCAAGCCGCGGAAAATCCATCTGACAGTCTGTCATCCATCACAGATTTCAAATACATGTAGCCAATAGGGTGGCCGAGTAAAAAAACTCGAAAGATGACATCATTTATTACGTAATTAGATATCTTTAGCGATTTTAATGGAGAAGCGCTTTTTAAAACTAACGTTAGTGTCTAGTTTCTGATAGTGTGATTTATGATTTTTTATTTAAGTTAAATTTATTGAATTGAATATTTTGTTATTTTCTGCAATAAAGAATAAAATAAATGTCAATTAAATAATCAAATGAATATTTAATTTATGTTAAAATGAATTTATCTGGAATCCACGTTGCATTAATTGTAAAAATTCGAACGAAAATTTTAATGATTTTTTTAATTTTTTAATGGTCAAATATATTTGAGATAAATATGTTTTAAAGAATAATACTTTGACAAATAGTAAACTGCAATCAGTAATTTTTTAATCATATTTATTTTAAATTCGATTAGTTGTAAATTAAAAAATGTGGTTAGGATAATTCAAATTTACGTTTTTAAATCTTTTGTAAAATACACTAAAATATAATATAGTTATTTTTTCTATTATTGAAATGGAGTTATTAGTTTGTGAATCATGTATCAGTCAAAATAGACGCCATAGTATTTAATTTAACTTTGTAACTAGTATTAGGATTATGAATTAAATCTTATGTAAAATACACTAACATATAATATAGCTATTTTCTCTAGTCCTGAAATGAAGTTATTAGTTTGTGAATTATGTATCCTTCAAAATTGACGCCAGCTAAAGTATTATATTTATTTTTGTAACTAGTATTAGGATTATGAATTTAAATCTTATGTAAAATACACTAACACATAATATAGCTATTTTCTCTTGTCCTGAAATGAAGTTTTTAGTTTGTGAATTATGTATCAGTCAAAATAAGACGTCATAGTATTATATTTAACTTTGTAACTAGTATTAGGATTATGAATTTAAATCGTGTGTAAAATATACTAACATATAATATAGCTAATTTCTCTATTCCTGAAATTAAGTTTTTAGTTTGTGAATTATGTATCCTTCAAAATAAGACGCCACAGTATTATATTTAATTTTATAACTAGTATTAGGATTATGAATTGTTTTAAAGATTGACGTTTTAGTTTATGGTGACATTATTTAAAAAAAATTGATATTTACAAAAAAAGTTTTCGTATAGGTTTTCATACAACGTTTACCGTAAAATTTTCAATACAAAAAAATTAGATTTATACTAAAAGGCTTTCCACAAGGTTGGAAGTTTTTATGTTATACGAAGCGCTAAATGTGTTTAATTTTTCCCAAAGGGGTCGTTTTTACTAATGGACAATAGCATGGAAAAAGGTTTTCAAGGTGTATTCATAAATTTTCCTTAATTGCATGCTTTGATGCAAACCTCTATATATATCAGCAAAATATAGAACACTATTTTGTATGGCTACATTGTAAAAAAAAGTACTTAAAATTAGTACCTGAACGTACTTTTTCTTTGCATTTATTTTGAATAATGTGGTTTTCCACATAATTTTATGTCGATTGCTTAAATGCAAACTGTGTTATTACAATTTAATTATCTTACTTCCCATTCTTTTGGCATACCTTTTTAACATTTATTCTGTTTATAACTTCTTCACGTCGCCATGGTAGTACAACGGATAAAACATTGGACTTCGGTGCCTGAGAATACGGATTCGATTCCCAGTAATTCTTGGTTGTAATTGTCCATATTTATTGAAAATAATTTATTGAGGCAGTTTATATAGGCTAGCTAATGCTCTTTTTATTAATTTTTACTCATTGTACAAATTTTTGAGTACATGTCTTTTTCAAAAATAAAAATTATGTATTCGGAGCTATAATAAGCATCGATTGTAATCGAAAATGAGTACATTTTACTTATATTTGAGTATCTATTTTAACAGTATATATTCGTAAATTTGCTTTGATTGCCTGAAGTAAAATCTCTATATATCAGCAAACTATAGAACACTATTTGTAATACTAGTATACTATACTAGATTATATACTAAGTATTATATACTAAGTATTATATACTAAGTATTATATACTATGTATTATATACTAAGTATTATATACTAAGTATTATATACTAAGTATTATATACTAAGTATTATATACTAAGTATTATATACTAAGTATTATATACTAAGTATTATATACTAAGTCTTATATACTAAGTCTTATATACTAAGTCTTATATACTAAGTCTTATATACTAAGTATTATATACTAAGTATTATATACTAAGTATTATATACTAAGTATTATATACTAAGTATTATATACTAAGTATTATATACTAAGTATTATATACTAAGTATTATATACTAAGTATTATATACTAAGTATTATATACTAAGTATTATATAGTCTATCTCTACTTTACATTTTCAAAGTATATTAGTTTATAGTCTTTATTTTACATCCAAGGTGATATTGAAGTCATCCATTTCAAAGGAAACTGTCGATAACTGAACTTGTAGTCGATACATTTTTGAAAGCGTCATTTTTAAAGTTTCTTTTCCAGAGTGAGTAGGGCTGTATCAAACCAAAACAACAAGTTGGGGTATTTGAATCCGATATGGCGTGATATAAAATGTCAATCACATTTAAGAGAGAACACGATTCAAAGTAACTTAAACGTGTTGAACGTAGTATTTTGTACTAATATAGTTATTTTATAGATAAGAATTTTTATCTAATGCATGAACTTATTTTTTTTACCTGAATTTATCATCTGTGCTTATTTGTCGTTTTAAAAAAAATAGTATAGCTCTAATTTGCAGAGGAAGTTTTTCTTACATCTTCCTAGTTTAACGAACAATAGACCTTTGTCAACAAACCTTATTGTTATTTGCTGTAAATCATTCAAGTTATTGGTTCATTCCATGGCTCTTTCATTGCTTCATATCAGCAGTGAAGTACTTTGGACCTAATGAAATCTCGCAGAAAAGTAGTTTCTTACTGGCGTCAAAGTTGACTTGAAATAATTCCTATATTTCTCACAAAAAACGTGAATTAATGGTATTTAAATTAATCTAGTTTATGTTAAAACTAGTATATAATATTACAAGTAATAGAAAAATATTATTTCTATGTGGATGAAATTACACTATAAAAAAGTACTTAAATGAGTACCTAAAGTCTTTCGTATGCTTGCTATCATTGATATATTCTCACAATCATTGTTAGCACTAGAGTACGAAGAGTAAAATATATTTTTAAAAATAATTAATGAATATCATACTGAGTATATATATATATATATATATATATATATATATATATATATATATATATATATATATATATATATATATATATATATATATATATATATATATATATATATATATATATATGTAATGATTATTATTTAGATTTGCAGTCGTTAGTTATTAGATGATAAGTTCCATGATGCAGGGATAAAACTGAGGGCCGATGATCAATTCAAACATTTATTTCTCCGGACTTCACAGCCCGACTTGCTAGCTCGAGGTTACATCTTGAATCTGTGTATCAAGATGGAGATTATGAGAAGGAGACTGGACCGTGGACGTCTCTGATTGGTTCATCTCGGTTTTGGTTCGCATTTTTAGGTTTGGGTTCGGGATTTTGAAGTGGCGTGGGTGGGAAAGCAGTCACATGAGGGATGCTTTTGTACTGCGAAAAGGGGGCGATATCCAAAGTTAAAGAAAGTTAATTAAAGTACATTTTAAAGGGGGAAATATTTATAAAATATATTACATATATATATATATATATATATATATATATATATATATATATATATATATATATATATATATATATATTTATATACTCAGTATGATATTCATTAATTATTTAAAAAAATATATTTTACTCTTCGTACTCTAGTGCTAACAATGATTGTGAGAATATATCAATGATAGCAAGCATACGAAAGACTTTAAAGTAATTTAAAATAATTCATTCAAATATTTGAAATATAAATTAAGCTTTGTATTAATGCTAACTTGCGCAACAGCTCAGTTTAAATTTTTCGTAATATCTAACGTTTCAAATATTAAAAGAAACATTAAATAAATTAAATTTGTTAATCCCTAATTTTAAGTCATCTGCAAAAAATATTTATCCAATTAAATGTGACAAAATTCATTGTTATTTGGCAGCTCTTGTACATTATTTCAATTAACAAACCCAGTAATTAATTTTATACACGTTAACAAAGCTAACTAATTGCTTTGGGAAGCACCTTTAATTCAAATTTAATGACACATGATTATTACTTAATTACGTATTCAACTCCAGAGAATAATAAAAGAAAATAGTTTGTAATTAAAATGTGTACTGCCTTAATAAAAAACGCATTGTTATATCCATTTAATATAAGCCTCTGGAGACATTGTTATTTTCTGGAAATTGTAAAAATGTTGTTTGTTCTTAGTAATATTTACACGTTTTACAACGATGCTGTCATTCTAAGACTTTAAATATTCTACAAAGCCAGACTTGTTATTAAATTTGATTTGTTTTCCTCTAAGGAAAGGGTATAAAATAAAATGTTAATGCCTAAATTTATGATGATAAACTTATTACAGTTATTATAAATAATAATAATTTATGAAGTTAATAAAACAATTTATTTTTATATGTTTAGAAAATGCATTCTAATGATCATATTAGTAGTTAAAAACTCATGTATTGTAAAGCATTACGTATATAATAAATATAATTCTCATTAAAGTTTTAGTACACCGTGACATTACAATAATATAATTCGTAACCCTTACTGATAAAAATTTCAGTTCAGCAATGTACCATATATTGGTGCAAAACAGAGGTCTGCAGCAAATTACACCATATTATGTAGGAATCTGGGTTGAACCAAATTTTTTTTTATCAGAAAACTGGTAATTGATTCAACCTCTTTTACTGCAACCGAAATTTTTGCTGTCGCTACATCAACCAGCCCAGGAATCCTGTCCAAGAAAGACAACGTCGAACAAGAGCATCCATAGCCTAATGGATAAAGGCGTTCAGCTATGAATCAGAGGATTCCTAGTTCGTTCCCGATAGGTGGACATGACAAAAAAAATTAAAAATGTTGTAATCTTGCGCTCGAAGATTTGCTAGCTTCGCTGCAAAAATACCTCTACTAAAATTCTATTGTTGTTGTTGCTTATCCTCCATAGTCTGACGGAGTCAGACAAGATCCACGAGACCAGTGACTCTCAGGAAGTCGAGCACAAGGAGAGGATCGAAGTAGATATCTTCTCTGGAGAGACCCATGCATTCCATTATGTGCTCTGCAGAAGCCTAATGGTCGAGGCACTTAGTGCAGGTGGTGAATACCTTCTTGCCCTCAAAAAATTAGAAGCACTTGATGTGTCCGCTAGCAAGCCTAGAAAGAGAAGACCGGGTGCCTCTGTTGCACGGGAGGTCCAGAGTCAGGCCTGTTTTTTTACCCAAATACCAATGATGGGTAGGGTGTTTCTCCACTAAAATACTAAAAAACTCGAGTTTTGAGTTTTATGCAATGTTATGAGTTTTGGTGCAACGCTTCACCACTAAATGGTATCAGTAGCACCGTAAAATAGTAAAAGTAAGCACCAAATGTTGGTTGCGGCTAAATAGGTACCAAATTTTGGTGCAAGGTCATAATAATTTTTAACAGTGTGGTTAACAAAGGCTATTTACTAAACACACTTAGGTTACTGAAATTTTAGCAAATCTTTCAAATAAGAATTTTATTTTACAACATTTAAATTTTATTATATAGTTAAATATATATTTAAATATTTTTAATATTTCTTATCCATTCACTGTAAAAAAATGGTACTTAAAAATGAGTACTTGAACATACTTTTTTTTCTCTGAGTACAATTGCATTGTAAATGAGCGATTACGTACTCAAATTAAAGCAACTGTATTTTCTAAAAAATGAGCAATGTGATTTAATATTGCTAATTTCAGCTTCTGTCCAAGCCATCTTAACAAAGCGACCTGACAAACTTACGTATTTGTTCAAAAGATGGTTTTCCACAATATTTGATGTCGATTGCTTAATGGAAACTGTGTTATTACAACTCGATTATCTTACTTCCCATTCTTTTGGCTCACCTTTTTAATTTTTCTTCTGTGTATAACTTCTTCATGTTGCGCTTACGGATAAGCAGCTGGACTGTGATGGCACAGGATCTGGGTTCGAATCCCGGTAAGCCTTGGTTGTAATTGTTGATATTTATTGAACGGGATTTATGAAGGCAGCCTATGTCAGCAAGCAACTGCTATTTATTTATTTATGTTTACTCAATGAACTCATTTTTGAGTATATGACTTTTTCAGAAATGAAACTTATGTATTCAGAGCTATGATTAGAAACGAATGTATTCAAAAATGAGTACATTTTAATTATTTTTGAATACCTTTTTTTAACAGTGTGGAGTCCGTTATAATGAGGAATATTAAAATTATTTAATATTTCTAATCATAGAAAACCAGGGAGGCCTCCGCGGCCGAGTGGATTAAGGCGTCAGCTGGGAATCCAAAGGGGAATCCAAATGGGAATCCAAAGGGGAATCCAAAGGGGAATCCAAATGGGAATCCAAAGGGGAATCCAAATGGGAATCCAAAGGGGAATCCAAATGGGAATCCAAATGGGAATCCAAAGGGGAATCCAAAGGGGAATCCAAATGAGAATCCAAAGGGGAATCCAAATGGGAATCCAAAGGGGAATCCAAATGGGAATCCAAAGGGGAATCCAAATGGGAATCCAAAGGGTCCCCGGTTCGAACCTTTGCGTGGACTATAGTAAACAATAGTAAAAAAGTAGTGATATTGCGATCGGAGGGTTGCCAACTTTACTACCAAAATACTAGAATGTCGTCCAGAACGTCCACAAAAAATTAACGACGTGTAAACGGGACTGGTACACGATAAATCTGATCGGGGTCCAAAGTCCCGACGTCTATTGAAGCCGTTGGGTGCCAGCTCAGGTGATGTTCTTGTCATCTGACCATGGTTCAAAAATACGAGGCATCGTTCCCGGGTCTTTCCTTCGAGATAGGCCCCGAGCCAATAGCCCACTGTGCAGCTCTAGTGCGACTTTAATTAACCAAACCAAGCCAAACAATAGAAAACCAGAAATCTATATCCGTAACATATGTAAATGTATCTGATATTATTATTATTATTATTCGAATCATTTATTCACCTGAAACACATGAACAGAATCAATGAGCTCCGTTGTTGACTCCATGCGAAACCCAGCGAATCAGAAATTCTTTAAATACATTCCAACAACTCTGTTTCCCATTGAAATATCCCGTATAATTATTCCCTGAATTCAAGGGAGCTGCACTCAAGTGCCTGCTAAATATCTCCCGAAATAATCTCCGAGCAATAAATGGTCGAGGGCATGCGATTCGACGCCAGCACGTTCTTTGGCATCTGCGGCTTTGTGGAACACATCGAACTTTACGTAAAAGGGAACGAATGTAATTTAATGGATTTCTGGGCCCGTAGTTGAGGTCTGGGGGTCCGGTATCACGCCCGATATCTTCGGTGCTAATGACTGCTGTTTCGAACTGTTCATATCTCCGAACTGCTGATGGTTCACGTGCATTGGTGGTGGGGGTGGGACGTGATGAGAAAATGAACCTGGGGTGTAACGTGTTCTTTCGGGGAAGGCTTCAAATTTAACCGATTGGGCGCATTTCTCATCTTAAATTAAAACCTTGGTGGAATCTAGTCGATTTAGTGATTATGTTGGATACGGAATTTGGATATGGTTGTTGAGTGTTGCTACAAACTCTTGTTGATGGGTGTGATATGTTATCAAGATATGTTTGAGTGGAATTGTATACTTTTTAGTGAGGTATGTTATTGAGATATGTTTGAGTGGAATTGGAAAATTCTTAGTGTGATATGTTATTAAGATATGTTTGGGTGGAATTGAAATACTTCCTAGTGTGGTATGTTATCAAGATATGTTTGAGTGGAATTGTATACTTTTTAGTGTGATTTGTTATTAAGATAAGTTTGGGTGGAATTGTATGCTTCTTAGTGTGATATGTTATCAAGATATGTTTGAGTGGAATTGTATACTTTTTAGTGAGATATGTTATTATGATATGTTTGGGTGAAATTGTATACTTCTTAGAGTGATATGTTATCAAGATATGCTTGAGTAAAATTATATACTTTTTAGTGAGATATGTTATTAAGATATATTTGGGTGGAATTGTATACTTCTTAGTGTGATATGTTATCAAGATATGTTTTAGTGGAATTGTATACTTCTGAATGTGAATGTTTTATCTATAATATAGTTTATTTACACTGTCAAAAATAGTTACTAAAAATAAGTAAAATGTATTTAAAATAGTTGTTCAGGAGATGTTTTTCCACATATTTTATGTCGATTGCTTAAATGGCAACTGAGTTATTACAATTCAATTATCTTTCTTCCCATTCTTTTGGTACACATTTTTAACATTACTCCTGTTTATAACTTCTTCACGTTGCCCTGGTAGCTTAATGCATAAGGCTCTGTACAGCGGTGTCTGTAGATTGGGTTCGATTCCCGGTTAGTCTTGGTTGTAATTGTCGATTTTTAGTGAAAGTGATTTATGAAGGCACCTATGTATGCTAACATATGATCTTTTTATTGATTTTTACCCATTGCACTCATTTTTAAGTACATGTCCTTTTCAAAATTGAAACTTATGTATTTGAAGCCAGGAAAAGCATCGAATGTATTCAAAAATGAGTACAGTTCACTTATTTTTTAATACCTATTTTTAACAGTGTACTGAATATATATTAAATTAAGACCGTGGGTGAAAACTATTATTTTACTCAGTAGGAAAAACAAATTAAGGGCATAGTAGAAAATTCATCTAGTAACAGATGGAGTTAAAATGCTTACGATTATTCACCGAAATCCCTACATCAGAGAAGATAAAGTAGACCCTCTAAACTAATTTCAGGAAAAAGCCTTTTGCAATCCCGTACACAGCTTAAAGTCGCAATTAAATCATTTTTCGAGATCTAAAGCGGTAAAGTAGAAGTGTAATTTCTGAGTTGGAGGGCCAGTAATTGATAACATTTTTATAAACAGTAACCATTCGGTTTTAAGCGTGCCCTACTAAAACTAATCTGATTTTCGAAGTTTTTAATAAAACCTGTTTAGTTTATCAGATGAAGGGATGGACGGGTTTTGTAATGGAACAATTAAAAGATAAGAGGCATGTAGAAATGAAATTATATAAATCTACTTAAAGGGAAATTCATTTTGAAAATAAAGTAATTTTGTACGAGCCCATTAGGTACCTTACAAGCTATTTTAGTTGGAGTTTTTGATATCATTTACCAGGGGCAATTTAAAATATTTTTGTATGAATATTTTAGTTCCGTATTGAAAATGTTTATATATATATATATATATATATATATATATATATATGGAAAGAATTAAAATTAATTTTATAATATATATATATATATATATCTTTGATCGAATATATATATATATATATATATATATATATATATATATATATATATATATATATATTTATATATATATATATATATATATTTATATATATATATATATATTTATATATATATATATATATATATATATATATATATATATATATATATATATATATATATATATATATATATATATATATATATATATATATATATATATATATATATATATATATATATATATATGTATATATATATATGTCATATATATATATATATATATATATATATATATATATATATATATATATATATATATATATATATATATATATATATATATATATATATATATATATATATATATATATATATATATATATATATATATATATATATATATATATATATATATATATATATATATATATATATATATATATATATATATATATATATATATATATATATATATATATATATATATATATATATACTAATCACTACACTAATATAACAAACACACTCACTCCACACACGCACACACACACACTTTATCACACACACACACACACAAACACTACTACACTCACACTATCTACTACTCTCTCTTCTCACTCACACTACACTCTGTCCCCAAAAAATTAATCGTAAACACCACCAACCAAATCCAACCAAAATAAACCACCTGCCGAAGGCAACCCAGGTCTCCACTCTAGCCCCCCCAGGAAATGACATGAGATGGAGGAGGGGTGGGGATGTTCATGCCGATCATTATCGCACGGGAATGCTAGTAAAATAATCTCTCTGACATAATTTATGATGTTATTGAAAATTAAAGATAATAAATACACCCTACATTCCACAATTTATTAATATCTCACAATGTAAACATCAATAACGGGCATTCCCTTCGATTGAATCTTCTCCCCAAAATTGTAGAATCCCATGTCCTTTCGAAACCTTTCAATTCCCTCCACCGCGAGAACTCAATTTAAAATTCGAAAACAGTACCAAAAAAGAGCATCCCCCCCAAACTAAAAAATGGGGTTTCCAGCGTAGATGTACATCCCAAATGAATGGGATACATTTGTCGGCGAACCTCCAGCATGCGACAGAAAGAGAATGTCATGGACCAATGACGAATCGTACTTTCAACTCATATATATAAAGTTTTTTTCAGGCTTTTAAAATAATTCATTTGCACGTTTTGTTTTAATCAGGCCGTTGATTTTGGCCTAATATCTGGCAACAAAATGGATGTGTGTAAGGAGGGGTGGGGTTGTTCATGCCGACATTTATCGCACAAGAACGCTAGTAAATGAATCTTTTTGATATATTTTATTATTAAATTGAAAAATAATACATACACCCTACATCCCACAATTTATTAATATCTCACAATGTAAACATCAATAACGGGCATTCCCTTCGATCGAATCTTCTCGCCAAAATTGTAGAATCCCATGTCCTTTCGAAACCTTTCAATTCCCTCCACCGCGAGAACTCAATTTAAAATTCGAAAACAGTACCAAAAAAGAGCATCCCCCCCAAACTAAAAAATGGGGTTTCCAGCGTAGATGTACATCCCAAATGAATGGGATACATTTGTCGGCGAACCTCCAGCATGCGACAGAAAGAGAATGTCATGGACCAATGACGAATCGTACTTTCAACTCATATATATAAAGTTTTTTTAAGGCTTTTAAAATAATTCATTTGCACGTTTTGTTTTAATCAGGCCGTTGATTTTGGCCTAATATCTGGCAACAAAATGGATGTGTGTAAGGAGGGGTGGGGTTGTTCATGCCGACATTTATCGCACAAGAACGCTAGTAAATGAATCTTTTTGATATATTTTATTATTAAATTGAAAAATAATACATACACCCTACATCCCACAATTTATTAATATCTCACAATGTAAACATCAATAACGGGCATTCCCTTCGATCGAATCTTCTCGCCAAAATTGTAGAATCCCATGTCCTTTCGAAACCTTTCAATTCCCTCCACCGCGAGAACTCAATTTAAAATTCGAAAACAGTACCAAAAAAGAGCATCCCCCCAAACTAAAAAATGGGGTTTCCAGCGTAGTGAATCCAATCCCAAATGAATGGGATACATTTGTCGGCGAACCTCCAGCATGCGACACCAACGTCGTTAGAGACGTCGGATATTTCAATTCAGGAAAGAGATTTCGGGATGTGGTCCCATAGATGGCATCGTGATTGGCAGTTGAGGAAGGAATGGAAGTCGACCATCTGGTCCCCCTTCTTTCAACTTTTCTTCGGAGCCGTCTCTTGCAGGGGCGGAAGTAAAACAGATGTTGAATTGTTATGGAAAAGGGAGGATCTCTGGAATGAAAATGAAGCGATCGCTTTTTTTTTTTGCGTTTGGTTATTGTGGTTTTGGGTTCGGGGGGATATTTGATAATTTGCATTTTGGGGAATTCCCTCTTTGAAGAGTGGAATGAATCTTGTTCGATTTTGTATTTTTCGTAGGTTGTAGGGGTATATAAAAAAGGAATTCGGATTCGTCGCAAAGAAAAGACGTATGCATTGTTAAAAATATGTACTTAAAAATAAGTAAAATGCACTCATTTTTGATTACATTATCATAGCTCTGAATACACAAGTTTCATTCTTGAAAAAGACGTACTCAAAAATGAGTACACTGAGTGAAAATGGACAAAATTAGCAGTAGCTTGCCTACCTTCATAAATCACTTTTAATAAATATCGACAATTACAACCAAGACTTACCGGGAATCGAGGGAACAGGGCGACATGAAGAAATTGTAAACAGAAGAGCTTACAAAGGTGTGGTAAAGAAATGGGAAGTAAGATAATTGAGTTGTAATAGCGCAGTTTCCATTTAAGCAATCGAAATAAAAAATGTGGAAAACCATCTTCTGAACAACTATTTTAAGTGTGTCAGATCGCTTTGTTAAGATGTCTTGAACATAAGCTGAGATTAGTATTATTAAATTACACTGATCATTTTTGAGAAAGCACGATTACTTAAATTTGAGTACGTCATTGCTCATTTACGATACAATTGTACTCAAAGAAAATCGATTACGTCCATGAACTTAATGTTAAACACATTTTTTTACAATGTAGTAATATTAATGTGTAACTTTTACATTTTTACACTAAGTAATAATTTACTAATATTTTAATAAATTATAAAGAAAATGTTTTTATATTTTTTGCTAATATGCCATGTTAAGAATACATTACTGGAATAAAAATATACTGAAAAGGTTAAAATTACTATCGCTTTCAAAAATTTAAACTTAAAAACGAATACGTCACATTAAAAAATCCATATATTTTCATAAACCAGTGCCTTATTATTTAACTACTTAAAGAAGTAATTAATACTTCAAACACTAATTATTAGAACATTGTGAAAAGTATTAAATACCCTAAAAGATATTTTTTATGATATTTCCATAAGTAATCCAGATCATCAAATCTTTACACAACTTATAATTATGAAACACGAATTATCTAGAATTAAATAAAGCATTAGTCTTCTGTTACAAGATATTAAAATGCTTAATTGTATCGCCATTTTCCGAACACATTGTAATTAGATTTTTCACCAAACAGAACAAGTAGAGTTATAAACTTAAACAAACACAGACGAAAACAAGAAAAGTTAAATTAAAGTTACCGATGTCTTTAAAAGTCATCAAAATCTTGTCATTTGCAGCGTTTTCTCGTAAAATTCCTTCCCTGAAAAAGAAATGTAATATACGAACTTCCCCTTAATCGACCTTATAATTTTATACTTTCCCTTAAACAAGTAACGGCTTAATACAATTAATAAAGATAAGCCTGCTATTTATTGCTCAAGAAAGCTAATTTTTTAAGCGCGAACAAAATTGGATTTTCTGCCCCTATCACTACTGAAACAGTACTACTCTAAAAAGCAATCATAACAAATTGGACACTTTGTTACTTTTATGTTTTAAAACGGGTGTATTTGGCTCGTATTAAGTCGCATATTACGCTTTTATCGTAAAGTAAAGGATTATTTCTTAAATAATTGAAAGTAGACGCTTTCTACGTTGCTTTAAATTATAACGTTGGCGATAGAGAAATGGATGCCAGGATTGAATAATCTAAAAAGGTTTTTTTTTCTTATGGAAGGTTATGTTTCTCAAACATCCTGATTAAGATTGTGCAGTATAATTACTTAATTCCATTAATGTACTTATTTCTAAAATTAGTTTAGAAATAAGTATAATAATTGAAGTAATTGGGGGAAAAACACTTTAAGATCATTAATCATTGATGCAATTAATACAACAGCTTGCTGAATTTGAAATTTAAGAAAGTGTATCGAAAAAGATTATGCAATAAAAAGACTTTGTAAAAGTTCAAAATAAATATACACATTTCGTAAATCCCCTTTACAAAACGTTTGAATATAATAATATCAAAAGTTTAAATAATATAATACAAAACATATGAACAACATAGCACAAAACGTTTGAATAACATAATATCAAAGATTTGAATAACATAATACCAAACGTTTGAATATAATAATAACAAAAGTCTGAACAATATAATATAAAGCATATGAACAACATAACACAAAACATATGAACAACATAGCACAAAATGTTTTAATATCATAATACAAAACGTTTGAATAATATAATACAAAACAATATTGAACAACATAACACAAAACGTCTGAATAACATAATACCAAACGTTTAAATAATATAATACAAAACGTTTGAATATAATAATAACAACAAAAGTTTGACTAATATAATACAAAACATATGAACAACATAACACAAAACGTTTGAATAACATAATATCAAATATTTGAATAACATAATACCAAACGTTTGAATATAATAATAACAAAAGGCTGAACAATATAATATAAAGCATATGAACAACATAACACAAAACATATGAACAACATAATTCCAAACGTTTGAATAACATAATACAAAACGTTTGAATAACATAATACAAAATGTTTGAATAACATAATACAAAACGTTTGAATAACATAATACAAAACACTTGAATAACAATAATTTACACATGTCTTATTTTCCAAAAAATATATAGAATACCAAAATTCAAATATTATACCGATTCAGAAAGGTTATTTGCATAAATTATATTACACAATTATCAACCTTTATTATTCATTAATTATAAAAACTATTTATTTTTAATGAGCCATAAATTAAATACTGTCTACAAAGCTTTTTTAAAGCATCATTAATTTCCGAAAAACTGATTATTTTAAGATTTTGCTTTTATATTTATCGTTTATTTGTTGCAAAATATCTTAGTTACATTATTAGATATAATGTTTACAATATATAAGCACTTCTTTAATTCCCCATTATTAGACTTTTTTTTAATGCTATTTAAGGCATGCGAACTGAATTATTCATTAATTTCTTAGAAAAATATTCATTTTTAATGAGCCGTAAGTTTTCATATTTTGGTTGGTTTTATTAAATGATCATTAACCGTTCCACAAGCTTAAATTTTTGTTTTCTTGCTGGACATCAATTTATCGCTAAATCTCTTCATTACAGAGTTAAATATGTCATTTAAGTTCCGAAAAAAAAATGTTAATATTTTTAAAATGATCACAATTCGCATAGTTTTGAATTACTCATGCGTTTCTCCCACTTTATTAGTTTATTACAAAAATATGTTGCTTTTTAATTAAGCAGAAAATGTGTTATAAGTATATTATTTTAAACCGGTTAAATATATTTTTTAAACTAATTATAAGTTAAGTAAAAGTTTCAATGCAACTCGCCAAGTGGACAAATATATTATGTAAAGTCTTTTTTTATAAGTAAAATGGTTTAAATTATATTAAAAATAATCTTTCTCATTTTAATTGAAATGGGTCTTAAATTACATCTCACTTACATAAATTTGAAAAGGATTTTAATATTGAGTGATTTTATGTGTGTTCTGAGTAAGAAATATTTTTGTATGTATTGCTGGAAGACCTTAAGGGGATTGTGTAGTAACATTTTTTCAAAAATTCAGATTTTCAGTTTAAAGCTTATGGGGTTTATGATTGTGATGTGATTTTTTTATGATATATATGAGATTTAAAAAAAAAATCACACACACATATATATATATATATATATATATATATATATATATATATATATATATATATATATATATATATATATATATATATATATATATATATATATATATATATATATATATATATATATATATATATATATATATATATATATATATATATATATATATATATATATATATATATATATATATATATATTAAAATTTTAGCAAAAGTGAACACAACCTCCTTTTGGAAGCAGTCACTACTTGTAATTTTACGACTTAATTGCTTAAAATAGAGCCAATATTTTGTGCACTCTCTGATTCTAAATATTTGACAAATTTTTGCACAGGAAGACCAAAAAATTAAATTAGAATTACCATCGATATTACGTTTAATAGTTTTTTAAGATATTATCTTTTTTTACCTTTCGATACATTTTTTCAAAAAATATATTTCCAATCAAAACGAAATTCTATGCACCGTTAGTTTAGTCTAAAACTAAATGTTAAACATAAATTTTAGCTATTTTACCAGCATGAAAAAAACATGTTTCCGAAAATATTAGTCAAAAAGTAAACAAATTCCATATTTTCAAAAAGAAGCATGGTAGTTGTTTTAGTCCAAATCCAAAATTGAAATTATGTTCTGTATTTTAATTACAATGTATTCTGCATAAAAATAAAATTTGGGGATTGTCTATTGAAAACCGTATCAGAATAGGGTACCCTATGAGCTTATTGTCCAAAAATGTTTCAGTTATAAAACTACTTTTTCATAAAAAGTATACTAAATGCAGAATATATTGTGATTGAATCTTGTTAAATATTGCTTTCCCTGTAAACAAAAATTCCCTATTTTAAAAAAAAATATTTTTTTTTTAGTCCAAATCCAAAATTGAAATTATATTCATTATTTTAATTACAATGTATTCTACATAAAAAAAATTGTGGATTGTCTATTGAAAACCGTATCAGAAAAGGGTACCCTATGAGCTTATTGTCCAAAAAACTTTCAGTTATAAAACTACTTTTTCATAAAAAGTATACTAAATGCAGAATATATTGTGATTGAATCTTGTTAAATATTGCTTTCCCTGTAAACAAAAATTCTCTATTTAAAAAAACATGGTAATTTTTTTAGTCCAAATCCAAAATTGAAATTATATTCAGTATTTTAATATTACAATGTATTCTACATAAAAATAAAATTTGTCGATTGTTTATTGAAATCTGTATCAGAAAAGGGTACAGTATTAACTTAGTATCCAAAATTCTTACAGTTATAAAATTACTTTTTTTCATAAAAAGTATACTAAATGCAGAATATATTGCGATTGAATCTTGTTAAATATTGCATTCTCCTATATGTATAAAACATTTTATTCCAATTGAATTAATAGTATTGTTGTTGCTTTGATTTTTATAAGTACGAATAATTCCCTATTTCTGGTCACAGCAAACTGAACGGTTCCCTTAAATAAAAATTATGTGTCTGTCAGAATGTTAAATCATCATTAACTGTTCCATACACCCGATTTTTTTCCCGCCTTTGTTTTTCAAAGCGTCAGTTTGTCGCAAAGCCCCTCCGAAAACAAAATTAGAGATATAATTTCAGTTCCGGAAGCTAAACTGATTAATTATTCAACTAGTGGAAGGCTTTAAATAACAATCTTGTTGTTATTCTCCCAAATATCTATCCCGTTCTTTCTTTTTTACGGCTGCAGAAAAGAGCGACACACAAAAATGGCCAATGCGCTCTACTCCAGCTCTAAAAGAGAAGGAATTAATCAAAACGTCCCGAAAATACTCCCTCTTTTTAAAGTACAGCAGTACGGGTGGACTTCTTTTTTTTAAGTGCGCGTGTCATCTTTATCAAAATGAATAGACCAGGGCGTAAGTAAATCTTATTTAAAACTGAGTTTATTCACTTTATTTTGCGAGATTCTATCCGAGAAAGAAATCTTCGCTTAACAGCGCTTAGTAACAAATGACTTTCTCTTTTAAAAGTACTAAAGGAAACTGTTACTTAAGTGAGGAGAAACTTTTATTTACGAGGATTTGTTGCACGTTAAATCTTAAATTGAGTTATATATGCTGGGGATGTAAACAATCATTTTATTACGAAAGTTTCTTTAACCAGATATCCAGCTGGGCGAAACATCTTGATTTATTTTCGAAAAATATCGCATTTTATATTTTTACTTCAAAGTTATTAAGTTGCAACATAGGGGAATATTTAACACTATTTAAATATTACTCCACTTACGATTAATTTAGCACTTATTATTCGATCCGATATTTTTAATGCAATTATTAAATTTTCATTTATTTTTTAATTTTTTAAGAAATATCATTTTATATTATTTGATTAAATTAGAAAATGCACAGTGTTTATTAATTTCATTCATACTTCAGTTATTTATTCTAACTAAATAAAGGTGTACTTTTAAAATATATATTTATAATTTATTAAACTCTACTACTATTGTGGTAAATTGGTATTGCGTTTCAATTAGGGTAAAATATGAAATATAACCAAATATCGTTGCTGAAACACATTCTCCGTTACAATATTCGTTTCTTGTAACTATCAAACTATGCTATTTTTTAAAACAACATTATATTGCAGCCATCAAAACTCATCAATAAGGTTCAGCCAGCAAAAAGATCGAATATAAGAACATAAAATTGATTAATCGTCAAATCGATAGGCGAATCAAGGCGAAAAATTACAAAATCGAAATCGCGATGATTTTTTACTTCTGGAATTTCGATACATATCGAGTCATCGTCACATTAATCGCCACGGCGAAAACTACAGAATCGAAATCGCGATGATTTTTTACTTCCTTAATTTCGATATATATCGAATCATCATCATATTATTCATCAAGGCGAAAACTACAAAATCGAAATCGCGATGATTTTTTTAATTCCAGAATTTCGATACATATCGAATCATCGTCACATTAATCGTCAAGGCGAAAACTACAAAATCGAAATCGCGATGATTTTTTACTTCCTTAATTTCGATACATATCGAATAATCGTCACATTATTCATCAAGGCAAAAACTACAAAATCGAAATCGCGATGATTTTTTACTTCCTTAATTTTCATCACATTACTCATCAAGGCGAAAACTACAAAATCAAAATCGCAATGATTTTTTACTTCCTTAATTTCGATCCATATCGAATCATCATCACATTATTCATCAAGGCGAAAACTACAAAATCGAAATCGTGATGATTTTTTACTTCCGGATTTTCAATACATATCGAATCATCATCACACTATTCATCACTACAAAATCGAAATGGCGATGATTTTTTACTTCCGGAATTTTATACATATCGAATTATCGCCCAAGCCTAGTGGCTATGGTATAATTCACAGTTGAATTGCTTACTCAAAACTATCGGTAACACATATCAATAACAGTGGTCTTATATCATCCACTTTTCATCTCCCTCTTGAAGAAAAGCTCTTAGTTCTCAGATAAATGGCTGAGGATTTCTAAAGATTACCCCAAGGCGTAACCACAGTTGAGAACGATATCTCACTCTCGCTAGTTCAGGGAGTGTTTGGAATTACTAAAATTCAGCTTGCTTTTGGAAAATAAAAGATGCGACCCAGAGTCCATTATGTGATTGCATGGCAGAGGGAAATCTTGCTCTGTGTGGTGTGGACTTAAAGTTATTGCGTTTGATAATGTGTTTGAGTTGCTTGGTTTTATTACCAGACGCTTCGTTGATTAAAGTAATATTAAGAGGAAATGATGATGTAATTTAATTTAATGGGTGTGTGGAAGGTGCGGAATTGTTTCCGAAATTGGGCTGGGAAGTTAAATTCAGGGGTGTTATTTTCTTTTAATGTGTCAAAGTTTTTTAATTATCTGTATTTGTTTAATATATATTATTATTAATGTATTTAAAAGTCATTGTTTTTTTTATTAAAAATAAAAGATTTGACCCTGAGTGCATTATGTGATTGCATAGCAGAGGGAAATCTTGCTCTGTGTGGTGTGGACTTAAAGTTATTGCGTTTGATATGTGTTTGAGTTGTTTGGTTTTATTACCAGACGCTTCGTTGATTAAAGTAATATTAAGAGGAAATGATGATGTAATTTAATTTAATGGGTGTGTGGAAGGTGCGGAATTGTTTTCGAAATTGGGCTGGAAAGTTAAATTCAGGGGTGGTATTTTCTTTTAATGTGCCAAAGTTTTTTAATTATATGTAATTGTTTAATATATTTTAATATCTATGTATTTAAAAAAAACATTATTTTTTTATTAAAAATCACAAATGTTTTAAATTGTCATTTAGCCACACACTTTTAGAAATAACACTCTCATTTTTGAGAATTCTGCGATCGTCAATGCTACTTTCGTCATATTTGACAATAGTTTTGTCATTGAATCACGTGATTTTTGAAGAAACAAGAATTCTCAAATATTTAACGAAAGTAATTTACTCATGCGACCTTTTCAGCGCATGTTTGGTTCTTATACTTATATTGCCAGAACTCAAACGGGATTTTTTGGCCGAGTAGATAGAGCGTTGGACTATGAATCGAGAGTTCCGTTGTTCGAAACTCCCTTTTTATGTTTATTTATATTCCCCCTCATTTTGACGAAATAAATTTCGTAAGAAAAACCGAAAATTGAATTTTACCAGTCTGACAAAATATTTAATCTGAACATATAGCAATAAATTTCGTGTTTTGTCAAAAATTACAAAATCTTCGTCAAATATGAGCACGCATTTTTAATAGTGAAATCACACTTTTTATTAGTTATAAATAAATAATTAAAATCACAAATGTTTTAAATTGTTATTTAACCACAATCGCTGTGGAAGATTTGCTTTTTGAAGTCTTAATTAAAAAATAATGTTTTGTTTGAAAATAATATTATAACATTAGTTTTTATAGTTAAGCTACGATAAAATAATAATTATAAATTTAATATAGTCTGAAATAAAAATCGGACAATCAATAATAATCCGCTTTTCTGAAGCTAAGAAAGCTTATCTTTTTTTATTATTTAATGGCATTAAAAAAACCGGATTAAAAGCACGTAATAGTTAAGTTTCTATAATTTTTTTTACAGTTTTGAGTTAAGCTTGCTTTCATTTTTATAAAACGAAAGCAGTGTAGACAATTTTGAGATTTAAATTTTTTCTTAGTATTGAACTTTGAAATAATACTTCTCCGTTCGAAATTCATCTTATGACATTTCTGTACAGGATAAATTTTAATTACAGTTAAAATAACACCTGTAGATGACAGTGACTCAAATTGAGTCTTTTTAATAAAAAATTGTTTAACGTTTCTTATAAAATGTCAAAGGATTTTTATATTTAAATTAAAACGTATCCCGTTTTGAAGTAATTTTTATTAAAGTTACTCGATCAACAATTAGTTTTTAAAATAAATTTATTTTTAATTTCTAATACTTTTGGAGCTTAATACTAGAAATTTCTTAAGAAATTAATTAAAAATGACTTGTATGTAGATAAAGGATATTTACTTTTATAACACTGTTTAACGAATGATTAACGTAAAAATACAACTTTCATAGTAATTTTTTTTAGCGATGGATATGACCATATTAAGGAAATTTTTAATATTAATGAATGTAATAGGTGAATTAAGAAGTAGTATTATTTTTAAATTATAAACTAATCCTGTGATTTACGCTAAAAAACTAAATTTTCTCATGAAAACGAAATTACTCCTATTCAGTAAAAAATTCAGGTCTTGCCATTTAAGCTACAAAAAGTTGTATTTCCTAAAATAAACAACGGAATAATTCTAGTAATCTTGTAATACTGTTTAAGCTTCATTGCATAAAATATTACCTGAATTAAAGTTTGTTTTGTATGTAATATGATTTAATGATTATTAAAAACAATACCATTCACCGATCCGAAACTTAGATTATGTGGATCTTGCTGATTTTTTTTTCAAAGCGATCCATTATGTTTGATCCGGATAACTGGACTTCGTATAATTGGAGTTCTACTGTAGATATTTTAAATGCATAATTTTTAAAAACAAATGACCATCCGGATAATTGGATAATTCACGAAAAAAAGGTTATTTCTTAGTAATATAACTAACTTTGTTTTGTATGTAATATGATTTAATAATTATTAAAAACACTATCATTCACCGATCAGAAACTTAGAATATGTGGATCTTGCTGATTTTTTTCTCTCAAAGCGATCCATTATGTTTGATCCGGATAACTGTAGTTCGGATAATTGGAATTCTACTGTAGATATTTTAAATGTATAACTTTTAAAAACAAATAGGATAACTTTTTTAATATATCTTTCTCTACTAGTTCCCTTTTTCATTTCCAGGCAGAGTAATACGAATCCAATTTTCAAAATGTTCAATCTGGGTCTCACGACAACATCCAATCCGAACTAACCTTTCAAGATAATTAAAACCAATCTGAGATTCACTCAATTTCCCGTTTCTATTTCATTACAAATACCTTCAAACAGTAATTTATTCGTATTCTGGTGATTTCATTAGTTGCGAACGCTAAGCAAAAGATAAATTCCCTGCTGCCCCAAGGCATGCAAATAGAACATAAGTTTAGCCATCTCTTGATATCGTCTCAATTACATTTCCTTCGAAAATTGCTGCTCTCGTAAAGAAAAACCATTTAATACACCAGGAAAGATAATTTCGGGAAAAAGTCGGGATTTTGGAGAGCAAGAAGACATGTGTTGTCTTTTATGGTAATCCTTGAGTGATTTCTTTTTAAGATATGAGTCATAATACAGTAATTAAATTGGAATATCCTTAGGCGTGAGTTTATCTTAAGAGCAGACTTTAACTTGTTGCTTGTCCCATTTAGAAAAAGTGTTTCTAACCCCCTCTTTCCTGAGGCATCTGTTTTAGAATATGTTGTAAATTAATTAAATTTAAATTTGCTGAGGCGCATAGATTGATCTTAAAACGACGTTGTAACTTGTTGATTATTCGTTGTATTAACACTGTAACTTAAAAATGAGTACATGAACCTAAGCGTTTTTCTTTGAGTACAATTGCATCGTAAATGAGCGATGACGTACTCAAATTGAAGTACCCGTACTTTCTCAAAAAATAAGCAGTGTGATTTAATATTGCTAATATCACCTTCTGTTCAAGCCATCTTAACAAAGCGAAATGACAAACTTAAAATAGTTGTTCAGAAGTTTGGTTTCCATTTTATTTATTTACTCAAATTAAATTACCCGTACTTTCTCAAAAAATGAGCAGTGTGATTTAATATTGCTAATCTCAGCTTCTGTTTAAGACATATTAACAAAGCGAAATGACAAACTTAAAATAGTTGTACGGAAGATGGTTTTCCATTTGATTTATTTACTGAAATTAAAGTACCCATACTTTCTCAAAAAATGAGCAGTGTGATTTAATATTGCTAATATCACCTTCTGTTCAAGCCATCTTAACAAAGCGAAATGACAAACTTAAAATAGTTGTTCAGAAGTTTGGTTTCCATTTTATTTATTTACTCAAATTAAATTACCCGTACTTTCTCAAAAAAGGAGCAGTTTGATTTAATATTGCTAATATCAGCTTCTGTTTAAGACATATTAACAAAGCGAAATGACAAACTTAAAATAGTTGTACGGAAGATGGTTTTCCATTTGATTTATTTACTGAAATTAAAGTACCCATACTTTCTCAAAAAATGAGCAGTGTGATTTAATATTGCTAATATCACCTTCTGTTCAAGCCATCTTAACAAAGCGAAATGACAAACTTAAAATAGTTGTTCAGAAGTTTGGTTTCCATTTTATTTATTTACTCAAATTAAATTACCCGTACTTTCTCAAAAAAGGAGCAGTTTGATTTAATATTGCTAATCTCAGCTTCTGTTTAAGACATATTAACAAAGCGAAATGACAAACTTAAAATAGTTGTACGGAAGATGGTTTTCCATTTGATTTATTTACTGAAATTAAAGTACCCATACTTTCTCAAAAAATGAGCAGTGTGATTTAATATTGCTAATATCACCTTCTGTTCAAGCCATCTTAACAAAGCGAAATGACAAACTTAAAATAGTTGTTCAGAAGTTTGGTTTCCATTTTATTTATTTACTCAAATTAAATTACCCGTACTTTCTCAAAAAAGGAGCAGTTTGATTTAATATTGCTAATATCAGCTTCTGTTTAAGACATATTAACAAAGCGAAATGACAAACTTAAAATAGTTGTACGGAAGATGGTTTTCCATTTGATTTATTTACTGAAATTAAAGTACCCATACTTTCTCAAAAAATGAGCAGTGTGATTTAATATTGCTAATATCACCTTCTGTTCAAGCCATCTTAACAAAGCGAAATGACAAACTTAAAATAGTTGTTCAGAAGTTTGGTTTCCATTTTATTTATTTACTCAAATTAAATTACCCGTACTTTCTCAAAAAAGGAGCAGTGTGATTTAATATTGCTAATCTCAGCTTCTGTTTAAGACATATTAACAAAGCGAAATGACAAACTTAAAATAGTTGTACGGAAGATGGTTTTCCATTTGATTTATTTACTGAAATTAAAGTACCCATACTTTCTCAAAAAATGAGCAGTGTGATTTAATATTGCTAATATCACCTTCTGTTCAAGCCATCTTAACAAAGCGAAATGACAAACTTAAAATAGTTGTTCAGAAGTTTGGTTTCCATTTTATTTATTTACTCAAATTAAATTACCCGTACTTTCTCAAAAAAGGAGCAGTGTGATTTAATATTGCTAATATCAGCTTCTGTTTAAGACATATTAACAAAGCGAAATGACAAACTTAAAATAGTTGTACGGAAGATGGTTTTCCATTTGATTTATTTACTGAAATTAAAGTACCCATACTTTCTCAAAAAATGAGCAGTGTGATTTAATATTGCTAATATCACCTTCTGTTTAAGACATATTAACAAAGCGAAATGACAAACTTAAAATAGTTGTTCAGAAGTTTGGTTTCCATTTTATTTATTTACTCAAATTAAATTACCCGTACTTTCTCAAAAAAGGAGCAGTTTGATTTAATATTGCTAATATCAGCTTCTGTTTAAGACATATTAACAAAGCGAAATGACAAACTTAAAATAGTTGTACGGAAGATGGTTTTCCATTTGATTTATTTACTGAAATTGAAGTACCCATACTTTCTCAAAAAATGAGCAGTGTGATTTAATATTGCTAATATCACCTTCTGTTCAAGCCATCTTAACAAAGCGAAATGACAAACTTAAAATAGTTGTTCAGAAGTTTGGTTTCCATTTTATTTATTTACTCAAATTAAATTACCCGTACTTTCTCAAAAAAGGAGCAGTTTGATTTAATATTGCTAATCTCAGCTTCTGTTTAAGACATATTAACAAAGCGAAATGACAAACTTAAAATAGTTGTACGGAAGATGGTTTTCCATTTGATTTATTTACTGAAATTAAAGTACCCATACTTTCTCAAAAAATGAGCAGTGTGATTTAATATTGCTAATATCACCTTCTGTTCAAGCCATCTTAACAAAGCGAAATGACAAACTTAAAATAGTTGTTCAGAAGTTTGGTTTCCATTTTATTTATTTACTCAAATTAAATTACCCATACTTTCTCAAAAAATGAGCAGTGTGATTTAATATTGCTAATATCACCTTCTGTTCAAGCCATCTTAACAAAGCGAAATGACAAACTTAAAATAGTTGTTCAGAAGTTTGGTTTCCATTTTATTTATTTACTCAAATTGAATTACCCGTACTTTCTCAAAAAAGGAGCAGTTTGATTTAATATTGCTAATATCAGCTTCTGTTTAAGACATATTAACAAAGCGAAATGACAAACTTAAAATAGTTGTACGGAAGATGGTTTTCCATTTGATTTATTTACTGAAATTAAAGTACCCATACTTTCTCAAAAAATGAGCAGTGTGATTTAATATTGCTAATATCACCTTCTGTTCAAGCCATCTTAACAAAGCGAAATGACAAACTTAAAATAGTTGTTCAGAAGTTTGGTTTCCATTTTATTTATTTACTCAAATTAAATTACCCGTACTTTCTCAAAAAAGGAGCAGTTTGATTTAATATTGCTAATCTCAGCTTCTGTTTAAGACATATTAACAAAGCGAAATGACAAACTTAAAATAGTTGTACGGAAGATGGTTTTCCATTTGATTTATTTACTGAAATTAAAGTACCCATACTTTCTCAAAAAATGAGCAGTGTGATTTAATATTGCTAATATCACCTTCTGTTCAAGCCATCTTAACAAAGCGAAATGACAAACTTAAAATAGTTGTTCAGAAGTTTGGTTTCCATTTTATTTATTTACTCAAATTAAATTACCCGTACTTTCTCAAAAAAGGAGCAGTGTGATTTAATATTGCTAATCTCAGCTTCTGTTTAAGACATATTAACAAAGCGAAATGACAAACTTAAAATAGTTGTACGGAAGATGGTTTTCCATTTGATTTATTTACTGAAATTAAAGTACCCATACTTTCTCAAAAAATGAGCAGTGTGATTTAATATTGCTAATATCACCTTCTGTTCAAGCCATCTTAACAAAGCGAAATGACAAACTTAAAATAGTTGTTCAGAAGTTTGGTTTCCATTTTATTTATTTACTCAAATTAAATTACCCGTACTTTCTCAAAAAAGGAGCAGTTTGATTTAATATTGCTAATATCAGCTTCTGTTTAAGACATATTAACAAAGCGAAATGACAAACTTAAAATAGTTGTACGGAAGATGGTTTTCCATTTGATTTATTTACTGAAATTAAAGTACCCATACTTTCTCAAAAAATGAGCAGTGTGATTTAATATTGCTAATATCACCTTCTGTTCAAGCCATCTTAACAAAGCGAAATGACAAACTTAAAATAGTTGTTCAGAAGTTTGGTTTCCATTTTATTTATTTACTCAAATTAAATTACCCGTACTTTCTCAAAAAAGGAGCAGTTTGATTTAATATTGCTAATCTCAGCTTCTGTTTAAGACATATTAACAAAGCGAAATGACAAACTTAAAATAGTTGTACGGAAGATGGTTTTCCATTTGATTTATTTACTGAAATTAAAGTACCCATACTTTCTCAAAAAATGAGCAGTGTGATTTAATATTGCTAATATCACCTTCTGTTCAAGCCATCTTAACAAAGCGAAATGACAAACTTAAAATAGTTGTTCAGAAGTTTGGTTTCCATTTTATTTATTTACTCAAATTAAATTACCCGTACTTTCTCAAAAAAGGAGCAGTGTGATTTAATATTGCTAATCTCAGCTTCTGTTTAAGACATATTAACAAAGCGAAATGACAAACTTAAAATAGTTGTACGGAAGATGGTTTTCCATTTGATTTATTTACTGAAATTAAAGTACCCATACTTTCTCAAAAAATGAGCAGTGTGATTTAATATTGCTAATATCACCTTCTGTTCAAGCCATCTTAACAAAGCGAAATGACAAACTTAAAATAGTTGTTCAGAAGTTTGGTTTCCATTTTATTTATTTACTCAAATTAAATTACCCGTACTTTCTCAAAAAAGGAGCAGTTTGATTTAATATTGCTAATATCAGCTTCTGTTCAAGCCATCTCAACAAATCGACCTGGCAAACTTAAAATAGTTGTTCAGAAGATGGTTTTCCATTTTATTTGATGTCAATTTCTTAAATGGAAACTGAGTTATTATACAACTCAATTATTTTACTTCCCATTCTTTTGATACACCTTTTTAGCAAGTCTTTTGTTTATAACTTATTTACGTCGATCTGGTAGTTTTACGGATAAGGCTCTGGACTGCTATGTGTGAGGATCTGGCTTTGATTCCCTGTAAGTCTTGGTTGTAATTATTGATATTTATTAAAAGTGATTTATGAAGGCAAGCATCTGTATACTATAATACAAGCATAAATAATACTATAATACTAAAATGTTTTTCGTATTTGAAATAATATTTTCAGAAAGGTTGATGACAGAAAATAAGTTTCCTGTTATGATTTATGTTGATATAATTTCTTATTGTTTCCTTTGTTAAGATGGCTTGAACAGAAGCTGATATTAGCAATATTAAATCACACTGCTCATTTTTGCGAAAGTACGGTTGCTTACATTTGAGTTCGTCGTCGCTCATTTATGATTCAATTGTACCCAAAGAAAAACGAGTTGGTCCAGGTACTCATTACTAAGTACCTTTTTTATTGTGTCAATGTCTTCTATTTAAACATTTAAATGGTTTTTTATCTTATGCATTAAATTATTTACACCCTCCAATCTATTTAAAGCACCCACAAATAAGCAAAAAGTGAAAATTATTTCAATGTTCTAAAAGGAATAAAGATGTCAATGTCCTGGCTGTCTTGACTTTAAGTAATACAAGTGTTTTAGCTGAAACTTTCATGTTAGAAGTTATTTGGGGACAAATAACACAGCAGTTCAGCTCAATAGCAGTCCATGTGTAAATAAGAAATGCGACTTCATCGATTGAGCTCGCAAAGTGGCATCGTTGCGTATCCCATTGTTCGTGGCTTTCTAGCTATTTGTGTTTTTGAATGCAACTTTAACGCTGTATCATCTAATATTCAACAGCGCAAAAATAAATGTTTCGTGTAACTTGGAGCTGTTGGTGTTTTCTTTATATTATTTTGGTATTTTTGTGGTTCTATAATACTTTATTTTACTAAAACATAAAGTATTTGTATGGTGCAGGAAGAGTTTATATTATTAAACAGTAATAAAGAGATTTTTGGAATGCAATAATTTATCATAATCAAATATATTGTAATATGTAAATGATTCTATCAGTATTTATAAATAATGAAATCTATAAAACTAGTGAAGTATCAATAATCATTATTTATATATGTGGATTTAAATTATAATTATTACAAGTTAAACTTAGAAATGTTGGTATTTTCTTTATATTATTTTGTTATTTTTGTGGTACTATAATACTTTATTTTACTCAAGTATAGAGTATTTCTATGGTGCAGAAAGAGTTTATGTTATTAAACAGTAATAAACAGATTTTTAGAATGCAATAATTTATGATAATCAAATATTCTGTAATATGTGAATGATTCTATCAGTAATTATAAAAAATGAAATTTATAAGTCTAGTAAAGTTTTAGTTATAATTATTTATATATGTGGATTTAAAGTATAATTATTACAAGTTAAACTTAGAAATGTTGGTATTTTCTTTATATTATTTTGTTATTTTTGTGGTACTATAATACTTTATTTTACTTTTATAGAGTATTTCTATAGAGTTTATGTTATTAAACAGTAATAAACAGATATTTAGAATGCAATAATTTATGATAATCAAATATTCTGTAATATGTGAATGATTATATCCGTAATTATAAAAAATGAAATTTATAAGTCTAGTAATGTCTTAGTTATAATTATTTATATATGTGGATTTAAAGTATAATTATTACAAGTAAAATTTAGAAATGTTGGTATTTTCTTTATATTATTTTGTTATTTTTGTGGTTCTATAATACTTTATTTTACTCAAATCTAGAGTATTTCTATGGTACAGAAAAAGTTTATATTATTAAACAGTAATAAAGAGATTTTTAGAATGCAATAATTTATGATAATCAAATATACTGTAATATGTGAAGGATTCTATCAATATTTATAAATAATGAAGTTTATAAGTCTTGTGAAGTATTTGTTATCATTATTTATATGTGTGGATTTAAAGTTTAATTATTACAAGGTAAAGTATTTAATTTTAAACAATTATTTAGTGAAACAATTATTTAGGAAATATTTGAACTTTTTTGAGATATTATTAAATGTTTTGAACTTTCTAGTAAGAACAACAGTATTAATGTTTTCTATAGGAGCGTGTATTTTTTGAAGATGTTTGAGAAATCAAACATGTCTTAATTATAATTTATTTAAAATATTTGCTTTTAAAAAATAGTAGTTATGGGATATTAAAAATATTCCATGCTATTGAGATACTTGGTTTATGTGTAGTTCGGCCATACTTGTATATTTGAGAAATTGTAGTTTAGATAAACCAGAGTCTATAGAAAAAATAATAAATATATTTACGTTGGTACTAAGGTGATTGTTTTATTGTAAAAGAAAATAAATATATTATAAAAACACAATTTTATTAAGATGCAAAAATAATTCTTTATCTTTAAAAGCTTACAGAAAGATAAAAAGTAAAATTTAAAAAAAATGCGGTGAGCTAAAACCAAATAAATTATTCATTTAAATTATTTTTGTTAACTTACTTTAATTGTATATCAGGTAAAAAGTATAATATTCATAGTCCATACTCCGCTTATTTGAAATTAGACATATAAAATGTTGAAAATTTTTATATCATATACAATATCAACACAAATTATACTTCAGCTAATATTCTTTGTTTTCTTTTTCTTTCATATTTCAATTTTATTGTTTAATTTTGGCAAAAAAGTTTTATTGTATTTTTACTTACATTTTTCTACTTTCGTTTTATATCTTGCGATTTTTCTGATACAAGTAAACATAAAAAAAACTACACTTATGTAGCTTAAGATAACGTTACATTGAAACATCGGATAAACTATTTTTTCAAATTTATTTAACTTGTTTGGCTTTATGGTTCTACTAAGTACTGAAAGTTTTTAACAAATGGCATAAGTGTACAAGTTTAAAATAATTATTCTGATTACCGAAAATCTCTACTTTTGAAAGAAACACTTTGCAAATTGATTTAATCTAATTAACCAAGGATCTAATATAGGAAAATACTTTTTGTATTTTGTCAAGTAATCCAATTAATGGTTTCAGTTTCAATTTCTAGTATTTTTTTGTTTTATTTCTTAAGTTTCTTTCTTTAAACGTTAATGTTTTCGAGAAAATAAACTGCTTTACGATATAACGCATTTAATTTTTTAAAAGTCAGTTATCACGATCAGCAAAAGTAGGGGCGAGATCTTTTAGAAGGAAGTCGCATTAATTTACTTTAATTTATAAATATAAACGGTGCATTTATAAACTTTTAACACGTTCAAATTAGAATGTGAAATTTGAAGAATTATTTAATAGAAAAAAAGTATATTGGATGGCTTCAGATCAATTGAATAAGAAGATGTGATTATTTAAAAATATATTCCATTAATTATTTCTTAGGTTAGTGATTAAATAAAATAACCTGAAAACGTAAATTTATTGCTTTGTTCACTGTGAGGTATATATAAGAGATTGAATTGATTGGCTTTATCTATAACAACTCTTTTTAATCAATATAAAGTAGTGTTCTGTCGATATGGCTATTGATCAATTTGAGAGAAACGCAATGATACATTGTATTTTTCCGTAAAAATATCATATTTTTATAAATCAATATTACAATCAATTTATTAGTAATTTTTATTCAGTAATTTTAATTATTAATCAGTGTTAATGTTTTTAATTTTTTTATTAGTGATTAAAATAAATAAATTATTTTATTTCGTTATCAATGTTTAATAAAATTCAAATTCTTAATTAGGAAAACGCTTTTTATATTTCCCATTAATCATTAAATTCTGAAAGCAACACATAATTAAGAAATAGTGTTGATATTGCATTACAAATCCCTAATAATAGTAATGAAGAAAGTTTTCCAATTTAAAGCGAATCTTAGTTCACCTTGAAATCCCATCTTTAAGCAAATACCACTTCAATTGCCTAGGGGCAAATTCATGCAAATAAAAATCATCCAACGAACATCGCCCCAATTTGCTTAATGAATCGCTCTTAAGTACCAGAAAATGGTTCCAAAATCAAATTTAAGGTACTTAAGAAAGTACTTAAAATGCCTCTGGGGCACTAAAAATTTTAAAAGTGAAACACAAAAAGATGATTTTATTGTGTTTTGGGTTGTTTAATTTCCATAAATACATAATGAGAGGGTGAATTAATTTTTTGAGGTTGAATGAATGAAAGGAGAGATGTAGTGTTATATGTTTGTTCTTTAGGTTGAAGTGACTAGTAGTCTGTGCGTTAGCGATGATGGCATATTTAAACTTATGTTAATTAATTGATGTTAGTTTGACCAAAGGTTATGGGATATTAGATAAAGCAAAGGAAATAATGATAATAAAAATCAATTAATTCGTTTTGTGGGTATTACTTACGTTTTGATTATATGATTTAATTATTAAGCAACTTATTTTACGGTTAATATGTTACATATATCTCGCAGATAAAATACAACAGTATATATATATATATATATTGTAAAAAAAAATGATTAAATTAAAAAAATTAAATAAAACACTAACGTTAAATAAAAATAAAAATATAGCAAATGTAATGAAGACCAATAATAAAACTAAAATATAAATTATTAAAGTAAAAATTATACTAATAAATATTTTATTAAAAAGTGAAAGACATAATCAAAACGGTACTTTATCAGGGGGTAGGACCGTATTGATTTTTTTTTATTTTGTTTTACAATATATTTTTATCATTATGCTTCATGCAGCTCTAGCGCTGATTCATATTTGATTTTTCTATGCAATTTTAGCAAATTATATATTTTTTGTTTTATCATTATCCAATGTTTTCTACTATATATATATATATATATATATATATATATATATATATATATATATATATATATATATATATATATATATATATATATATGTGCATATGTATTTTTGCAATACATATAAACTTTGATGACTATTTTTACTGTAGTTTTTCTATTTTTAAAATACATTAATTCATGTCATATAAAAATTATTTTAAAACTATAAATGCATTTGATTGTGGAAAGCAATTCTAACACTAACTGATGGTGAGTGGACTATAATTAAATAAAGTTGAAATATTTAATCTGTTTTGAAAAAGTCTTTTGATTTAAAAAAAACCTTATTCTTCATTTATATCTATGAATAGACTAAATGAATAGACTAATTTGGATTATTCTTCAAGTAAAATTCTATAGTTGTAAAGTTTGAATACAAATGACTTATTCCGTACAAGATATGCAAATATTCTATTTATAATTTCTTCACGAACGCATAATAAAATATTTCAATATAAATAATGTTAAGGAATTTCAAAATTGCAAACAAAAAATGAAATATATCAATTTGTTTTTTACTATTTTAATAAAAAAAGTAAATGTATAACTAAAAAGGCTTAAGTAATAGGATTCGATGACGATGAATTTCGTTAAGGAAAAAAATAATTGTTAAGCAAGCTGGAGTTCAATCATTCCACTCTCTTTTTTTTGCAGATTTTTTTTCTAAGCTTAAAACTTCAAATTCAGTGCCATCAATATATCGCGTTTAATACAGCAAACTCATTAACTTTTGCTGCAAAAAAACATCCCTCGAGAAACAAATTCTGTTCGAAGAGGAGCAACTTCAAATTTCTTGAAGGAAAAAAAACAACAATGTGTTTTACTTTTCAATGTTTTTAAAGGGATTTTAACTTTCATGTGTCGGATTCGCGATGGAAGAAATCCGTTGAAGATTTAAAAAAAAAACCGGAGAAAGTAGTTATTAAACGATAATTAAAGAAACTAGAAGAAAAACATCGCGATAAAGTCGTTAAAAACGTTTAATAGCTTGATAATATGTTAAATAAATTAAACAGATTTTTTTATACTTGTTAGAAACATGAAAATTTGAAAGGGTTCTTTCTGTAAAAAATGAAATATTTTTTAAGAAAAAGTAGAATGATTACGGGTTTGTAGTTTTTGTATTTTATACTAATGCAAATGTACACACAGTGTGGTTTAAAAGAAAACGTAGATCACATTTGGTAACAGCCTTCTAACAATGCAGTGGGCTTGGTGATTTGATACCTTTTCCTTTTTTATCTACAACTTCAAAAGATTTTTTATAGGAGGCTATGGCATTTTAATTTTTTTATTATTAAAGTTTTTTTGAGAGTTTGCTGTGAAAATGTATATGTAGTAAATACGTTTCTTGTGAGACTAACTTTAATAAATAAAATTTGTATTTTTTTGTTTTAAAAAGCATTTTTAATAGATTGTTATTCAATGTGGATATGCATTTACCAAACATTAGTTCAATTTAAGGCTTGGTGATTTGACACCATAACCTTTTTTATCTACAACTTCAAAAGATTTTTTATAGGAGGCTATTGCATTTATACTTTTTTATTTTTAAAGTTTTTTTGAGAGTTTGCTGTAAAAATGTATATATAGTAAATACGTTTCTTGTGAGACGAACTTTAATAAATAATATTTGTATTTTTTGTTTTAAAAAGCATTTTTAATAGATTTTTATTCAATGTGGATATGCATTTACCAAACGTTAGTTCAATTTAAGGCTTGGTGATTTGATACTATAACCTTTTTTATCTACAACTTCAAAAGGTTTTTTATATTACATATTCATTTTCTTATTATTAAAGTTTTTTTTTGAGAGTTTGCTGTAAAAATGTATATGTAGTAAATACGTTTCTTGTGAGACTAACTTTAATAAATAATATTTGTATTTTTTGTTTTAAAAAGCATTTTTAATAGATTTTTATTCAATGTGGATATGCATTTACCAAACGTTAGTTCAATTTAAGGCTTGGTGATTTGATTCCTTAACCTTTTTTATCTACAACTTCAAAAGATTTTTTATAGCTGGCTATTGCATTTTAATTTTTTAATATTAAAGTTTTTTTGAGAGTTTTCTCTGAAAATGTATATGTATTAAATACGTTTCTTGTGAGACTAACTTTAATAAATAATATTTGTATTTTTTGTTTTAAAAAGCATTTTTAATAGATTGTTATACAATGTGGATATGCATTTACCAAACATTAGTTCAATTTAACAGTAGATGAAAAAATTCAAAAGTAGTTGCCGGTGACTATAGTTTACGGAGGAGTCATTTGGAATCATCTTCAATTAATCATTGAAACTTTAGATATTTTTATATATTTGATTTTTTATATATATTTTATATATATTGGGATTATTTAATTAATAATATTTGTATTTTTTTTAAAAAAGCAGTTTAATAAATTGTTAATAAATATGGATATTATGCATTTGTTAAATATTAGTTCAATTTAGCAGTAGATGAAAAAATTCAAAAGTATTTGTCTGTGACTATAGTTTAAGAGGAGTCATTTGGAATTATTTTCAATTAATCATTGAAACGTTAAATATTTAAAATATTTGATATTATATATATTTGATTTTAATAAATAATATTTGTATTTTTTGACTTAAAAAGCATTTTAATAAATTGTTATTCAATATGGATATTATGCATTTGCTAAACATTAGTTCAATTAAACAGTAGATAAAAAAATCAAAAGTATTTGCTTCTGGCTATAGTTTACGGAGGAGCAATTTTGGAATCATTTTCAGTTAATCATTGAAATGTTAAATATTTCTATATTTTTGGTTTTTGGAAGCCTATTTATTCTAAGTTGTTTAGTTGGTTTGGTTAAAGTCGCACTCATTTTTTTAGATTGCACCCGCATTATTTAAAAAATACCTTCCTAAATAATGTTTTCAGAATATTTTTTGGCGCCGTTATAGTTTGTAGGTACACTGTTTCACAATAAAAATTATAAATTTATTTTTCAACTATTAACGCCTTAATATTATTAGATGAATATGAGTTGAATACATGAAAATTGAATTGAGTATATGTATGAATACAGATTCATCTTATTTTCAATATACCGAATTGCGAACTCCGTTGCTTGCACTTCAATAAGTAAAGTTACACCAATTTAAATATGTTTTTAAAGAACTAAACAATGCGTCATCTGATATTTTCTTTATAAAATTGTATTGAAAAAAATGAAATAAAAGAAAAACGTTCATTAAATGAATTTAGACTCAGATAAACTAAATCCCACTTAAAAAGTCAATTTACGAATAATTCTATAGTAAAAATCTTTCCATACCAAACATTCCATTATAAACTCTGGGAATATAAAAGATAGAATCATCACTTGCCCCGCAAAGTTTTTTTCTTTGTATCCACAACAAAAGCAAACTCGAAATTCTCCCCCAAAGCAAGTAAAAAGATCTTTTAAGTGCTTCTATACCCCAGAGTAAAACGTTTTGTGGGGGGGATCCCATTAAAAGTGGATAAGAATGACTTTTAACAAGTTCACTTAACTTACCGCCGAAACGGAATGATTAGTCAAATTGGACGATTGCAATGGAATGCCATTAACATTCCATTTGGCCCCAGGTATGAGTTGAACTTTGCATCATTTTTCTATGCTTGGTGCAGGGGTTCGTTTCCGCTCGCACAACACCAGCGGTTCAGTCTTGAAATGGAGGTCCATTTTGCACAAATTGAATAACTACAATTTATTAAGCCAAGGAAATGAGATGTTCGAAGAGTAATCGATTGAATAATGGAATGTGTCATTATATACTTATTATCAAATATGAAATTACGCAGCGTTCCTCATATCTGCTAAACTTCAAGAAAATTAGAAGCTTGCAATCTTAAAACTCTGAGAGATAAAAGAAATATCAAAATCGAAGATGTGTTTTTATTGCATTTAATATAATTTACAGGGTGTATAAGAATTATCTTTACGACTTTGACAAGCAAAAACGCATTTGGATGTGATGGTCCACTACGTGGCCAAGTTTGCCGTTTGATTGTAAAGACTGTACACTGTTAAAAAAAGGTACTTAAAAATAAGTAAAATGTACTCATTTTTGATTATATTCGATGCTTATCATAGCTCTGAATACATACGATTCATTTAAAAAAAAAAGACATGTACTCAAAAATGTGTAAAAAGAGCAGTTGCTTACCTACATAGGCGGCTTCCTTTATAAATCATTTTGAATACATTCTAACAATTACAACCAAGACTTACGGGGAATTGAACACAATGTGTCTACCTGATGACTTCAGCACCGTTGTCCAGTGTCTTAAACCAAGGAGAGTGAAGACTATATATAGAAGGTGCGCTCGTTATTCGCTTTTTGAAAGTGGGCAAGGAAAGCACATTTTTGACGTCATTTTTGCTCCGCCTTACTATCGGTTTTTGATCATTCTCATTGGCTGTGTGTTTCAAGCATTGCTACTTAGGTTCGATCCCCGGTTGGGTAACAACTTGTGATTTAATTTTCAATTAGCAAAATAATGTAAATATATGTAAATACCTGTAAATAATTGTGTTCAGGTTGTTTCACTTCTAATCCGCCCTGGTTTTGTTATGTCCCTGTATTTTACTTAATTGAAATTGTAACTCATTTAATATGTCCAATACAAATGCATTGACCTGTTGTTTTCTAACCCCATTTTACTCTTTCAAAATTCATGGACATGTCCTCGTGGCAGCTAATATTATTTAAATACGCTTAATTTATTATGAAAATCTTTTGCAATTTTTCCATACTAAATGCAATCCTTAAAATATAATTTAAACTCTAAAAATTTAGCAAATTCTAAATTAAAATAGCGAATATCATTTTTAAATAGTTCAGAAAAAAACGAATAGCTGGCAGCACCTCACAAACGAGAGCATTAGATACGCCTACAGAAAGCGCGAGGTAGGCGTCACTATGACGTCAAAAATGTGCTTTCCCCGCCTTCCGTCAGACAGCGCGAGAACGAGCACACTTTATATATATATATATATATATATATATATATATATATATATATATATATATATATATATATATATATATATATATATATATATATATATATATATATATATATATATATATATATATATATATATATATATATATATATATATATATATATATATATATATATATATATATATATATATATATATATATATATATATATATATATATATATATATATATATATATATATATATATATATATATATATATATATATATATATATATATATATATATATATATATATATATATATATATATATATATATATATATATATATATATATATATATATATATATATATATATGGTCTTCACTATCCTTGGTATTAAACGTTGTACCACCAGAGCGCCGGGAAAATGTTATAAACAGAAGTAATGTTAAATAGGTTGTGCCAAAAGAACGGAAAGAAAAATAAATGAGTCGTAATTACTGAATTTCTATTTTCTTTGTTAAGATGGCTTGAACAGAAGCTGATATTAGCAATATTAAATCACACTGCTAATTTTTTAAAAAGTAAGATTGCTTAAATTTGAGTTACGTCGCTCATTTATGATACAATTGCACTCAAAGAAAAACAATTATGCCAATGTACTCATTTTTAATCTGAATTTTTTAAAGTGTATATTTCCAATATATGAATTTCTGCCACCAATCGAGACATCTCTATAAATATTCAAAATTATCATAAAAATTATTTTTAAAACGGGGTTTTAAGTTGTGGAAGTATACTAATATACATTCTCCTAATGCAATGCCAATTAAAAAATACTTTTCTTCAATTTAAAATAGGATTAGCTGTGTATTCATTCAAATTTTAAATTTACTCAATTTTTAACAGGTCGTGGTAACTTGAAATCTTATTTAGATAAATCTTACTTCTTCCCAACCGGAATATGCAGTTGGAATACAAGAAAAGTTAAAAATGATCAATATATTCTTGTTTGAATACCCAATGCTTCAAAAAGATACAGAGGGGTCTTCAAAGGGAACTGAAACTCAAAAACACCAATTGGTCTCCTAATTGTCACCATCTTGTCAAAAAAAAATGTAGTTTCAATATTTTTTATAATTAATTAATCACTATTTTATAATATAAAATTCTTATTTTTTTTAGCTTGTTTACTAAACGATTTATTTTTTAACCATGCCTCTATCATGCATTAGATATATAAAACTTACATCTGTAAGTATAAATCTGTATTATATTTAGATAAGCATTCCCGTGTAATAATTATCGCACAACCCCATCCCCGTAACCCACCCGTTTCCCGTAAATCCCCGTAATCCCCCCCCCCACCCCCGTATAATTGTGACAGATATTAGCGAATCCTTTAAGGCCAAAATATAAAAAGTTTAACTGTTTGCTCATAGATGGCAGCATTATCAACGGCTTGTTTAAAGCAAAAACCGGGTAAAATGAATTATTTTAAAAGCATAATTAAAAACGTTGATGTTTATGTTATAAAAGTACAATTCGCCATTGGTGCATGGGATTCTCTTTACTTCTGTCCTGTTCATAAATACTTCATCTTGTTCTATTCACTAAACAATTTTTCATAAATACTTCTGTGCATCTTAATTTGTTAATTTTTTAAAATTATTTCTACTTAAAACTGTTGTATCAATAGAAATACGAACAAAACTTACTTCATATTTATTTTATTTAAAAGTATGTAGTTTCGCGCTTAACGCATTTATAACACTTGAATTTTTTTACTTCTTAACATAAATTCATTAAATATATAGACGTTTATTAAATAGATTATTTATACATTCACCAAATCAATATTTTTGAAATTATGATTTAATGAAAATATTAATAAAAAATATGTTTTCATGTGAAACAGTTGTATTGTTTAATCCTTATTTTTACATTTTCGTTTAATTCTTCCAGGAAGTTTTTAAGTTTTTAATATCATATACAAAATGACTATTTTTTTACCCAAACAATTCAGAAACAACCGAAACTCCCATTTTTACAGGCTTTTTTTAACGTAGAATATGTATACATGGTACGTCTTATGTATTTCGACAAATGATATTCAGTCTGAAACTTTTTGTATTCCACAGCCAGTTTTCAATTTAAGAGTGGCTTCCTGCCTAGAAACATAAGATGCATTTCCAGAATCCGCAGAGATACAGCTTTGAGAATACCAATAGTATCTCAATTCATATCACATTTCATTTTTTTTCGCCAAATTTTTGTCTCTGCTTAGTCAATAGTACGTCAATAAATATCATATTTCTTTTTTCTTTCTTCACTATATGAAGAAAGAGTATTTCAATACTTGAAATACAACAATGTACGGAATAACAAAATTGTGAGAAAAAAATCAATGGTAGAGTAGAAAACTAAAAAAAATTACTCTATTTTCGAAATGTTTAATAAGCCTCTTAAAATAAATAACGTTTAGAATTTTTATCATTAGTGTTACGCTGTCATTAAATAAATATTGAGCTAATTTATAAATTTATTTATAAAAACATTATGATTACTTAGTTTTTTTTATTATTTACTTGAAGAAGGGTTTTTAATTTTGGTTATTTAAATCTTTAGTGCATGTTTTTCAGGGTTATGTAATTTCATTGATTTTTTTTTTATTTTCTATGAAAAATGCGTATTTTTATTTTTAAAAATAGAAAACAAACTTTATTATTGTTATTTTATAAGAAAATATTTCTCTAGTATAAATTTTGTTAGGATATGTGTTGGCTACAGTATATTTTTTTTCTAAAGTAACTTGCATCTTTTAGAGTTATCGTTTTTTGTTGTTAGGCATTTCATCAAGAAAAAGCTAATTTTATCAAGTTTGGTATTCATCAAGGTTGTAATTACATAAATATTGAGCTATTTATAAATTTATATAATAATTATGATTACTTATTGTTTTTTATTGCTTTTTTGGAAAAGTTTATTTTGATTTTGGTTATTTCAATCATTAGCAAATGTTTTTCAAGAGTATGTCATTTAACTGTTTTTTAGATTTTTTTATTTTGTATGAAAAATGCATATTATTATTTTTGAAAACAGAAAAGAAACATTATTATTTTATTTTATAAGAAAAATACTTCACTAATATGAATTTTGTTAGGAGATGTGTTGGCTAAGCCGAGTTGTCATATTCAAAAACTTATGGTTTCACATTATTAGAACAGTAGGGCTCATTTGGAAACATATTTTCAATCTTGGCTTGTAAAGTGAGGCATAGGCTTAGCTTCATGCTTTTCTGTGTTTCCAGAGCAGGGTTTGTTTCAGTAGATATGTCTTCTTCTGTAACGAGATTTGCTCTTGGGAGACTAAAAATACACATTTTACATGCGCAAATGATTACTTTAAATAACAAAAATTAAATTTCAAGTTTACATGATGGGGTATTACCCCGCTCGGAGTACCCGGTGTTACCCCGCTCGGTATACTCGGTGTTACCCCGGTCGGTGTACTCGGTGTTACATCGCTCGGAGTTCCCGGTGTTACTCCGCTCGGAGTTCCCGGTGTTACCCCGCTCGGAGTTCCCGGTGTTACCCCGCTCGGAGTTCCCGGTGTTACCCCGCTCGGAGTTCCCGGTGTTACCCCACTCTATGTACCGGGTGTTATCCCGCTCGGAGTTCCCGGGGTTACCTCGCTCAGAGTACCCGGTGTTACCCCGCTATGTGTACCCGGTGTTACCCCACTCGGAGTTCCAGTGTTACCCCGCACTGTGTACCCGGTGTTACCCCGCTCGGAGTTCCTGGTTTTACCCCGCTTGGAGTTCCGGTGTTACCCCGCTCTGTGTACCCTGTGTTACCTCGTTTGGAGTTCCGGTGTTACCCCGCTCTGTGTACTCGGTGTTACCCCGCTTGGAGTTCCCGGTCTTGCCCCGCTCAGTGTACCTGGTGTTACCCCGCTCGGAGGACCTGGTATTACCCCGTGTACTTAGATTTTAAAATTAAATACGGAATCACGGTATTATTGGACTCAATCTTTATTGTTTGTTAGGTATAAGTCCTTAATAATCATATTATAAGCTGAACTTAAGATAGTTTTAATAACAGTATTGGCTATTTAATAAGGATAGTTGAAACACAAAAGAACCTTAAAGTGTTGACATCGTAAAACTAACCTACACAGACGCCGTGAATTCAACAGCAACAATACATCACATATACAATTCAACAGCAATAGCCGCTCCTTCTTTTTGACTAGTGGATATAATTTAGAATCTGTCCGCTACAGAACAGCAATAATGAAGCTATTAGAAAAGTACCCCACCCTTCCTAGTTTATATAGAAAACAACTTTAAAAAATACATTTTGGCAATATTAACATTTATAAACTTAATTAAGAACTTATGTTCTAATGCACATGATATCCACTGAAAGCTATAAAGGGGCATTACAATTAAGTACTTCATTAGGATTATTTTAATTTTATCAATGAATCTCGAAAAATAGATAACACATAAAAATATTTGTAGAAAACTAAAAGCAGTTCTCAGAAAAAATAATGTCTTAACTCCCTATTTTATAAGAAATTTCCGTTAAATTATTATACACTCACATTAATAATTAATTAAATCTTTTAAATAAAAGTAACCAATTTTTAATTATAATAAAGTTTAATAATAAATTTAATGACATTAATTGTAATTGTTAAAATGGTAAAAATCGGGTCCGTGCGATTTGAAAAAAAAATAGCAATTGATATCATTATTATACAACAAAATACTTACAAAAATAAATCTTTTTAATGGATTTTCGAAATCCCTTTTAAACAGCGAAAATCAATGATTTCCATTTTAGAGATAACTTTTGAGTTCAATATTATTAACATTAATAATTAATGAAATATTTTAAATAAAAGTAACCAATTTTTAAATATAATAAAGGTTAATAATAATTTAAATGACATTAATTGTTTTTGTAGAACAGATAAAAATCGCTCTCTCGGGTCCGTGCGATTTGAAAAAAAATTGCAATTGATATCATTATTATACAATAAAATACTTTACAAAAATAAATATTTTTAAAGGATTTTCGAAATCCCTTTTAAACAGCAAAATCAATGATTTCCATTTTAAAGATAATTTTTGAGTTCAATATTATTCACATTAATAATTAATGAAATATTTTAAATAAAAGTAACCAATTTTTAAATATAATAAAGGTTAATAATAATTTAAATGACATTAATTGTTTTTGTAGAACAGATAAAAATCGCTCTCTCGGGTCCGTGCGATTTGAAAAAAAAATTGCAATTGATATCATTATTATACTATAAAATACTTTACAAAAATAAATCTTTTTAAAGGATTTTCAAAATTCCTTTTAAACAGCGAAAATCAGTGATTTCCATTTTAGAGATAATTTTTGAGTTCATTATTATTAACATTAATAATTAATTAAATCTTTTAAATAAAAGAGACCAATTTTTAAATATAATAATAATTTTAATGACTTTAATTGTTTTTGTAGAACAGGTAAAAATCGTGTCCGTGTGATTTGAAAAAAAATAGCAATTTATATCATTATTATTCTATAAAATACTTCCCAAAAATAAATCTTTTTAAAGGATTTTCGAAATCCCTTTTAAACAGCGAAAATCAATGATTTCCATTTTAGAGATAATTTTTGAGTTCAACGTACGACAGTATTTAAAAAAAAAAAACTTTTTGGATTATTTATACTTTCCGGCTTAAATTATGATATTCATTTATTTCCCCTGATCGTAATAATTTCCTTACTTTTTTTACCGACTCAACCATACCCGCACTGCCAGGCAATTTCAGAAAAATGCGGAACGCGGCTTAATTATGGAATATTCTGCAAATAGGACTTTCTCGTGTACAGAACATTGGAAATTTCGACAAGAGCTCATTAATGCTGGGACAAGAAAAGCTACGTTAACAAAAAGAGTTTTTTAAAAAGTAGCATTTGTAGTCTTCTTTAATGCAGTGCTTACGGCCTTCCAGTCTGTCCTATTGATTTTGTTATTGCTAAAAAAATTACACGGTTTCTTTTCTTTCTACCTTGAAATATATTCTTGAATTTGTTTTTTTTTTATGTGGGCTAATAACATGGTCGTTACAGGATGCAGAAAAGTTTGCTTGATTTCATTAATTAAAGGATTGAGACGCTTTGGAAGTTAGATTCGGGGGAATTCAAATTGCGTATCAATAGTTTTTTTTAAAAGAAATAATTGAATGATATCGTATCCCGGAAAGCGATAAATGGAAACAGATTTACAATGTTAAAAATAGGTACTCAAAAATAAATAAAATGTACTCATTTTTAGAACATGCAATGCTTTTCATGGCTCCGAATACATAAGTTTCAATTTTGAAGAAAGTTTGGTTTGGTTTGATTAATAAACGTCGCACTAGAGCTGCACAGTGGGCTATTGGCGACGGTTCGGGACATATCTCGAAGGAACGGCCCGGGAGCTGTGCCTCGTATTTTTGACCATGGTAGATGACGAGGGCAACACCTGAGCTGGCACCCGACGCAACCTCAATAGGCGTCAGGACTTTGGACACCAATCACATTCATCGTGCACCAGTCCCGTATACACGCCTTTATAATTTATTGGATGTTCTGGACGACAATTTTGAAGAAGACATGTACTTAAAAATTGAGTACAATGAGTAAAAATGAATAAAAATAGAAGGTGCTAGCCTGCATAGGCTGCCTTCATAAAACACTTTCAATAAGTGTCGACAATTACAACCAAGACTTACCGGGAATCGAACCCATATCTGCAGGCACTGATGTCCACAGCCGTATCCGTTAAGCTACCATGTCGTCGTGAAGAAGTTATAAACAGAAGTCATATTAAAAAGATGTACCAAAAGAATAGGAAGTAAGATAATTAAATTGTAATAACTCAGTTTCCATTTAAGCAATCGACATCAACTAATGTGGAAAACCAACTTCTGATCAACTATTTTACGTTTATCAGGTCGCTTTGTTAAGATGACTTGAACAGAAGCTGATATTAGCAATAATAAACCACACTGCCAATTTTTGATAAAGTACGGTTACTTAACTTTGAGTACGACATCGCTAATTTACGATTCAATTGTACTAAAAAAAATCATACAAATCTATGATAAATGTGATGATGATGATATGTGAAATACAAATCTATGATTAAAGATTATTACAATATTTCAAACAATGGTAAAAATGCCACATCTTATCGAATACAATTTCATATCACGGGAAGGCTTTGTAACTTATCATTATCAAAGTACGTAACATTTGACATTATCAAAAGTACGTAAGCTTTGCCATTATCAAAAGTATGTAATGTTTGCCATTATCAAAAGTACGTAACGTTTGCCATTATCAAAAGTACGTAACGTTTGCCATTATCAAAAGTACGTAACATTTGTCATTATCAAAAGTACGTAACGTTTGCCATTATCAAAAGTACGTAACATTTGCCATTATCAAAAGTACGTAACGTTTGCCATTATCAAAAGTACGTAAGCTTTCAATTAACCAATTATGTAGTTTTAAAGCTTTTAACATGTAATTCTGAACTATGGTATTCAAAATTAAAATATATACATTTTGCATAATGTAACTCTACATTTGAAAGATATCATAAATATGTATATATTTAGTAAAAATAGAATAGTAGGATTATTTTTATGCAAGTTTGCGTAAGTGCACATGTGGTGCACTGCATTTAATTAGAAAATACTTTATCACTTCACTCGCATTATGCAAATATATACTGAGTTCCTCAAAGTATCGATTGATTAAAGCAGAGCTTTTCGAAATATTGGCCGAAATACTTTGTGTTCAGTTAATTAGAAGTGATGGCTAAAACTTTTATCACAAATTAAATTTAAATTACAACCTCTCATGCGGACTGAAAATCAAAATATTTTAAAAATTTTGAATGAAGTGTCTCTAAAATAGAAAGTTTGTATAATAATAGAAAACTTGCTAAAACTTTTAGAAATTAGTACTTTTAAATAACAGAAAATTCAATAGAAGTAATATAATGTGAAATAGATCAAAGTTCGGCAACGAATCAATCGTAATCACAAAATATTTTTAAGAAATCCAAAAGTAGTTTACGTTTATAATAGAACCCTTTCAGATAAAATAAAGGTTCATTGTCTACAGAATATTTCAAACTTTCGTCTATTTATGCAATTTATTTTAATGTTAATCTTCAGAATCCTGACACGAAATCAACGGGATCAAACCCTGTATAATCTTAACTAAAGATAGAATATGCAAAGCGAGTATTGCATATTTTCCAATAACCGGTTTGTAATTCACGTAAGTCTGGTAAGCAATATCAGAATAAAGATGGTAGAAACTCGGAATCCCATTTGATAAATCCTAAATAGCAAACAAAAATTATCTGCTTTATTAAATTACGTCATTTTAGATTTTTATGCATATCCCCACAGCCATATAATTTATTTAAAATAACATGGGAGACTGTTGTACCTTGAATTATTTTTTAAAAACCTCATCGGAAAGTATTGATATTCTTTTTCCCATTTTAATCCACAGAATCTCATTCTATATTAATTTTTCTTCATTTATCAGTATTAATAGTATATATGCTTAGTTCTTAAAGATTTTTAAATATATTTTTAAAAAACTGCGCACGGGTGACTAATCGTACCAGTACGTTTGTACTTTGGATCACTCTTAAAAGTAAGGAAAAGCAAAAACTGATTCACCGGATCAACTCAGGATCAACAATTCCGGATTTTTTGAATGATTTAATTTCCCGCACTAATATAATATATTTTACTTTAAAGTTTTACAATCTTCTTAGCCGATGCTGTAACAGCATATATGGACTTTTTCATGGATTAAGTACTAATAGGATCCCTGTGTTCCCATGTTTTGCTTCTCGGCATTATCTTATAGAACAAGAAAAGTACAAATAATATAATATCAAGTACCTAGCATTACTGATTCATGGTACCATTATGTTATGTGTTCCAAGGTACAAGGGGATGCCCCTTGAAAGAAAATATATCATGCTATCTTTAGGTTATGAATGAGTCCCTTAAATAACATATAATTTTACTCACCACTTGATAAGCTACCAAAACATTTAAGTGAAGTCTCTTTAACTTGTATCACTGAACACTGAGAAATCCTAAACTAAAAACTTAAGCAGTTAGAAATAAATGTTAAAATCTTAAAGCACGCGTAAATCAAACAAACAACATGCAGTGGCAAAGTAAGTTTGTGGCTACTGCTCTGTAGTGTGTATTACTTGAACTAGTTTGAGTATTGGTTGCTAGTAAGCAGTATCAACTGAATAACTTGGAGTGATACAAAATACAACAGTCTCCTCAAATCATGCAAATACGTGTAGTAAAAGTCTGCAATTTTTGTCAGACAGAAATTCCATAATTTTTATAAATTTTAAATATTTTATCGATGACAGACTCGCAAATAAAACTAACAACAGGCAGTGACAAAGTAAATTGGCGGCAATAGCTCTGAAGCGTATATTACTTGAACTAGTTTGAGTGCTGGTTGCTAGGAAACAGTATCAGCTAACTAGGATTGATTCGAGATACAGTAGTCTCTTTAAATCATGCAAATATGTGTAGTAAAAGTCTACACTTTTTGTCAGAAAGAGAAATTCTGTAATTTTATAAATTTTAAATATTTTATCGATAGTAAAGAATAAGATTATTATTACAATGCGAGTAAAGATAACATATTTATTACAAACAATGAACAAAACATAACATTTATTTTATTTATATAAATGTTATATATAAAATTATATTCCTGAACAACTGAATAACTTTAAAACTAGTTTTGAAGAATTTCCTAAAAGCGTATAACTAATAGCATCAAATCGCAATAGAGCCAGCTACTAATTCGTCCTGATCACTCAGTTAAAACCGGTCACCGAGCATATACTTTAACTATTTACTTAACACTAAAACCAGCAGATGAGTGAACCTACAATTAACCACAGTCAAAAGGCTTTCATGGCCGCAAACGCAATTAAAATTGTCAAACTTGCTGTCCAAGTGTCAACATTGACTTAAACGCACTTAGAGCGCTATTTGGATAGACAGTCAACATTTCAAAGTCTTCTACGAATCTCCCAGGAGACAGTGAAAGAGGATGGTAAACTGAAATTCAATACTGGATTCTTAGCAAGCTTTCTGGATTTAATACTAGTTATCTCTGATATGTACTCAGAATCAGATGAAGAATTAATTGGTTGTCCAAGTGGAATAAGAGGCTTACGGTATTTACAAAAGAGTTTTTTAAGTGTATAAAACAGGTTAAACTTAAAAAAAAAATAGCAATGTTCTTAACTTAGATTAATGTATTTTTTACCCAAACTCTTACTGAATATGATGTTTTTTTAATAATATGAAATCAATAAATTAGTTCACAGACGTAGTAAGCGATAATTCACTAATTTTTCAAGATATCCATTTGAAAGATTAAAGCTTTATTTGAAGGAATGAAATTAAAAATTGTCAGAGGTTCCTGACAGTTAAAATAAATGTTTTTCAACTATCACAATTAGGTACTATATAGAATACAATTTGTACAATTTGAGAACAACAAATTTACGAAACCGGGCATAATTAATTAATATATATATATCATATACGTTTTGTCTTTAAAAATAAAACGATTTTAAGGGTAATAATTCCAAAACTCTATAAACTCTTATTAAAAAATTTAAACCTTTACAGATAATACGCAATTTATAATAATTAATTATACTAATTTATTAAATTTTTAATATATTTTTTTAACATTCTAAATATGCGTACATATATGTAAGAAAATGTGTCAAATACTAAACAAATTCATAATAGTTTTTTGTTTGATCTAAAATTTAGTAAAACTTATTAAGTGATTGTTTGCAATATTTCTTTTAAAAAAAGGGGAACAGTAAAATGTTTAATTTTTGTAGTATTCAGTGTCAAATTATCTAACAAATCACACCTGGAAGATAAAAAAATGAAAAAATTTACTGTTACCTTCCTTTTTAATGAAATATTACAAACATCACTTAGTAAATTTTACACAGTTTGAGAAGTGTAGTTTAGTATATGACAAATTATTTTTACAGATTATTATTAAGGTATAATAATATCAATTCTCAAAATAAAATTTTACATTGCGAGTAAAAATTCTTCATGGTAAATAGTAGATAGTTAGTCTACTCTATTTTTTAATTCAGAAATAATAGTAAAAGTAAAATCTGGGACGCATCCGCAGTGGGGTGCATGAAAGGTATTGTGCATGCTGGACAGAGGGTGTATGGATACTACACTGTTAAAAATAGGTACTTTAAAATTAGTAAAATGTAATTTTTTTTACATTCGATGTTTATTATAGCTCTGAATACATAAGTTTCATTTCTGAAAAAGACAAAAAAGTGAAAAGCCGTCTTCTGAAAAATATTTTTAGTTTGCCAGGTCACTTTATTAAGATGCCTTGAACAGAAACTGATATTAGCAATATTAAACAATACTGCTCATTTTTGAAAAAGTACGATTGTTTAAATTTGAGTACGCCTTCTCTCATTTACGATGCAATTGTACACAAAGAAAAACGAGTACATCCATATATTAATTTGTAAACACATTTTTTTTTTACAGTGAAGGATACATAAATGACATAACCAAATACACAGTTTTTTTTTTATTATTAATTCGCAGTCCGCCACCAGAATGGAATTTCTCGACTCGCACTGAGGCGTAGAGGACCAAGGACCCCCCAATGAACGGACGGAATGAAGAAAAAAAAAATTCTAAGCACTCTGATCCGCGCTCAATCCCAGAGCACCATTTAGAAGACTGTCACCATAACGAGGATAGATTAAATGAGTTGAAAAATTGTCAAAAGTTTATCCAGAGTTAAGACAGGTCAAAAATTGTGTTGAAAGTTTTGCAAGTTAGAGATTAATTATTTCTTGTAACGTTATACCACTCCCATTACCCCCCCCCCCCCCATCCGACTCAGGGCAGACGAGGGGGGAATCCAGATAGAATTCTATTAGGCTTTAAAAAATAACAACATTTGTTTAAAGAGTGCTCTTACATAGGTTTTAAATCTACAAACGTTTTACATTTTAGTAAGTGGGGCAATTAATAAACTCAAGACGCTTGGGATAAAAGTTATAAAACTAAACTGAACATTAAAATTACGAGGACGAAACAGTCAATCAAGAATACACTAATCTAACCAATATGAATAAATCTATCTATGTACATTAATAACGTGTTTACTAATGGAATTATTCTTTTACTACTGTAATTATTCTTTCTTCTTATTTCGGTATGTTACCTCCATTGACTTCACCCTTTTATAGTTCGTGAATGCATTCACTATAAAAAATAAGGGGTTTAAATATGAGTACATGAACATACTTGATATTTGTTTTTTTAAGTACAATTGCATCGTAAATCCGCGATGACGCACTCAAATTTAAGTAATCGTACTTTCGCATAAATTAACAGTGTGATTTAATATTGCTAATCTTAGCTTTTGTTCAAGCAAACGAAGCGACCTGACAAATATAAAATAATTGTTCAGAAGATGGTTTTACACATCATTTGATGCCGATTGCTTAATAGTTATTACAACTCAAATATCTTACTTCCCATTCTGTTAAAATTTCTTCTATTTAAAACTTCTTCACGTCACGCTGGTAATATAACGGATAAGGCACTGGACTGTGGTGCCTTAGGATATGTGTTTGATTCCCGGTAAGTATTGATTGTAATTGTTAATATTTATTGAAAGTTTTTTATGAAGGCAGCCTACATAGGCAAGCAACTGCTCATTTTATTCACTGACTAATTTGTGAATACATTTTTTTTTCAAAAATTAAAACTTATGTAATCGGAGCTATGATAAGCATCGAGTGTACTCAAAAATGAGTACATTTTACTTATTTTTGAGTACCTATTTTTAACAGTCTATAAGCCTTTACAATTCCTGATGAGCATCAGTTTGAGTTCCATAGATTATACCTACTATGGCAGATATATCTATACCAAACTCGACCACTCCCGCTCGGTTCGACAAACGTACTACCGAGCTACGCCTCTGTAAACGTGAAAGCCATTCAAGGCTAAATTTAGATACCATTGCGTCATGCGTGGTGGGACAACTGCACAATGATGATTGTTTGTAGTACGGCTTCAAAGATATAAGCGATATTGGTATTACATACTTCCGTTACATCGTTGCATGCAGTGTTAGCAAGCGACACTACTTACCGAAATACGTTTCGCGTCAAAAATTCTTTACATTTAATTCAATTATATCCTGTAAATCCTGTAAAACAGAAGTTACCCAAATACATTCTTGTACAAAATAATTCATTGCGAATACCATCCTTCGAACTGCATAACAAATTGAACTACGCCCATTCCGAACTTCGAATTCAGGAACTTAATCCAAAGCCTAGCCCACCCTTTCCTGCGCCCTAGATCTTCATTTATTTCCGTTAAAATGTCCCACGGATTAATTCCGATGCCAAAGAATGGAATTTTGTGAAGCAAATTTTTAATTACGTGCAGAAACGAAGAGGCGGATCAGTGAAGTCTTTCACTGAGATTCGTTGCAGTTGGTCGTGAAATTACGGCTTTGTATTTAATCAGAAACATGGCAGACAGTTGTAGTGCAGGAAGACAGATCTTCGTCTGATCCTTTCTGTCGTGAAAATATGCGGGGCTTAGTATTGAAAATACATGAACAACTTTCTTTTTTGTTAACACATAGAGAAAGTTTCGATGAAATAAATTCGTAACTAAAATTTTATAAATTTTTAAGTAAACTTATTGAAAGTTTGCGAAGAGTAGTCTTTTTAAGTTGTATATGTCAATACTGTTTGGGTTTTCGGTGGATATGAATGTTTAATATCTAAAATACATGCTCCTTCATAAAAAAATTATTATTTTTAGACTTTTAAAAGATTTTATGTCTAAAGTCTTGAGTTTAACTAAGTTTTAAATTTAAAGTTTTTTTTATGTGAATACTTCTTTAAATCGGTACCGACAAATACACCGAGTTAAAGATGTAATAAGACATAAAAAAGCAATAGATGCGACCCCAGATAAAGCAGAAAGCGACAGAAAAGCGACTAAAAATGAATAATATTACTAACCTCCGATTCTGTTCAAGACATTTTAACAAAGTGACCTGACAAACATAAAATATTTGTTCAGAAGATGGTTTTCCACATTATTTGATGTCGATTGCTTAAATGGAAACTGATTTATTACAACTCAATTATTTTACTTCCCATTCTTTTGGTACACCTTTTTAACATTTCTTCTGTTTATAACTTCTTTGCGTCGCCTTGATAGCTTAACGAATAAGACTGTGGACAGCGGTGCTGCAGACCTGTGTTCGATTCCCGGTAAGTCTAAGTTGTAATTGTCGAAATTTATTGAAAGTGATTTATGAAGGCAGCCTATGTAGGCACGCTGCTGTTTTTTTTATTCATTGTTTTTATTTTTGAATACATGTCTTTCTCAAAATTGAAACTTATGTATTCGAAGCCATGATAAGCATTGAATATAATCAAAAATGAGTAAATTTTACTTATTTTTGAGTAACTGTTTTTAACAGTGTATTTTCTTTTCTATGTTAATACCTATTTCGTTTTTATGCCTCATCACCAAACACGATTTTTGCAACTATTAAAATTCAACCAAAAACTTATTCAGCTATCTAACCACTAGTATACATTTCCTTTAAACATACGTATACTGAATACCGCCTCCGTTGATCTACAATGTCCATTTACACAGGAAATCCAGCATGCGTTTAAAGTGTCCCCCTTGTTACAAACAGTGTATTTTATTATCTTTGTTAATACCTATTTCGTTTTTTTGCTTCATCACTAAAGATGATTCGCAACTATTAAAATACAACCAAAAACTTATTCAGCTATATAACCACTAGTATACATCACCTTTAAACATACGTATACTGAATACCGCCCAAGCTCATCTACAATGTCCATTTACACAGGAAATCCAGCATGCGTTTAAAGTATCCCCCCACGTTACACACAGTGTATTTTATTATCTTTGTTAATACCTATTTCGTTTTTATGCCTCATCACCAAACACGATTTTTGCAACTATTAAAATACAACCAAAAACTTGTATACTAGTGGTTATATAGCTGAATAAGTTTTTGGTTGTATTTTAATAGTTGCAAAAATCGTGTTTGGTGATGAGGCATAAAAACGAAATAGGTATTAACAAAGATAATAAAATACACTGTGTGTAACGTGGGGGGATACTTTAAACGCATGCTGGATTTCCTGTGTAAATGGACACCTTTAAACATACGTATACTGAATACCGCCCAAGCTCATCTACAATGTCCATTTACACAGGAAATCCAGCATGCGTTTAAAGTATCCCCCCACGTTGCACGCCGTGTAATCTAACCACAAACATTGCTCTCTAATACCTACTAAGCGATCAGGAGCACCCGAAACTTCGCCGGGGAATGGGTCAATGTTTAGCTTTGCCTAGCCCCCCTTACTTATAAAGTGGAATATGGTAACACACTCTAAAGCAGCTTTGCTAAGCTTTACATTTCGTGAAAAGCTTAGAACCGATTAAAGGTATTGTGACAGTAAATCCGCAAGCTTCTAATTATCGAATAATTGGAAGATAACTGCCTTAATGTTTCGGGCACAATTATGTTTTATTCCGCTCGTCTGAGCGTAAAACTGCTCGCCTGAAAGTGGGGGAGGGTTGTGAAGATTATATTTTAAAGGCATGCCGAAATTCCATTGTTCTTGTTATGTTGAGAATTTAACCCATCGCTGATCCTGTTTGGGGGAATTTCTTTTACGCTTTGTAAATTGGAAGTGGATTTTAATTGAAATAAACCCATTGAATACTGCATACGATTATGCGCTACTATAATTGTTGTTTTGACTTATTTCCCATGGTCAAATAGTATAATGGTTATTTATATTTAATAGAAAAATATTTTAAAGTTGTATTTTTGTCCTTGTTGTGTTGAGAATTTAACCCATCGTTGATCCTGTTGGGGGAATTTCTTTTACGCTTTGTAAATTGGATGTGGATTTTAATGTAAATAAACCCATTGAATACTGCATGCGATTATATGCTACTATAATTGTTGTTTTGACTTATTTCCCATGGTTAAATAGTATAATGGTTATTTATATTTAATAGAAAAATATTTTAAAGTTGTATTTTTGTCCTTGTTGTGTTGAGAATTTAACCCATCGTTGATCCTGTTGGGGGAATTTCTTTTACGCTTTGTAATTTGGAAGTGGATTTTAATGGAAATAAACCCATTGAATACTGCATGCGATTATATGCTACTATAATTGTAGTTTTGACTTATTTCCCATAGTCAAATAGTATAATGGTTATTTACATTTAATAGGAAAATATTTTTAAATTGTATTTTTGTCCTAGTTATGTTGAGAATTTAACCCATCGTTGATCCTGTTTGGGGGGAATTTCTTTTACGCTTTGTAAATTGGAAGGGGATTTTAATGGAAATATACCCATTGAATACTGCATGCGATTATATGCTACTATAATTGTTGTTTTGACTTATTTCCCATGGTCAAATAGTATAATGGTTATTTATACTTCAAAGGAAAACATTTTAAAGTTGTATTTTTGTCCTTGTTATGTTGAGAATTTAACCCATCGTTGATCCTGTTTGGGGGGGGGGGGGGGATTTCTTTTACGCTTTGTAAATTGGAAGTGTATTTTAATGGAAATAAACCCATTGATTTCTGCATGCGATTATATGCTACTCTAATTGTTGTTTTGACTTATTTCCCATGGTAAAATAATATAATGGTTATTTACATTTAATAGGAAAACATTTTAAAGTTGTATTTTTGTCCTTGTTTTGTTGAGAATTTAACCCATCGTTGATACTGATCAGGGAATTTCTTTTACGCTTTGTAAATTGGAAGTGTATTTTAATGGGAATAAACCCATTGAATACTGCATGCGAAAATTCTTTAAATTCTTTGCATTATTTAAAATAGTAAATAAGCTAAATGAGATTATGAAATATGGAAGGATTATACGATGATGCACTTTAAGACAAATAAACAGTGTTTTAAACGGTGTCTAAAACAAACAAGTTAAAAATTGTTTAAATATCAAATTTTTCAATACACGTTCTTCAATGTAACACAAAAAAAATATTATTAAAATAGTATTTATGTTCACCGATTCCAACCTAAATGTTTCTGTGACTAAATCTATTTTTCACATTTTACTATTTTTCTCTTTCATTTTTTCTAAAACATTTAGTATACTATGCCCAACAATGTAATGAAAATTAGTAAAATTAATAGTACAATAACTTATCATAATAGCTGTACAACAGAGCCAGACAGCCTAAGTCGAAATTTGGCGATTTGTGTCTTACTGCGGATTATGTCTTAAAAGTTAATTTTCTATCGAATCATACCATCAAAATTTACACAAAAACGATTTTTAAGACTTTAGCAAGAGTTATAAAAACCTAAGTCCAATATTTTGGAATGGAAGTAGGATTAAGTTTTCCACCTCTCTTCTAAAATGCAAATTATGATCCTAAGTCCCAAGTTTAGGATGAGTAAATTTAGGATTAGTCCCAAATGTGACTTAGGATCGTCTGGCTCTGGGGTACAGATATGTTAGTTAATGCTTTAAAATAACATAATTTAATTGCAAACATTGCAAACGCAACGGAATATTAAAAATAAAAAATAACCAAAAAATGTTCAATTTTTTTTATATGGATATTTTATTTTACATTATGCACTTATATTCACATATCTCATTTATTTCTCAAAAGAAAATGGTATTACAAAACAAAAAAAATGATTTTATAATATTATTTCTATTAGACGATATGAGTTAAGAGAATTTTCAAAATTGTACTATAAAATTCAATATAAATCCTATCTCTATTGATCTAAGTTACTGAAGCGGATTTTTAGAGAAGCAAATAGTCATAAAAGTAAGCCTTACATTTAGTTTCCAAAGCGGTAGAAGTCATACTATCTGAAGCTTGATTGGTATCGTATTTCAAAAAAAGAAGGTAACTTTTTAGTTTTCCTAGCAAATATAGTACGAAATAAATGGAGCGTAAAGTAAAATATCTTCCTCGCCTAAACTATATAATTTTTTTTATTTTTTGAAGCATGGGACTAGAAATAATATAAAGTTATAGAGTATTTATTATATTTTGAAAAACACAAGCTTTAAATAAAAAATACCTCTTTGGAATTATTTATTAGTTAGCAGAACAATTTTTAAATTTTTCTCTGTTAGTAACTTTAACAAATATAACTGATTATGTTTATTCCTGGTAAAGTAATCAACAATACTAAAAAACAGCAGAATAAAAATATACTTTGGAATTATTTATTAGTTAGCATGGAAGTTAATTATAATTATTTATTAGTTAGCATGGAAGGTAACTAGAATTATTTATTAGTTAGCATAGAAGCATGGGACTAGAAATAATACAAAGTTATAGAAGATTTATTATATTTTGAAAAACACAAGCTTTAAATAAAAAAAAATACCTCTTTGGAATTATTTATTAGTTAGTAGAACAATTTTTCACTATTAGTAACTTTAACAAATACAACTGTTTATGTTTATTCCTGGTAAAATAATCAAAAATACTCTAAAACAGTAGAATAAAAATAGTTTTTGGAATTTTTTATTAGTTAGCATGGAAGTTAATTAGAATTATTTATTAGTTAAAATTATTTATTAGTTAGCATGGAAGTTAAGTAGAATTATTTTTTAGTTAGCATGGAAATTAATTAGAAAATTTTATTAGTTAGCATAGAAGCATGGGACTAGAAATAATATAAAGTTATAGAGGATTTATTATATTTTAAAAAACACAAGCTTTAAATAAAAAATACCTCTTTGGAATTATTTATTAGTTAGTAGAACAATTTTTCACTATTAGTAACTTTAACAAATACAACTGTTTATGTTTATTCCTGGTAAAATAATCAAAAATACTCTAAAACAGTAGAATAAAAATAGTTTTTGGAATTTTTTATTAGTTAGCATGGAAGTTAATTAGAATTATTTATTAGTTAAAATTATTTATTAGTTAGCATGGAAGTTAAGTAGAATTATTTTTTAGTTAGCATGGAAATTAATTAGAAAATTTTATTAGTTAGCATAGAAGCATGGGACTAGAAATAATATAAAGTTATAGAGGATTTATTATATTTTAAAAAACACAAGCTTTAAATAAAAAATACCTCATTGGAATTATTTATTAGTTAGCAGAACAATTTTTTACTGTTAGTAACTTTAACAAATATAACTGTTTATGTTTATTCCTGGTAAAGTAATCAACAATATTAAAAAAAAAGCAGAATTAAAATAGTTCTACTCAATAATTGGAGTTCTGCTTTTCTATTAATGTTGTTGTTGTTAAGAAAGTAATTATTAATCGAAAATGTACATAGATAATGAAATACTTTTCAAATCTTCGGCTGATTTCCAAGATGAGAATTTTTAATGATTAAAACTTATTGCGGTAAACAAAAAAAAAATCCAAATTGGTTTTCAGTAATAAGCTGCATTACTCTTTTAATTTAATTACTTTCTTCCTGGAATTATCAGAAGAATTAAAACCCAATTCTTTTCTTGCGGCTGGATTAGATGTTTGCGCGAGTGATTTCTTGTAACTAAGTTAATGTTTTAGTTTCTCCTCCTCTAATACATAAAGTTAATATGCATTTTTGTTTCCCAAACACGTACTTTTTTACATATGTTAGTTTTTAATGGTATACTGCAATTCCATATCGACGTCTAATTACTACTAATTTAAATGCTATTCATATTAACTTCAGATATTAATGACTTTCTTCGATACGATATTGATTTCCAATATTCATTCAAAGTTCTCATTTGTATAAATTATTATTTATCCTTACAGTGCCTAAGGGTGTAATTCAAATTCTTATATTAATGAATATAAAGAAACACTTTTTTTGGTTTTCTAAACTTTTGTAAGCAATATATGGGAAGCTTGACGCAAAGTGGTATAAAATATGAAAATGAACTACAGTAAAACTCCAATTATCCGGATCAAATGAGACCAGATCTCATCCGGATAATCGAATATCCGGGTAATTGGATAATTCACGAAACCAAGTTTTTTCTTAGTAAAAAAACGAATTTCGCTGTAGTATGTAATGTAATTCAATGACTATTAAAACAATAGCATTCACCGATAAGAAACTTTTAAAATATGGATTTTGTTTATTTTTTTTCTCAAAACGATCCGGATCAAGATAATTGACGATCCATTTTGTTTGATCCAGATAATTGGAGTTTGGATAATTGGAGTTCTACTGTAATACTATTTACCATTACTATGTATAATGATAAATCTGTCATTTGGTCAAGTGCTTTGGCTTCTAGTGCCATAGATAATCCAATAATAAATTGAATATTATTCCACTAATATCATATCCAAGGCCGAATTTAAACTTTGAACTCTCGAAATTCTGTTTTTGGATTTATAACAATTGGCTACTAAGACACTCATATGCATAGATACATTTTCTCAGTGTTTTTGAGGTCAGCAGCTGATCCCATAATTATATTCATTAGAGATAAACATACTTTTACAGTTTTCAATTTTATTAAAAATTATCTACATTCACTGAAAAAAATGGTGCTTAAAATGAATACATGCACTCACTCGATTTTGTTTAGTACAATTGTATCGTAAATGAATAATGACGTACTCAAACTTAAGTAATCATACTTTCGCAAAAATGAGCAGTGTGGTTTAATATTGCTAATCTCAGCTTCTTTTCAAGCCATTCTAACATAGCGATCAACAAAAAATATTTGTTTAGAAGATGGTTTTCCATATTATTTGATGTCGATTGCTTAAATGGAAACTGGGTTTTTACAATTCAATCAATTATCTTAGTTCCCATTCGCTTGACACACATTTTTAACATTACTTCTATTTGTAAATTCACGTCGCCCTGGTAGCTCAACGGATAAGACTCTGTACAACGGGTTCTATTCCAAGTAAGTCTTGGTTGTAATTGTCGATATTTATTGAAAGTGATTTATGAAGGCAGCCTATGTAAGCAAGCTACTGCTCTTTTTATTCATTTTTACTCATTGTACTCATTTTTAAGTACATGTCTTTTTCAAAATTAATTGAAACTTATGTATTCGGAGACATGATAAGCATCGATTATATTCAAAAATGAGTACATTTGACTTATTTATATATCTATTTTTATCAGTAGTTTTATCAGAATATCTATTTTTATCAGTAGTTTATCAGAATATCTATTTTTATCAGTAGTTTTATCAGAATATCTATTTTTATCAGTAGTTTTATCAGAATATCTATTTTTATCAGTAGTTTTATCAGAATATCTATTTTTATCAGTAGTTTTATCAGAATATCTATTTTTATCAGTAGTTTTATCAGAATATCTATTTTTATCAGTAGTTTTATCAGAATATCTATTTTTATCAGTAGTTTTATCAGAATATCTATTTTTAACAGTGTTCTATTGAACTAACAGACACACCATTTGTTTATCCTTATATAGAAAAATTCCATGGGAATACCGGAAAGAGGGCGAAGGAAGGGGGGGGGGGCTAATAATAATCTACAAAAAAAATACTCAAATTTACTATACGTTATCCCGTAGTATTCCTCAACGACAGGTTCCTACAATTCCGCCACACCCACCAAACCCCATTTTTTTTCTCAAAAGAAAACGCATCAGAACCGAAACACCTGTCTCTTCCTCGATACTTTTTCCCACAAACCACAACCCCCTTCTCCGATTAGATATCCTGTAAGGAAACGGCAGGAGACAATCCATTTAAGCAGCTGCCCTCCACAAAAAGGAGGCCCGTGTACTTGACCTCTTTATAGGAGCCTTCCGAATCCCGCGAAGATATCAATCCCGGGGATGTTCAATAGATGGAGGGGCACAATTAGCCGAGCAGAGTGTCCTTCACTTCCCCAATTAGGAAGGGGTCCTTGGACCTAGTCCAGCGCACCCGTGATGGATGGGTGATGCTGGAATGTTAGGTGGGCATTCTCACTCATCGCAAGATTCGGGAGTGCTGATCGATAGCGGGCGTGTCTGATTGTCTCTGTCGATTAAGGAATTGTAGGCAGATTTCGATTATTTGAGTTAAATGTTTTATATACGTTGCGATAATACGATTTCCAGGCATTTTAGAGAATACCTAATGTTTTCAGGTAAAGCATGAAGTAAGCGAATTGTTTTAATTAATAATATACTTTATTAAAATACAAATACAACGTTAAAATACGCAATAAAAATCCGTATAATCCGGATATGTTTCGGGAGATACATCACCCTTCATCAGCGGAAAATCATTTTCCGCTGATGAAGGGTGATTCATCTCCCGAAACATGTCCGGATTATACGGATTTTTATTGCGTATTTTAACGTTGTATTTGTATTTTAATATTCTTAACGCAATGTTCTATAAGACGAGTTTTTATTTTAATAATATACTTTGCTTAGGCATTCTATAAAATGTCTAATGGTATTTAAGCAAAATATGAAATGATATTCTTGATGATATAAAACTCAAGGGTGTTATAAATTCCGACAATTTAACTCCGTATCAGATAGCAGGATTGAAATAAACTTTTCTGATGATATTTTTTTATGAATGACAAATTCTTTGTCCTCCCTTCTTGAAAGGGGCATTTTCAAAATTTTGAAAATCCCCCCTTCAAGCAGTCGTTTGGGGATACTCAACCCCTCAGAGCAGTCAGTTTTGGAACCGGGCAATGGTACATTATTTAAAAAAACAACTGGTACTTCCTTCGAGCAGTCGTTTGGGGCTACTTCCCTCTGAGTATTCGGTTTCACTACCGAAGGAGGTACCAGATTTTTTTTAAAAGCAGTGCACAGATATGGTAAGTGACAATTTCCAAATTTTTTTAAGACAGCCATTTAAAAATTTTTAGTGTTATGTTAAGGAATAAGTATCAAAAAAAATATTTTTTTTTTAAAGTTTTTAATTTAATTACATAAAAACCTTTAAAATATCTGCATTTTGCGGGATTTTTTTAAGTTTTTTTTTCCGGTTTTTAAGAAAGGTATTGAAAAAACCTTTAATTCAATAGATAGAAAAAAAAACTGCAGTTTTCCATAAAAGCTTCAATTTCGAAATTTTGATGAAGGTGTTATGTTAATCTTGATAAAAAAGTTTTTGTTAGGAAAATATATAAAAATAAAATGTTCAATACATAATTTAAAAAAAAAAATGTTTTGTATAGATTGCTGGATCCAATACAAAATTATTATTTTAGGGATTTTTGAACAAAAATACGAATGCAATCCTTATTCCTAAAAATATATTAAAACATATTTGTCTTTGTGGGCCTTTATTTAAAGTATAAAACATAAATACAAAATATTTTGACCATATATAGATGTACTGTCAGTTTCAAGTTCATTCAACTTTCACTTTAGTTCATCCTGTTCCACACTGTATTTATTCAAAAACTCGAAACTTCAGCAGTGTTTGTAAACAAGGAGATTTCAATGATATTATTCGGAATGCTACACCGAGACCCCTGAGGTATCCACTTTCTTCGGTTTCCACAAAACAAACCCCAGATGGAGACTAAAAGAAACACGAAAGCAAAACAAATCCCCATGCACTCCTCTCTCAACTGTGTATTGAATGGCGGATGCATAATGCACACGCACATGTTATCCTGCTGCAATTCGAAACTCGATTTAGATTTCGCAACTGCGGCATAAACTGGAAATCTAAAAAATATGTCGTGCGCATTCCGGGCTCATTTTTCACCCGCTCCTGTGGCGATGTTAAAAGCTACACATGTCACAACCCCTCAAAGGTTTTTTTCCCGGATCCCCCCCCGTGCCCCCCCTTCCCCCGTTTACAGAGAAATGAGGGGAAAATATCAAAACGAAAATATTTCGACATTTGAATCGAAATTCCTTTTTTTGCTGCTGACTCCATTTTCCTTCCGAAAAGGAAAACTTTGAAAAAAGGACGGAAAGAAATTAGAAAAAAAGAGAAAAAAGCGAAAAGGATATTTTCTATTTTTTTTATCAAGGTTATCTTCTTGCTGGTTGACATGTTTATCCATCAATGCAAAAATGTTTCCCTGAAAATGATAGGGCTTGACCCACCAAATAGGTATGTTGGGAATATTTTGACACTCGCTTTATTCGCTAAAAGAAATAGTTTTTCTGTTCAACTATTTATTAAATAGTAATATATTCACAAACTTTATAACAAATATCGTTAACCTGAATGAACGACATTAGCAAGAGTCATAATTGAAATTGGAAGTATCTATTATTAAAGTTACATTGCTCAGATCAAATGTGAAATAATTTATTGATTTTATGGCAAAGTTTTGTATTTATATATATATATCAGTTACCTGCCAAAATCCTTTTAGATTGTTCAATCCGTTCACAAGCCATTCAATTTTTTTTCGAATTGACGAACAGACTGTTTGAATGACAGGCAGGAAATAGTGAAATCTTTATTACAACATTTCGTTTTTGTTGTGATACTGTGTATGAATTTAAAGAAATTTCGAAAGATTTGAGGCAAATTCCATACAATGATAACAATTCCATACAATATTTGGGGAGATTTTCGTGAAAAATACGACTCAGAGTAACATTAAAGAAATGTGGTTGACATAACTTTGTTTTAAAATTTAGGGTATTTAACGCATTGCTTTATGTAACACACTTGTTCTGTAAAACTGGTATTTCCTTTCGCATCATTTATATACAGTAAAAACAAACATTGGTTTGTTTTTACTGTATATAAATGAATTATCGCTTCTTGAAGAGTTTTGTCGCGTTCATAAAATAAAATAAGAACAGGTAAGAATAAAATACATATTAAAATTATTAAAACTAAAGTTGTAATATATTATTTAAAATATATTAATATATTATGTAGATGCATGGAATAAGACTTTAAATATCCTTCCTGTGCTGAATCAATAATTTAAAATAATGAAATCATTGTTTTTTGTTTTGCAAATCGCGTAAACAAATTCTTAGCAATTATATCTTTCCATTATCTTTATTGATTAAAGCTAAGCTATTTTCCATTTTGTTTATATTAGTAAAATAATAATTCAGGGTTTCTGTGATAACATCACATATATATGAAGCGTTCAGAGATAAAGTGAATCATATTCAAAAGCATAAAAAAATTTGTTGGTTGCGGATTAATACTTCTTAATGGTGTATATTTTCAGAACCGTAGTGGAAAAAGTCCCAGTTATTGCTATTTTCTAACATATGGTATTATTAACCACTAAATCACTATAAGATTCAAATGGTGTTAATAAACTTTTACCTTGATTATCTCAAAACTGTAACTAATGGACTTGATCCACTTTAGCTCTGAGCGCCACATATGCGTACTTTAAATGAACTACTTTTAGACAAGTTATAAAAGTAGTTCATTTATAGTACGCATATGAGGCGCTCAGATCTAAAGTGGATTAAGTCCATTAGTTAGACAAAAGTAGGTATTTTCATAATTTTCACAGTTAATTTTCTAAAAGGTTTAAAATGCAAATATATTAAGAACAAGCAGATAAACGCGAATAGTATGTTTAATCAATATTCCCCTATTTTTATTTGTGGTATTAAATGATCTAAACTCAGCTACTCAACTTTAGTTTAGTCAGCTGATATCAACTAAAAGAACTTATAAGAGTTTAAAAATATTCAATTTAAAAAGTAAGGGATTTCAATTTAATTTGTAAATTTATTCTTTCTTTTTAATAGAACATTTTTATAATTGTAAATAAATATCGTGTTCTGTAAAATAATTTGAAAAGGAATTAAAAGAAAATCCACATTTCGAAATATGTCAGAAATTGCGAAATGATTCTTTTTATTTATAGAAATCAAATTATCTATTTAGGAATCCAATAACTCGCAAGTGATGAAACTCACAACTGCCATTTAATAAAAAAAAACATTGAATTTCAAAGCATATAAACTTTTATTTTAAAATTCACCAGTTCCGAGAGTTCGATTGGTAACTTCCTCGTTTCATTTATGATAATTGAAAATAGAAAAAAAATATATAATCCGGTACTCCATTAATTTCCTTCTTCAAAATTGACAAAATCAATTTCAGAGAGGGGCAAAAACCCCATTTGAATATTTATCGCATTAAACGGATCTACCAGGTTCCTTTCTGCATGGCATTTAGATAGACCTAAGTCGTGCTTAACTGCCCGATTGATTTAATCAAACGTGCGTACCTCTTCAGGAAGAATCACTTTAGAAAAATGAGCATAAAATCGTGTTTCACATGCACCGTTAGCTTAAACTAACGAATAATAATTAGTACCGTCACCTATTAGTTATTCAGAAACAGTTAGCCTTACTTCTGTTAGATACTTGTAAAAATCCGCAGACGGTTGCTAATTGGGATAGCGTTGAGGGTGTGTTTTTAGAAAATTAGTTTAAGGTGAACCATTTATTCAATTAATGAAGCCTAAAAATGGCCAGATTGGGATAACGATTTAGGTTTTTAGTTTTCAGATTGTCCAAATAAAATCTTTAATGAATGTCTGGAAAAATAATAATAATATTGTTAACGTAAATTGGGAGATTGATTGTTCTTTGAAGAATTAGAGTTTTTTCAATGTATGTAACATTTTTAATGTAAATTAAAATATAGGGAAAGGTGGGTGGAAATGGGTCTTAAAACTCGATTTTGTACGTTCAAAGTCCAATTTCTTTCAGAAAAATAGTTGTAAAATTACAGTTATTTTACAAAAACGCTTACTTATTTACTAGAAATATAATCGTATATATTTGTTTTATTTCGGAGGTTTGTAAATATTTTTAATAAATATTTTTTTAAGATACGATTCATTGATGGGGTAAATTGGGTCCACAGTGAAAATTATGGAATTCTTCGTATAAAAACGCATTATTTGAACAAATTTTCAAGTCAAATTAGTAACTTTCATAAAATAAAATTAGCAAGAACTTTCAACTAATCACAGTATAATTGACTATTAACGGAGTGTTTTATTACAGTTCTAAACGCAAGTAGTAATGCGCCATTTTGAAAAAAAAATTCAAATATTTTCGGTCGAAATATTTAACAGTCTATTGTAAAATCAAGTTGTAATACGCCATTTTGAAAAAAGCGTCTTTTTTATTATTCATTTTATTCGATTTTATTATAATTTTTCTTATTTTGATTCATAAATAAATCTATGATGCATATAAGTTATTTACAATTTGCTCCACATACTTTTTTTTAATTTCATTTAAAGCATTCTGTTTTAATATAATAAAACAAGCAAATGCATCCGTTTTTTTATGGAATATATTTTTTTTGACAGGTTATTTTAGAAAAAAAGGTATGTTACTTCATTATATTAACCTATAAACAGTCTTAAATATATTGAAGTTAGTTCTTGTTATTTATAAGCTTCTTCAAAATTCATATTTTTGCAGAATAATTGCATTTTTGACAAAGATTGTTAAAATTCTACTAATTTCCTGTTTTTTAATTTAATTCGAAAACCCATTTTTCCATTCTGCAAAACGTTGCAAAAAAATCCAAATAAAATAGATATTTTAAAATTTCTCATTAGAATATATATAAAAGGATTAAATTCTATACAAATCCCAGGAATATTCGTAAATAAGCAAACATATATATATAAAAAATATATAATAAACAATATACAAACATAAGTTTAACATTGTGTAATTCAATATTTAATTTAAAAAACCCATTTCACTTCAAGACACACTTTCCCCCCCCCCCCAGCTTACCTGTATATAATACTTCTTGTAAAATTCAGAAATTTTTCCATTTAGACGGATATAAAAGGTGTACTGAAGTTGTATTGTTCAATAATGCATAGTATTAAGCATTCCTTTTGAAATATTTTGCAATATAATAGCAATTCCTTTTGCTCTCATTCAAACTAATAATATTCTGATTTGTTTATCGAAAAAGCGAATGTCATAAACAAATCAGAATATTATTAGTTTGAATAAGCGGAGCCCTCGCAATTCAAGTTTTGGAAACACATTACTAACATTTTAAATAAAACCACTCCAACCCTAGAAATATTTCTCAATCAGACGCTTTCCATAGTAGGTTGGAACCAAAACATTTCTACCTCTCCGAATTTTAAGAGCCCTTCTAAATAGAAAAGGTAGGGAATTTATACGAGGGGGAAAAAAGAAAGAAAATCAAAATAATTGCTACTTCCTTGACAACAAGCAGTCAAGTGATCTCATGATTCATGTTTCATCGCATTCAAGTGCCCATTACACAAGTAGCCCCTGCTCTCTGAGTAGAATGGTATCCTTATTCTTTCTCTTTTTTGGCTTTTGGGCTTGTCTTCGAGATTTACCACAGAACCTGCAAGAAATATGGGATTTCTTCTTGTCGGTGGTTATTGCTCGTGTAATGTTGGAGCCGGTGGCTTCGATCCTTGGCAAGGCTCTCCAAATAGCCGGTGATCTTGTAACCCATTGTGGACATCGCCATAAATTGCCGCATTCCATTTATCCTGTTCATGCAACTGGAGGGATTCATTCAAATGAAACCGTCGCCGTTTTGTTCGTGTAATTTGTAATGTAATAAAAGTAATGTCGTAGGAAGGTATTGGAATTCCGGTTTATGAGGAATTTGCATTGATTGCTCGGATTAAGTTTTTAATTAAGTCTCTTAAGCTCATAGTAGAATATTTTCTACCATATGTTGAGAACGAAAAAGAACAAAATACAGTTTTATAATAGAAGTAATTATTAAATCTACCACCATCTATTGCTTTTAATTCATTTTACTGGAAAATACTAGTTTAGATATATAATGTGCTTCCCTTTAATGATAATTCCCTTTTTAAAAAATGTTATTTTAAATGTGAATTTATTTACTATCAATTATGTGATTTGCTGGAATAAACTAGTTTATCAATACAAATAAGTACTTTAAAATACCGCTTTATCACGAAAATGAGAAAATTCCTATCTTTTACATTAAAAGATGTTATTTTAAATGTGAATTCATTTACAATCAAAAATGTCATTTACTGAAATATACTAGTTCAGCTACAAAATAAGTACTTTAAAATACCGATTTATCACGAAAATGAGCAAATTCATTTTTTACATTAAAATATATTATTTTAAATGTAAATTTATTTACTATCAATTATGACATTTACTGGAATCTACTAGTTCAGAAAAAAATAAGTACTTTAAAATACCGATTTATCACGAAAATAAGCAAATTCCTTTTTTTTACATTAAAAGATATTATTTTAAATGTGAATTCATTAACTATCAATAATGTCATTTACTGGAATATACTAGTTTAGCTCTAAAATAAGTACTTTAAAATAATACCGATAAATCGTACTTTAAAATACCGATTTATCACGAAAATTAACAAATTGATTTTTTTTTCATTAAAAGATATTATTTTAAATATAAATTTATTTACTATCAATTATGTCATTTACTGGAATCTACTAGTTTAGCTATAAAATAAGTACTTTAAAGGAATATTGATAAATCGTACTTTAAAATATCGATTTATCACGAAAAAAAAATCTTTTTTTTCATTAAAATATATTATTTTAAAATTTGAATTCATTTACTATCAATTATTTTCTGGAATCTAATAATTTAGCTATAAAATAAGTACATTTAAAATACCGATTTATCACATAAATGAACAAATTCCCCTTTTTTACATTTAAAAGGTGCTTTTACAGGTACATTTTAAATGCGAATTCATTTACTATCAATAATGTAATTTGCTGGAATATACCAGTTTATCTATACAAAATAAGTACTTTAAAATACCGATTTATCACGAAAATGAACAAATTCCGTTTTTTTTAAATTAGAAGATATTACTTTAAATGTGAATTCATTTACTATCAATAATGTCATTTGCTGTTTATCTATACAGAATACTAGTTTATTTATACAAAATAAGTACTTTAAAATACCGATTTATGTCGAAAATGAACAAATTCCTTTTTTTTTTACATTAAAAGGTATTATTTTAAATGCGAATTCATTTACTATCACTAATGTCATTTTTGGGAATATACTAGTTGAGCTATAAAGTAAATACTTTAAAATACCAATTTATCACGAAAATTTACAAATCCCCTTTTTTAAATTACAGATATTATTAAATGTGAATTTATTTACTACTAATAATGTCATTTACTAAAATATGCTAGTTTAGTTATAAAACAATTACTGTAGAAAAGTGGTTCCCAAAGTGGGTTCCACGAAAAAATTTAGGGGTTCCGCATGACAAATTTTATTTGATTAAAAAAAAAATGGTGTTTAATATATTCACATTTTCGATGAATATCCAAATTTAGCAATACAGGCTAATCGAATTCTATTGCATTTTGCAACCACTTATTTGTGTGAAGCTGGGTTTTCAAAATATGTTGCGACAAAAACCAAATATCGTAACAGACCAGATATGCGAGTTCAGTTATCAAATCTAACGCCCAATTTTAAGAGAATCATGGAATCAAAGAAGCAGGTGCATTCTTCACATTAAAGATTTTCTATTAATTTTAGTTTATGTTTTGTATTTTTATTAATTATTTCTATGATGAATTGTTTTTATTTTGAGTTTTGTTTAATTCAATAAAATCTGAAATACCAAAATAATACTTGTTTTATTTAATATCAGATATTAAATTTTGGAAAGTCGTTGATTAAAAAATATTCAGGGTTCCACGATCATTGGCAACAAATTTTGGGGTTCCACGATCATTGGCAACACATTTTGGGGTTCCACGACCAAAATAGTTTGGGAACCACTGCTGTAGAACATCAATTATCCGGATCAATTGGATAATTCACGAAATAAGTTATTTTTTTGTAAACAACTAATTTTGCTTTAATATGTAATGTAGTTTAATGACTACTAAAAACGACTTAGACTATTAAAAACGATATCATTCAACCATTCAACAATAAGAAACTTTTAAAATGTGGATTTGTCTTTTTTCCTAAAAGCTTTCAGAACCGGATAATTGGCGATCCGGTTTGGTTTATCCGGATTTCTATAATCCGGATAATTGGAGTTCTACTGCACTTTAAAATAATTAGTTATCAAAAACATTAAAACAAAACTTCGTTTTTATATTAGAAGACATTATCAAATGCGTTTTCATTGTAATCATTCCATTTATAATTATTTTGATTAAAAAAAATTGATATCAGTCATTGATGTCTTGCGTTATAATTAATACCATTGAAATTTTTGTCGTTACAAGAAAACATAGATAAAATAGTTTATTTTTACGTGACGTGTGTAACCATTTAAAAACAAATTTGTCACACATGTCACGTAAAATTACAAAATAATATCTCTTTATTCATGCAATGTAAAAATATCCAATTAAACTATTTATATCTCAAGACATCAATGACTGATATAATTTTTTTGTTTCCAAAATTGCAGTTGTTTTAAATTCAAAATTTTTACAAATGTACTGAAACATTTTGTCTGAATGTCTCACACTCGCACTGGAATGCCCCAATTGCATTGTTTAAATAAATTTATTCTGTATATATATATATATATATATATATATATATATATATATATATATATATATATATATATATATATATATATATATATAAACATTTTTTAATCTCGGAATAAAAAATTTTAGTTGGTTGTATAATACTTAAAAGAGTAATGAAAAAAAAAATAGAGGAAGTTTTTAGAATTTTTATTTGGTTCAGAATTGTTTACTTTAAAACAGCTTCGTTTCAGTAAAAAAATATATTCTCTCAGTGAGATTCTTATAGTTTGCATTAAGAGTAAATGCATAAAGGGGAATAATCACAATTACTACAGAGGTACGCTTACGAATATTTTGTATTCCTAAACAGTTGAGTAAAAGACATTCACAGACAAACTAGAATATATAACACAAGAAGATTTGTGATTTTTAGTTTGCATTTTTTGCTTAATTCACACTTAAGTATTTATTCTTTAGAATTTTCATAGGGCTTATTCTTTATAACAAATATATCAGTTTATTATATTTAAGTTTAATTAAAAAGCTAAAGTTGCAAAAGGACACATTTTTCACACACTTTGTTAGAAGTATTTTTAACAAATGCGAGTAACATAACTTCAACAATATTATTTTTTCATATAGTTACTATAGTATTTAACTGAATTTGTTAATGCTAAACTATACATTGATAAAAAATGTGTGTTCCTGCCCAAACTTATTTTCAAATATATGTAACTATGAATAATAAACACAAAATAAAAAATGTATCTTAGTCGCTAATATTATTAATGTTTTATTATAGTAAGTTTACTTTTTTCGGTATAATTATGAATTATTTTTCTTTCAAATATATTCATTTCGTATTTTGTATAACTTAATAAATAACTAATTAATTATAATCATAATTATTAATGTTTTATTATACTAATTTTACTTTTTTCGGAATAATTATGAATTATTTTTCTTTCAAATATATTCATTTCGTATAACTTAATATATAACTAATTAATTATTTTTTTAGTTTTGTTTAAATGTGTGTCTGCATTTATATTTTTTTGAGAAAACTAAGAAATGTTTAAACTTGGCCGTAGTGTTTCGTATTGTAATCTACAGAGCCTGCGGAATCCATTTAAAATGCTATTTGTAATTATTTTAATAAACACAATACTAATTTTAACATGTGTTTGTCAATTGTTAAAATTGATTTTTTTGAAATATTCATGCTGCCTATATATTTTCATTTATAATTTTTTATACATTAACAAAACCTTTTTATGTAACAAACACCTCCACTGATTTGATATTTCAAATTAAAAGCGTTATAAAATAATTCGTTATTAGTTGACATGATCATCCATTTTTTCTCTTAATTATGACAATTTTATTTCCAACCAAGTCTTTATTCTGCATATAATAAATTATAAGATAACAACGTTTCTTTACTGTAAGACTAAACCTTGTGCGTTTACCGATTTTAATAAAATTCCGTTCACATTCCATAAAATTAAAAATAGCTGTAGCAAACAAACTAACAACAAAGAAACACTTTTATTACATACGAAAATAATGTATTTAATTCTTACGAAATCACAAAAAAGTAGTAATGTTTAGTAACATGTTTAATATTTCTATTTGACTAATTTTCGTTGTTACTAAGTCACTAATTCTATAAGTATAATTATAATTATTTCTTCATTTGTAAGGCGCGAAATCAAATTCGTAGAAACTGTCTTAACTAAACTCAATCAAACAATAAATTCCAAACGAATTTCATGAAGATCACAAAAGAATGTTATTTCGTTTGTATTAAGTTAATGAAAATTTTGTTTTTCGATGTTATTTCTTATCGTGTAAGCTTTATATATTTTTCGTTCTTTCTTTGATCATCATTGTGGTGCTATTAGGGATCTGACAGCAAATATGATACAAATGTATTTATTAAATATGATACATTTCAAAAGGTAAAAATTTTCTTACTTAATGACCAATATTATATATATATGGTTGTTGAAAAATGGTTGAAATATATATATATATATATATATATATATATATATATATATATATATATATATATATATATATATATATATATATATATATATATATATATATATATATATATATATATATATATATATATATATATATATATATATATATATATATATATATATATATATATATATATATATATAATTTATTCATAAATCCAATAACATAAGAATCCTTGACATTAACCACACATAATAAACCAAGATTTTACGTATACATTTGCTACTTGGTTTGCTGCTGAAACATATTTGCGACTTGATTAAATGTAAGCAAAACATTATTATTTTTCAAAGAACATTTATTTCATAAACTTCAATCCATACCTTTATTAAATTTGAAACTTTAGACCTATATTGTGTAAAATAATGCTTCAAAATCGCTTGAAGCTAATAATATTATTGAATTGGAACAAATGAAGGAATATTTAGTTCATTCTACTCTATATGGATAATACAAGGTTTTTTGCGATTTAAAATCCCGCTTTCGATGAATTTTATCCCTTGTACACAGCCTTGGAAAGCAGATTATTTCCGAAGATTCAATGAATAATTCATTTTTTCTCGTTTGAAAGTCATCCTTTAACTGCACTAAATGTGCATATAAGCTTTATTTCAAGAAAATCGAAGAATAAAAGTTTTTACTCTACCAGATTACAACGCAAGTCGAGATTGACTAGCGAATAACAACTCATGTAAATTTTTTGCATAAATTAGAATGATAAGTTGGTGATTGTAATTTTATGATGTATTTTTGATAAATAAACTCATACCAAATTTAAATATTAACTTCTTTTGAATTTTGATCATTTATGTTTTATTTATAAAATATCAGGTATTATTGGCTATATTTTTTCGTGTATTTCTTTTTAGATATTTTAACGATACAATTCATTAAAAATTTTCAAGGATTATTTTTTGTCTTTTTGTTAAATGATACGTATTGGCATGCTGTTGTTTACAATTTAATGTTTCATTTCAATGGAATAGTTATTAATCAAGTGGAAATAATCGAACTTAACTTATTTTTACTATCTTGAGTAAACAGACATTTTACTTAATTATTAATTATATGGATATTTCACTTAATTATGTGATCCTTTATTTGTTCTTACTTTAATAAAGAATATTTAAGTTACGCTTTTCTAAGAATTTGTTTCAACGTGTCTACACAGTATAAAAAAAGGGGCTTAAAAATGTGTACATGAACGTACTCGTTTTTTGAGTACAATTGCATCGTAAATGAGCGATTACGTATTCAAATTTAAGTAACCGTACTTTCTAAAAAATGAGCAACCTAACAAACTTATAATAGTTGTTCAAAAGAAATACAAATATGTTTTCCAAATTATTTTACGTCGATTGCTTAAATGGAAACTGAGTTATTACAATTCAATTATCTGACTTCCCATTCTTTTTGCACACCTTTTTAACATTACTTCTGTTTATAACTTCTTCACGTCTCCCTGGTAGCTTAGAGGATAAAGCTGATCTATAATAGCTTGATAGCTTATCAATGATAATAAAAGAAACAGTGTCTGTGTATGTGTATTGCACGCAAAACACTATGTTCTAGTGTTTTGCGTGCAATATACTGCTATAATGCTATGAAAATATGAACTTCGATATAAGTAAAATGTACTTATTTTTGATTATATTCGATGCTTATCATAGTTCCGAATACATAAGTTTCATTTTTGAAAAGACATGTACTCAAAAATCAGTAAAATTAATAAAAGAACAGTTGCTTGCCTATAAATCATATCACTTGCCATCATAAATCACTTTCAACAATTACAACCAGGACATACCGGGAATCGAACTCAGTCCGTCGGCTTGATGTCGTCTTCATCGAAGTTCAGTGTCTTATCCTTTATACTACCAAAGCGGCGTGAAGAAGTTATAAACTGAAGTAATGTTAAAAAGGTGTGCCAATAAAGGTGTGTCTCAAAAGTAAAATAATTGAGTTGTATTAACTCAATTTTAATTTAAGCAATTGACATCAAATTTGGAAAACCATCTTCCGAACACTATTTTAAATGTGTCATGTCGTTTTGTTAAGATGGCTTGAAAAGAAGCTGAGATTAGCAATATTAAACCGCACTACTCATTTTTGAGAAAGTACGGTTACTTAAATATGAGTACGTCGTTTCTCATTTACGATGCAATTGCAGATTTTTTTGCAGTGTACTATTTAGCCTCTACTTGTGCACCTAAGAGCAAAATTTTAAAATGTTAGTTAATTTTTAATTAATATCGTAGTTAGGGAGAACTGCGCACACGCGCCCTTTTAGCTTAATCGGGAACAGCGTAGGACTTCGGAACAATAGGTCGCTGGTTCAAGCTCCCGTGGGGATAAATCAATTTTTTTTTAATGTATAAGCCTCCCCAGCAGGGTTGGGCCGAACAGCTATATTTTTATTCATAAAATTAATAGCGTCACTAAATGTCGCTATATACCATATGACATTGTATGATTAATTTCTTACATTTAAAAAAAAACATATTTACAGTATATTCGATTGTTAAACCGAATACATATGTGCATGTATTTATTTTCATTTACTGTTTACTTTGTTTTAATCTATTAGAAACCATATGAATAATTATGAATAACCATATGAATAACAACTATATTTTTTTTCATAAAATTAAAAGCGTCACTAAATGTCGCTATATACCATATGACATTGTATGATTAATTTCTTACATTTAAAAAAAACATATTTACAGTATATTCGATTGTTAAACCGAATACATATGTGCATGTATTTATTTTCATTTACTGTTTACTTTGTTTTAATCTATTAGAAACCATATGAATAATTATGAATAACCATATGAATAACAACTATATTTTTTTTCATAAAATTAAAAACGTCACTAAATGTCGCTATATACCATATGACATTGTATGATTAATTTCTTACATTTAAAAAAAACATATTTACAGTATATTCGATTGTTAAACCGAATACATATGTGCATGTATTTATTTTCATTTACTGTTTACTTTGTTTTAATCTATTAGAAACCATATGAATAATTATGAATAACCATATGAATAACAACTATATTTTTTTTCATAAAATTAAAAGCGTCACTAAATGTCGCTATATACCATATGACATTGTATGATTAATTTCTTACATTTTTGTTTTAAACATATTTACAGTATATTCGATTGTTAAAACGAATACATATGTGCATGTATTTATTTTCATTTACTGTTTACTTTGTTTTAATCTATTAGAAACCATACGATTTATAGTGATTTATTAAATATAAATTACAAGTTTATTAAGATTTCGACATATATTTTTATTCTATAACTAACCAATAAAGCAAAAATCTTTGATAATCAGACAGCTATTAGGTAAAAACTTCATTTTCTGTCACGATATGCCTAGCGCAGTCTAGCCTCTGCGAAAAATAAAAGTCACCATCTCGATACTTTTATCACAACGCATTCGAAACAAAACAGTAACTAAAGCAAAGCTGTTGAGGTCATAGGAAAGGAGTGGTCAATACATTTGCCGGTAGGATTTACAAACAGCAGTCACGCAAAAGTGTCATTAAGAAGATACTTGATAAGTTGTATAAAGAATTCATTTGTAACTGAATTTTGAAAGTTTATTTTTCGAACGGTATATGCAATGGAATGTGCGGGAAATGTTTTCAACGTTTATGGCAGTAATGTTTCTGTTTCGGTGTTTTGAAGCTCCTAATGCGACCTAAACGTGTTTATTTTGCTCAAAGTATAGGGAATGCCACATAGTTTAAAACACCTCTGGCAGAGACAATTTAGGCAGAAGGAAACTGGAAAGATAAATTTCCACAAATAAACAATTAATAATAATGGAGTCCGTGTTTACTTTTATTTTCAGAATACGTATTTGTTATTACGACAATGAAGCTATAGTTATTATTTCCTTGCTAAAGCAAGCATGAATGCTGTTAAATTTTAGCTACTTGGCGCTTTATAGTAGTTAATCATCCCGGGTTATAGTGTGCCAAAACTGAGTAAACTGATAAATTGTTATTGTTGAAATATTTACTTGGAGGATATCGAATATATGTTTATTTTTAAGAAAATTGAGTGAAGGCATATTTGTTTTTGTTTATTTTAAATAAGATACTTAGGCTAATAAACATATTTTATTTCAAATTAGTTGTCAGATGCTTCAATATACATTTAAGTAATACATATTCTACAAATTGCAATTGTCTATTGGGAAAAAGATAATTTATTTTTCCATTAAATCTTAAATACATAAATTCCTGATCAGTATACATCGCTATAGACAAAGTTTTAAAACTTGACGGATATTTGTAAATTGTAAATATATATTTATTTAAAATTATCAAAATATTCGTTTTGCATACAAAATAAATCTTCCTTAAAATAGTTAATTTTAACTATATTTGAATTATATTTACTTATTTTTAACTATATTTTAAATGCAATTATAAATAATTATTGTATGTTTAAAATACAAAACCAACAAAATATTTTATTTATTAATCATAGTTGATTGAAATAATCATCATCCTGAATTTTTATTTGTATAATTACAACAAGTAAATTGATGTCTTAGTATTTATGTTTACATACCAATATTTAATTTTAGTCCCTACTTTAACCTTATTGATTCCACTATAATGTTCTTTGCTTAATTTTAAATAGTTTGGTTTCACAATAATGTTTTCTATGATTTAATTATATCAATTATCCTACTCCCAATTATGAATTAAATAATAGTGTAGCTCCAGTTATTAAATATAATAATTATTGAATTCAATATTTTCATTTTATTTATACATTTCCATTTTTAAAATAATTCACTTTACTGGAGCACAGTTACAGAATCAATAAGACATCAATAAGGTTATTATTTCAAATAAACAAGTTATGAAACTGCACTCTTTATTTTAAAAATGTCAAAATAATTTGTCATACTTATTTTTGGCAAGTTAGAAAAAGCTACTACTACTTTTTAATTATTATATAATAAATTTTATTAGTATTCATTGCATACAACATAGCACTTGTTTTGTTTAAATACAATTGCATCGTAAATGAGCGATGACGTACTAAAATTTAAGCAACCGTATTTGCGCAAAATGAGCAGTGTGATTTAATATTGATAACCTCAGCTTCTGTTCAAGCCATATTAACAAAGCGACCTGACAAACTTCAAATAGATGTTCAGAAGATGGTTTTCCACATTATTTGATGTCGATTGCTTAAATAGAAACTTGCTAAAATAGTTATTAGAACTCCATTATCTTACTTCTCATTCTTTTGGAACACCTTTTTAACATTTCTTCTGTTTATAACTTCTTCAAGTCGCCCTGGTAGTTTAAACGGATACGACTCTGGACTGCGGTGCCTGAGAATATGGGTTCGATTCCCGGCAAGTTTTGGTTGTAATTGTCGATATTTATTGAAAGGTATTTATTTATCAAGGTAACCTATGTAGGTTAGCGTATGCTCTTATTTATTCATTTTTACTCATTGTACTCATTTTTGAGTTCATGCCTATTATCAAAATTGAAAATTATGTATTCGTTAATGAAAGGATGCAGCCATGATAAGCATCACACCATGTAACCATGATAAGCATCGCACCATGTGACCGTGATAAGCATCGTACCATATAATCATGATAAGCATCGCCCCATGTAACCGTGATAAGCATCGAACCATGTAACCATGATAAGCATCGAACGATGATAAACATCAAACCATGATAAACATCGAACCATGATCAGCATCGAACCATGATCAGCATCAAACCATGATAAGGATCGAATCATGATAAACATCGAACCATGATCAGCATCGAACCATGATAAGGATCGAATCATGATAAGCATCGAACCATGATAAGCATCGAACCATGATAAGCATCGAACCATGATAAGCATCGAACCATGATAAGCATCGAACCATGATAAGCATCGAACCATGATAAGCATCAAATGTACTGAAATATGAGTACATTTTACTTATTTTTGAGTACCTATTTAAACATTGCATATCCCTGTTCTGCTGTATATACTATATATACATTTATTCAACTGTATATACTATATATACATCTGTTCAACTGTATATATAATATATACATTTGTTCAACTGTATATTATGTATATAATCCTGTTCTAATGTATATATTTCTGTTGACCGAATTGTTTCTTATTCTTTTCAGAAAAGAAGGAAGGTCCTCGCTTCCCTGCAATAGTGTATATCCACGGCGACTCGTACGAATGGAGCTCAGGCAACCCTTATGACGGCACAGTCCTGGCCGGGTTTGGCGACGTTATTGTCATTACGCTTAACTACAGGCTTGGGATTTTGGGTAAGTGGGATTAATCTACCTTGTAATGAATTCTGTATTCAAATTGGCGAACTTTACAACGCCAACTGGACTCCTGTGAGCTATAGATGCGTGACATTCAGGCATGGAAGGGGGACTCCTAATGGATCAACTTGGGCGATTAGTCTATAACTTAAGATGTATTTTGATGAATTTATTAAATGATTGGGCTGGGGTTTATGGAATTATTGTACTGGGGACTGTTAGATTGCCCTGTTTTATGAATAGTGTCTAGTTTTGGTGAATTTTATAGTATTTAGGTATTCATGTTTTAATGAGTTTTCTCTGTGAATGCATGGGATAGTAATCAGAAGAGAAACGGTTTGTTAATATTTAAGATAAATCTAAGAATATCATATTTAATATGCAATTTAGGAAGACGAATATAATTGTACTTAATATTAACCATCAGTTAGAAACATATATTATGGAGATTAAGAATTCTGAATTAGTTTTGTGAATGTGTATCTTACATTTTACATTAAAAATACTACTGTATTATCAAAAAAACGCAAATTCAAACATGTATAAAAACGCAAGTTTAAACATGCATTGCTAAAATCTTATAAAATTCAAAAGATATTTTAAGTGTATATGAAATATATTCAGGAAGAATATTTAAGAAAAAGTAAGTATAAAAACTAAGGTAGGAAATGTATTACTTTTCCAAAAAACGAATAAGCAATAAAAAAATAAAGTTGTTTTAAAATATTTTAAATAACACTACAGCGACTATAACACAAAAAAGTTTGTATCGCTAATTGAATTGGTGTTTATTAAAAGGGGCTTAAGCCTAAAACATAAAACTTTTTGGAAAAATAAGAAAAACGTTCTATGTTTTTTTACTTAATTACCAAATATTCCAAAAAATATTATATTGATAGCAAAAAAAGTATTTAATAACCACAATTTTTTAAAAAATTATTTGGAAAGCATTATTTCATGTAATTGAATTGAAAAGTTTTGGAAAAATCGCCTTTTTAACAAAAATCTAAAATTGAAAATGGAAATTCTGTCAAATTTTTTTTTAAAAAATCAATTTTTTTTATATTTCTTTTTTTATTTACACTCTTTTTAACCGAATTTCCTCCATTCAGATTTTTGTTAAAAGGACGATTTTTCAAAAAAAAAAAATCGATTACATGAAATATTGTTTTCTAAATCATGTCAATTTTTTAATGTTCATTAAATACTATTTTTACTATCAATAGCATATGTTTTGGAATATTTTGTAATTAAGTAAAAATAAATAGAAAGTTTTTATTAATTTTCTAAAAGTTGTATATTTTAGACTTCCGCCCTTTTAACAAACACCGATTCAATTTTATATCGATAATTATTTTGAATTTGAATCTGGCACTATTAAAGATAATGAACCAGTTTTGCCGATACAACATATAGAGAGATCACAGAGTATATAACCACATTTCATTTCCAAAACAACTCATATGTACCAAACGCTCTACTGAGATCAATCAACACCCATCAAAATTAATACTTGAAACTTCCCAATGCTTTTCGCAGCCATGGAAACCTGTGTATCAACGTACTGGGGATTAACATATATAATGTCAACGTCAGAGTTGACTGTCTCTAAACTTCAGATACCAATATCGATATACACTGTTTAAAACAGGTATTCAAAAATATTTAAAATTCACTCATTTTTGATTACATTCGATGCTTATCATAGCTCCGAATACATGTTTAATTTTTGAAAAGACATGTACTTAAAATGAGTACAATGAGTAAAAAGAGCAGATGTTAATATCGGCATAAATATCGGCAATTACAACCAAGACTTACCGGGAATCGAACACATATACTCAGGCACCGCAGTCCAGTGCCTAATCCGTTGTACTACCAGGGCGACGGGAAAAAATTATAAAGAGAGTAAATGTAAAAAAGGTGTACCGAAAGAATGGGAAGTAAGATAATTGAATTGTAATAAGTCATTTTCCATTTAAGCAATCAACATCAAATAATGTGGAAAACCATTTTATGCACAACTATTTTAAGTTTGTCAGGTCGGTTTGTTCAGATGGTTTGAACAGAAGCTGATATTAGCAATATTAAATCACATTAAACATTTGAAAGTACGATTACTTAAATTTGAGTACGTCATCGCTCATTTACGGTACAATTGTACTCAAATAAAAATTAGTATGTTCAGGTACTCATTTTCAGTACCTTTTTTACAGTGTACCTTTATTAAATTTGAAATTTTAGACCTATGTTGTGTAAAATAATGCTTCAAAATCGATGCTGATTTTTGCAAAACAACGGTTTCTTAAATTTGAGTACGTCATCGCTCATTTACGATGCAATTGTACTCAAAGAAATATAGGTTCACGTACTCATTGTTCAGGTACTCATTTTAAGTACCTTTTTTAAAGTGTATCTTTATTAAATTTGAAATTTTAGACCTATGTTGTGTAAAATAATGCTTCAAAATCGATGCTGATTTTTACAAAACAACGGTTGCTTAAATTTAAGTACGCCATCGCTCATTTACGATGCAATTGTACTCAAAGAAATATAGGTTCACGTACTCATTGTTCAGGTACTCATTTTAAGTACCTTTTTTAAAGTGTATCTTTATTAAATTTGTAATTTTAGACCTATGTTGTGTACAATAATGCTTCAAAATCGATGCTGATTTTTACAAAACAACGGTTGCTTAAATTTAAGTACGCCATCGCTCATTTACGATGCAATTGTACTCAAAGAAATATAGGTTCACGTACTCATTGTTCAGGTACTCATTTTAAGTACCTTTTTTAAAGTGTATCTTTATTAAATTTGAAATTTTAGACCTATGTTGTGTACAATAATGCTTCAAAATCGATGCTGATTTTTACAAAACAACGGTTGCTTAAATTTAAGTACGCCATCGCTCATTTACGATGCAATTGTACTCAAAGAAATATAGGTTCACGTACTCATTGTTCAGGTACTCATTTTAAGTACCTTTTTTAAAGTGTATCTTTATTAAATTTGTAATTTTAGACCTATGTTGTGTACAATAATGCTTCAAAATCGATGCTGATTTTTACAAAACAACGGTTGCTTAAATTTAAGTACGCCATCGCTCATTTACGATGCAATTGTACTCAAAGAAATATAGGTTCACGTACTCATTGTTCAGGTACTCATTTTAAGTACCTTTTTTAAAGTGTATCTTTATTAAATTTGTAATTTTAGACCTATGTTGTGTACAATAATGCTTCAAAATCGATGCTGATTTTTACAAAACAACGGTTGCTTAAATTTAAGTACGCCATCGCTCATTTACGATGCAATTGTACTCAAAGAAATATAGGTTCACGTACTCATTGTTCAGGTACTCATTTTAAGTACCTTTTTTAAAGTGTATCTTTATTAAATTTGTAATTTTAGACCTATGTTGTGTACAATAATGCTTCAAAATCGATGCTGATTTTTACAAAACAACGGTTGCTTAAATTTAAGTACGCCATCGCTCATTTACGATGCAATTGTACTCAAAGAAATACGAGTAATACATAGAAATACTTTTTTTTAACAGTGTATAGTGACGGTATAAGACATGCTCATTTTGTATACTTCCAAATTATAAAGATGGACATTTTCAGGAATTTAGAAGCGGATGTATGGGATAATGCTTCTATATATTCGGTAATGCTTCTTCATCTTAGTGAGTTGCGAAAGTATTTAATTAACATTACTATGAACGACATAGGATGCTGGCTGTTCAAAGTTTGCTTTGTTTTTCGATAGAATATTAGTGCTCATTGATTAGAAGGGCAAGGTTTATAGTGCATTTAATAATTCTGATCGGGGCAAGCTGTTATTATTGATTGATTGTTTAGTAAAGGCTCTTGTTCAATATTATTAGTAAAATGACACGATCTGTTTGAAGTGTTTGTAAAATTATTGGTGTGTGTATAACATCAGCAGTATTGGAATAATGCTGAATCTGTATTAGGTTCACGTGTACAACAAGCTACAAACAATGAAATTATTCTATTACAAAAATAAGTATATTTAGGAAAAATATTCAATGTTTAGAATATATTTTTAATATTGAAAACAAAAATTGCATAACAAGTATATTTTTAAATTTCATGTTTGTTCAAAGTTTAATAAAATTTGGATGGAAAAAGGGGTATGTTAGTTAGTAGTAAATTTGCTACCATCCCCCTTACACACAAATTTACACATTCAGACAGTATTAATAGGGTTTATATAAATGTACTAGTAGAAATACCCGTTCTTCGCACAGGGTTAAATCAAACGAAATTCTATAGGAATCAATAAAACAATTATTCTATAAATAAAAGTTTAGAAAAGCATACATTCATTTAGATTTTCAATTCCACAGTTCTTAATATTAAAATATATTAAATTTTAGATGAAGTTCTTTCAATATTTTTTGCTAAAACACTTACTATTATTATATTAAATAATGAATTTGTCAATTATTTAAAGAAATAAACATATATTATTAATTAAGTTTAAAGTATTTTATTGTTGGACACACATTAAGATTTTATAACAATGGTGATAGTATTTCTTTTTTAATGGACATTTAAAAAATAGCTTCCAAAACCGGTACAAATTAATTTAATAAAACTAAACGGAATTTTAAAATTATGAACCTCAGGTGCTCAACTTGAGGTTTAAATAGTATCTATATATAATTTTTGTGTTTTATGTGTCAGGAAGTATGCGTTTAGCGTGCTACAGACACATATACAAAATATATTCTAAAATATTTTATATAAACTTTTGAAATATTATTAATTATTGATTCAATTATAAACAAACCCATTTTTATACAACTTTTGTATACTAAAAAAGACAAATTGAAATTGGCCTTAATTTAAATTTATTGATTAATATACGTCGTCATCTCTTTGTGTATGACTTTAAAAACAGTTGTTTAAAGATTTATTTAACAAGTACATTTCGAAACAAAATAGCAATTTGTTTTAAACTCCAATTCCCTCCTTTTATTTTTTTGCGACATAAGAAAGCGAGTTAAAATGTCACAGATCTCAAACTAACTAGCTTATTTAGAAAACAATTGCGTTAAATCATGGATGTTCAGTTTCGTATGATGAATAAACAGCTTACGACGAAAGCTCATATATTTCTAGGAACACAAAATAAAACAAGCAAAGACATAACTCAGTTTGTTATCTCAGGAATTATAGGATAATTCTTTTGGGAGAAAACACTTTTTTTCGTACGCGTTTCTACGATTTGTTTTTATTCCTCCTGGAAAGCTAATGTGCGCTTTTTAGTTGTTTTTCACCTTTCTTTTTCACAAATCCTCAGCAATCTTTAATCGTATTTTCCAGTTTAAAAAACAGTGTGTGGTTGGTGTTTAAACATAAATAATGTATTACACCATTACATTTGACTTATTTTTAATCTTTTTAAACAATTATTTCCTTTGCAAAACTTGCATTTTTTTAAGATCCATAAACTTGACTAGACTTGGAATAAATAGAAAAATATAGTAAATAGTCAGAAAAAGAAAGAAAACTAATTAAAATATCGTTTTCTGAGATATATTTATTGCAAGAACTAGTTATCTTTTAACATGTTTTTTAAAGATCCATAAACTTTACCAGGCTTTGTTTCAATAAAAAAACATAGTAAATAGTAAAAACAAATTACAAAATAGTTTTCTTAACTATATTTACTGCAAGAATTAGTTATACTTTAACATGTTACTTCAAGTTTAACATAATTTGTAGTCTAGACTTACATTTTTTTCTACTAACAAATTTTATTATTTGTGATAAATTTTCTATTTAGTTCACATTTTCATAATTAAAAATTAATTAATTTATTATTTTGTTTCTTAATTTTGACTATATAAATATAAATTTGAAATATAATAATGGTAAAATCATTATAACTATATAAAATATGTATTAAGCGGATAATTTATTAAACGGATAATATATTAAGCGGATAATGTATTAAGTGAATAATGCATTAAGCGGATAATAAAATCGTTTCATGCACTTTAACAATTATTTCTTTTGCAAAACTTGCATTTTTTTAAGATCCATAAACTTGACTAGACTTTGAATGAATAGAAAAATATAGTAAATAGTCAGAAAAAGAAAGAAAACTAATTAAAATATCGTTTTCTGAGATATATTTATTGCAAGAACTAGTTATCTTTTAACATGTTTTTTAAAGATCCATAAACTTTACCAGGCTTTGTTTCAATAAAAAAACATAGTAAATAGTAAAAACAAATTACAAAATAGTTTTCTTAACTATATTTACTGCAAGAATTAGTTATACTTTAACATGTTACTTCAAGTTTAACATAATTTGTAGTCTAGACTTACATTTTTTTCTACTAACAAATTTTATTATTTGTGATAAATTTTCTATTTAGTTCACATTTTCATAATTAAAAATTAATTAATTTATTATTTTGTTTCTTAATTTTGACTATATAAATATAAATTTGAAATATAATAATGGTAAAATCATTATAACTATATAAAATATGTATTAAGCGGATAATTTATTAAACGGATAATATATTAAGCGGATAATGTATTAAGTGAATAATGCATTAAGCGGATAATAAAATCGTTTCATGCACTTTAACAATTATTTCTTTTGCAAAACTTGCATTTTTTTAAGATCCATAAACTTGACTAGACTTTGAATGAATAGAAAAATATAGTAAATAGTCAGAAAAAGGAAGAAAACTAATTAAAAAATTGTTTTCTGAGATATATTTATTGCAAGAACTAGTTATCTTTTAATATGTTTTTTAAAGATCCATAAACTTTACCAGGCTTTGTTTCAATAAAAAAACGTAGTAAATCGTCAAAAAAAATTAAAAAGTAGTTTTCTTAACTATATTTATTGCAATAATTAGTTATAGTTTAATATGTTACATCAAGTTTCACATACTTTATAGTCTAGACTTGCATTTTTTCTACTAACAAATTTTATTATTTGTGATAAATGTTCTATTTAGTTCACATTTTCATAATTATAAATGAATTAATATATTATTTTGTTTCTTAATTTTGAAATATATAATAATGGTAAAAGCATTATAACCATATAAAATATGTATTAAGAGGATAATTTATAAAGCGGATAATATATTAAGCGGATAATGTATTAAGTGAATAATGTATTAAACGGATATAAAAATCGTTTCATGCACTTTATGAAAGTGTTTTGTGTGAACTAAAGAGCTTCAAAATTAAGATTTTGATAAAAAATTAAAAAAAAAATTCGATTTCAGATACAGGCATTTAAGTAAGCCACTACTTTAATTTTCTACTGTTAAGAATAAAGCATACTTAAATATTTCATACCTAATAATGTGTTGTAATATTTTTTATATTAAAATCCTTAATAAATATATTTTTTTAATTTTACATTAAACAATTACATCAGCATCGGAAGCTATTGTAAACACAATTTTTGTTGTCTGTTAGACAATAATAATAATTCAGTTAAAAAAATTATAATTACTTTATAAAACTTTATAATTAAAATATATTTAATATTAAATCAACAAAAACAAATTGAATTATCATTCTTTTCTGTGTTTTCCCACCAATTTTTAGATAACGTCTAGTCAGACCTGGAAATGTTATTTATAGCAAATATAGCCTATAATATGATTCTGACAATACCTCAGTGTCCTGTTATTCGAGCTTCCAATGTATTTGTCAGGTGGATCACGTACAGACAAGATTATTTACTGCATTATTTTCTCGATTTACGGACATGCTTCAGAACAATCCTTTTTACGAACATCAAAACGCGACCATCGGTTTTTTTCCACTGCGATAACCGTCCTCGTCTCATTAGGCGACGAAAGATCTCAAAAGAATTGAAAACGTGGCCTGTGGCAGACCAAATAGGAAATCTATTACCTAACTGAAAGTTCGCTACAAAAAAAAAGCAATATACTACCGTTTTGCTGATTTGCTTTATTTTGTCATTGTTTTTTATACATTGTTTCTTTTTTTCCCCCTGTATGTATTATTTTTTCTTTCTTTCTGTACATAGCATCAGTTCTCTCCGGAAATAGTTCATTGCAGCTGGGGGTGTTTTTTGGACAGTTTTGGTATTTCATCATGACCGCTGAGATTTAATGAGAATTTTATGACAATATGAGATATCTTTCTGGAACAAATGTCCGTCTGCTATAAAAAATATTAAATCTAGGAATTTATTTTTATCAATCCAACAGTCGCTAGTCACGCATAGAGACCATTGCAATGCAATTTATATTAATAGGCATTGTTTCTTTGTTTCGCTATTAGGATCATCTGTATCGAAATCTAAGTTTTTGATATTAGATATAAAAGTATCCGTATGGATACCTAGATTCGATGTATCAAAATAATCATATGATTGAGTATTGTAATGAGCCCTAATTATGACTGTGTACATTTTCGGGGATTTCTAATAAAAATATATCTTGTGTTATCTAACTTAATATTTAAAAAGTCTTGTGTTTCAATATTTAAGTAGATAAAACTTAATTCAATAGTTAGTATTAATAAATAGTTAGAATTAATTGAATAGTTAATATTATTAAATAGAAGAAAAAAATTCAATAGTCAGAGAAAATAGTTCAATAGTTAGAAAATAGTTCAATAGTTAGAAAATAGTTCAATAGTTAGAGAATAGTTCAATTGTTAGAATATCGTTTAATTGTTAGAAAACAGTTCACTAGTTTGAAAATAGTTCAATAGTTAGAAAAAAGTTCAATAGTTAGAAAATAGTTCAATAGTTAGAAAATAGTTCAATAGTTAGAGAATAGTTCAATTGTTAGAAAATAGTTCAATTGTTAGAAAATTGTTTAATTGTTAGAAAATAGTTCAATAGTTTGAAACAGTTCAATAGTTAGAAAATAGTTCATCGGTTAGAAAATAGTTCAATAGTTAGGAAATAGTTTAATTGTTAGAAATTAGTTCAATAGTTGGAAAATAGTTTAATACCTAGAAAATAGTTCAATACTTAGAAAATAGTTCAATACTTAGAAAATAGTTCAATACTTAGAAAATAGTTCAATACTTAGAAAATAGTTCAATATTTAGAAAATAGTTCAATAGTTAGAAAATAGTGATAGGTTTTTGATTTTTATTATGAATGTCTTATAATTAAAAGAAATAATAGTAAATTGGCTATTATGACTTATAAATAAATGCAGGGGGATTCGAAAACAACGCTATTGTACAATAATACTATATTCCCTTAAAAAATAAAGCATATTCGCAGAACACTATAAAGGCCGTAAATTAAAAATTTATAATTAATTTAATGACCTATTTTACGAGACTAAAGAAAAATAAGTAAACAATTAACCCCACTGTATTTTTACCCAATATGGGAAAATGGAGGAAAATAGTTATATTTTACAATTTTATTTTTCTTCCGCTTCAAAACCACCTTATTTAAAAAAAAAATTCATCAAGGAAAATTTGTGGTTTATGGAACTTATTTAATTAAAGTTTATAACCATTCAATAATATAAAAAATTAATTACACATAATTAAATATAATCCATTAATATCTATATTTAAAAATTGAAGTTTATTTTACTTTATTAAACTTAATTGTTCTTATATGTTTAAGACAAAGAATAATATACATTTTATTATACTAGTTTGCTTAATTTCTTTGGAAAAACTTTATCTTATATTACACCAAAGAAAGAAGAATAAAAGAAAGAAAATAAATAGAAAGAATACAGATATAAAACAACATTATCTTAAACACTCATTTATTGATTCACTAAAAAGAACGCATAACCAAATAAAACACTAGTAAATGAGTAAATGAACTATGTAAATGATTCCGTACATTCGTTGATGAATAATGTAGTTAAAATTCAAATAGAATAACTCATGCCAGCTTTGATTTAGAAAACTGTGGACAATATCCATCAATTTACTGTAATCAAAAGGAGGTACTGTTTTAAGTTCATTTATATTTACGAATTGCATTGGGGATATTTTAAGCAATGTCACAGTAAATACACTCTTTACTTTAAAGAACTAAATATGAATATAAATCTGAAATAATATTTGTAATTTATTAAATTATATTTTCGAAGTTGTAGACTTAAAATCTAGAGTTACAGTAGAACTCTAATTATCCGGATCAATTGGGACCATTCGACTATCCAGAGATCCCATCCGGATAGTCGAATATCCGGATAATTGGATAATTCATAGTGAAAAGTTTATTTCTTAATAAAAAAGAATTTTGCTTTAGTATGTTACGTAATGTAATGACTATTAAACACAATATTATTCACTAATAAGAAATTTTTAAATATTGATTTTTCTGATTTCTTTTTTTTTTATCTCAAAACGATCCGGATAATTGACGATAAGCTTTGTTTGATCCGGATAACTGGAGTTCGTATAATTGGAGTTTTGTACTTAAAGTAGTTTTTAAGCACACAATTAACTTTAAAACAACGTTTAGAAATGACGCACATTATTATTTTTTAAAAAATTATATTTGTTGATTAGCTCATTAAAAGTCTGTCCCACTTAAAGTTATATTAGATAACTTTTACGTTAGAAGAGCTCTCTTTAAAAGCGACATTTAAACAGTTTAAATTAGTTTATGCAAATTGCTATTAATAATATACAAAGGGATTGCAATTAAAAGAAAATATTGTAGAAAAGAAAATATTCACACATGGATGTCGGCAGAACTATTAAACAAATCGATATCAAATTTTGCAAAAATTCTGCATTTAAAGAGAAGTTGCGTACATTACTTGAATTGCGTAATGTACGGTTAAAAATAGATAGTCAATAATAAGTAAAATGTACTCATTTTTGAGTACATTCGATGCTTATCATAGCTCCGAATACGCAAGTTTCATTTTTAAAAAACACATGTACTTAAAAATGAGTACAATGAGTAAAAATGAATAAAAAGAGCAATTTCTTGCCTACATAGGCTGCTTTAAAAGATCACATTCAATCAATGTCAACAATTACAACCAAGATTTTCCGGGAATCGAACCCAGATCGTCACGCACCGTAGTCCAGTGCTTTATCCGTAATACTCCTAGGGCGATGTGAAGAACTTATAAACAGATGAAATGTTAAAAAGGTGAGCCAAAAGAATGGGAAGTAAGATAATTGAGTTGTAATAACTCAATTTTCATTTAAGCAATCGACATCAAATAATATGGAAAACCATCTTCTAAACAATTATTTTAAGTGTGTCATCAAATCGCTTCATTAAGATGGCTTCAACAGAAGCTGAGATTATTAAAAAATTTTGAGTTTTGAGTATTTTTCTTAAGTTGAGTACTTAAAAAACTTGAAGACTTAAAGTTGAGTACGTCATTGCTCATTTACAATGAATTGTACTCAAAGAAAAATGAGTATATTCAGGTACTCATTTTTAAGTACCTTTCTTTTACAGTGTAGTTTGATTGCCTAATAGTTTGATTGCAATGGCAGGTAAAAACTAAATAAATACAAAATAAAAGACACATTTGAAGGACACACTAAATCAAGCTTTCATCAAATTTTTTAACAACAACATATTGGGTTTCGGTTTGTAAACTATTACTTTAAGATATTTAAAAAAAATCACACCATAAATACTTTTACGCTAGACTTAAACAACAAATTAATGTTTTTGAAATACGCATTTGCTTACGCGCTTATTTAGAAACACTGATATAAAAAGACAATTATAATTAACTCAATAACAGAATGCGGGCAAACTTTTTACAAAGGAAATATTTTTTCTTCTTTTGGAGACTATTGTATTTCATTGATTAACTGTATAAATGAAGCTTAAAAAAAAAAAATAAAGAAAAGACAATCTGGAACAGAATTTTTCTCAATTTTTAATGTTTTTCACTGAAAAACAAGAAATTTCTGTTGTAATACACCACAAATTAAATGTATAAAAATAAAATCAATGTTGTACTCTATTCAAGTGGTCATTTTTTATGAAACGAACGTCCACATCGAAAGTTTGCGATATCTTTTGTTCTTAGTATAATTCCCAAACAGCCATGGGGTAAATAGCATAATGATTTCTTTTTATGTATCCATAGGGTATATATCGAAGCAAAAGTAGAATTAAATTCCTGATAAAAAGTGCAAGAAAGATAGATTTCTTTTTTCCTTAAAAAACCTTAACAAGAAACATCTTGAAAACTACACATGGGCCTACGGAAAAAGTCTTTACGTCGATTCCATTTCCAGTGTAAGGAAAAGTACGTGCGGAGACTTAAAGTTGAGTACGTCATCGCTCATTTACAATGAATTGTACTCAAAGAAAAACGAGTATATTCAGGTACTCATTTTTTAAGTACCTTTCTTTTACAGTGTAGTTTTATTGCCTAATAATTCACGTATAATAGTTTGATTGCAATGCCAAGTAAAAACTAAATAAATACAAAATATAAAACAAATTTGAAGGACACACTGAATCAAGCTTTCACCAAATTTTTTAACAAAAAAAATATTGGGTTTCGGTTTGAAAACTATTTCTTTAAGATATTTAAAAAAAATCACACCATAAATACTTTTACGCTAGACTTAAACAACAAATTAATGTTTTTCAAATACGTATTTTCTTGCGCGCTTATTTAGAAACACTGATATAAAAAGACAATTATAATTAACTCAATAACAGAATGCGGGCAAACTTTTTACAAAGGAAATATTTTTTCTCCTTTTGGAGACCATTGTATTTCATTGATTAACTGTATGAATGAAGCTTAAAAATAACTAAATAAAGAAAAAAAAATCTGGAACAGAATTTTTCTCAATTTTTAATGTTTTTCACTGAAAAACAAGAAATCTCTGTTGTAATACACCACAAATTAAATGTATAAAAATAAAATCAATGTTGTACTCTATTCAAGTGGTCATTTTTTATGAAACGAACGTCCACATCGAAAGTTTGCGTTATCTTTTGTTCTTAGTATAATTCCCAAACAGCCATAGGGGAAATAGCATAATGATTTCTTTTTATGTATCCATAGGGTATATATCGAAGCGAAAGTAGAATTAAATTCCTGATAAAAAGTGCTAGAAAGATAGATTTCTTTTTTCCTTAAAAAACCTTAACAAGAAACATCTTGAAAACTACACATGGGCCCGCGGCGAAAGTCTTTAGGTCGATTCCATTTCCAGTGTAAGGAAAAGTACGTGCGGATATCGTAAGCCCATTTCCTGATAAATGAAAAAAAATGAGTTTTTGTTTTTTTTCTAAAAGAAAAATAAATTTTTAAAGAATAATCGAAAAATAATAAACGAACTGGGCTTTGTTGTTTATTTGATAGTTTGTATTTGTTGGAATTTCTAAAAAGCTTGAAATATAAAGAAATTATATATTAAAAACACCAATCCGCAATAACTGAGTTTGTACAAAATTAATGTTAAATAATAATTTAAAGTTGTTGATAATCAACCTGAATAATTTTGATTTCTTTTCATTAATGTTACATTAAAATAATAGCATTGAAAAGTCAAATAGAGTTCTTTCTGTGTTAGCAATCTAAAAACCAAATTGCCAATCCAACCCCAAGAGCTCTAAAAACTTCTTTAAATAAACTAAAAGTAACTTTTAGTTTATTTGACGAAGTTTGATTATGTCTTTCACTTTTTAACGAAATATTTATTATAATTCAAATTCTAGTTTTATTTTTTATCATTCATACCATTTGCTACATTTATTCCCTAATTTATCAATTAACGTTTATATTTTTTTAATTTAATCAATTTTTGTTTTACAGTATATTTTTTTCGTTATGCTTCATCCAGCTCTAACGCTGATTCATATTTGATTTTTCTATGTTTTTTAATAAAATTTTATCATTTTTGTTTTAACATTATCCATTGTTTCGTACCTTGTTTTTTGGATAATAACTTTTTTATCTATATTTTAAATGTAATTCAATAATATAAATTTTTAAAATGTTAATTTAAGATTTATTTCTTTGTTGCCAAAATCTTTTTTATCTATATATTTTTTTTAATTATATAAAAACACTTTGATTCATATGCACAATTCAGAGATCAATGATTTTAAACTTGTTATTAGAACATAAACGTTGCGTTTTTTTATCCTTTTAAATTATCTACATTTTTTGTAACTGTATTTATAACGTTTAATGTATGTTCTCAAGTTCAATAACAAAAACAAAAATGAATCACTCTTTTCATTCCCATTTTTCTACATTATTAGGAAAACATTCTCTGAAAGAGATACATAAGTTATTTATTTTTTAGGTCGAGTTTCGGATTTCCAGCCAAATATTTTTTTCTTATAATTCTCGGCATCATACAATTTGATTTACAAGAGTGTTTTTAGGCAGGGAACATATCCCACCACGATTAATCATGCAACCTAACTATGCCGTTACAGATAAAATAAAAAAGAAACAATGCAGAAAGCGAAACATCCGAAAACATTTTTCATAATAAGGATTTCGAATTTTGAGGATAATAATCTTAGAATAGAACACTTTTTAAAAAAAAAGAGATTTTTTTTTAAAATTTCGATCGAAGCACATAAAAAAAGTTTTGGTACTTATTTTCCCTTTATCAATCATATTTATTGTTTTTGTAGATCTCTCTTACTGCCCTTGGATCTTAACACATGAGATATCAAAAGAGAGATAATTGTTAGGAGCAATGACGAATAGTCGAATAGTACGTTAATCTCATAACAATCAACGTTTTTTTTTAAATGCGTTTAAAATAATTTATTTAAACCTGTTTTTTAAAAAAAAACCGGTCATAATGCTGCCATTTATAAATGAGCAGAAGCTTTAAACTTTTATGATTTTTTGGCATTAAGAAATGAGGTAATATGTGTCGTCTTCAGTGGCGTATCAAATGGTTATTCTCAGGGGGGGCTAAAATTTTTTTGAACAAAGATGTATAATTTTGATTTTTTTTGTGATTAAAATAGTATGGAGTTAATCTACCAAAAATAAATTAATGCGTCTTCTTTTTTTTGTTTGTTTGGACACCTTTAAAACACAAAGTAATCACTAAAATATATTTTTAGCTAAAATATAAATTTATATATGTACTAATTATTAGATTAGTAGTTGTTTGAAGGAATTTATTTAAATTTAAGCTTCTATAACAAATTGTCATTTCCTAAATAGGAAATTTCAACTACATAATCTGTTTAGAAAATAAAGTATAAATCAGTTGGTTTCATTTCTAAGGGAATAATCACTCTGAAAAAATAACTTATTTAATATTTTTTTCACCAAACTAACTAATTAATTAATCTTTTTCCCTTGTTAATGCTTCTAAAAATAGTCGAAATGAAAAAATACTAATTTTTTTATTCTAATAAGCATAAAAATTATTCATCTTTCAAATACAACAATGTGAAAAGATTGATTTATGAAATATATTTTAGAAAAAATACTAAAATGTTAGGGGGGCTGAGCTCCTTCAGAATATTTCTTTTTTTTTTTGGGGAGCCCCCCCCCAAGCCCCCCTACTTCCTACGCCTATGGTCGTCCTTACAACGAATGGACGTGTCTGTGTGGAAGAGGGAGTGGAGATTAATGTTATTATTTTCGCCTCACATGAATGTTAGTATGTAATAACTTTTAAATATGTTTTCGAAATATTTATCTATAGGGGAAACAATAAAACAATAAACTCACATATTTTCATTATTTAAATGTGCACCAAATAATTTGTAAAAGAAAGTTTCGCATGAGTAAATACATACAATTAAGTCAATAAAAATCTTAAATAAAAAGTATATTTTCTTTATTTTTAAGTTTGTTTAGAAATTTTGACTGTCTTCCCTCCTCTGTAGCTTGGTTATAGATTATGTAACCATTGAACTTTTCCTAGTACGAAACAAAGATATCTCTTTCCAAGTAACCTCTGAAGAATAAAATTAGATTTTAATGTTCAACATCTTCATCATAACTTTATGGTATATTTGTATCTATTACCCAGTAGATATAACTTCTTAGCACTAAAATTGAAACATACGCTTAAATAACTATTAAAGCTTGTCCCCTACCTTAAAATATATGCTTTTTTTCATCATTAAGATTACCCTCCACCCTTTTCGCCTCTTTAACCTACTAGTGCATGATTTTTTATTTTTTAATGAAATATTTTTTTTTCTTTATATTTTTGTCCCTGGACTACTGAAAAAAAAATACAAAAAAACCCTAGTGCCTATTTAATTAAATAATTAAAACCGTTGTGTAGCGTATATGCAGCATCATGTGTAACTATTAAAATAATTTAAAAAAAGTATGACAATATAGTTAAATACAATCTCTATACCTCTGGTATTAGTTAGGATTTTTTGTAAAGCCAGATTTTACTTATAAGTGATAAAACAATCACGAAAACTTCACCTTCACGAGCCATTTTTAGAAAAACAGACCTCGAAGCAACTTTTTGCCTTTATCACAATCGTTTTTATAAAGAAAATTAACCTTGCGGCGGTTTTAAGAACTAGAAACATGGTTCCTAACGTGAAAATACTATAATAGTTAAAATAAAACTCAATAGATGTAACTACCCAGCAAAAAAAGTCAGCAGGAAACCTTCATCAAAATTGTTAAATTGAAGGTTTTTTGAAGGTTTTATAAAGGATATTGAAACATAAAACTGCAGTTTTTTTGAAGTTTTTAATTTCCCTGCATAAAACCTTTAAAATATCTGCATTTTCCCTTCATGATTAAAAATGGAAGGTTTTTTGCAGGTTTTTACGAAGGTTTTTGCAGTTTTTATAAAGGACATTAAAACAAAAACCTTTAATTTTATAGAACTTCAAAAAAACTGCAGTTTTCCTGAATAAAACCTTCAATTTCAAAATTTTGATGAAGGTTTTATGCTGACTTTTTTTGCTGGGTAGCGGACATTTTAAAGTTGCGTAGCATGTATGCTACACTATGCACTAGAGGGTTAACTTTTGTTTCATATCATTCCGTCGCTAGCCCTGATGAAAAAAGAACGTTTATTCTTTGAAACAAAAGTTGGTTTTTTAACTACAATTCATTTTGCCTAAATACATGTTGTTGCTAGAATCTTATAATTCAGCACAGAGTTATATCACCCTTTTGAAAATGGAATTTATCGCCACACGATTTTACGATTTCATTGGATAAAATTTTGCACAAGAATGAAATGAAATTGTATTGAACATTTTCATTGTAATAATATATACGCATATAATGAACATACACAGATATATTAGTCAATTTCTATTAAAACATTACATTCTATTGGGTACGGTGGGGTAAAATATGGGTAGGAAAAGTTTTTTTTCATTCAAAGCCAGTTTTCACTTTTAATAAGTTATTAATATGAAACTTTTGTGGTGCATTTATCCCCACACGATTTTAGGATTTCATTGGCCAAAATTTCGCACAAGAACGAAATGACATTGTATTGAATTTTTGCATTGCAATAATATATACACATATATAAACTTACACTCATATATTAGCCAATTTCTATTAACAACATTACATTCTATTGGGTAAGGTGAGGTAAAATGGGTAAAAAAAGTGAAATTTTTTCATTCAAAGATAGTTTTCACTTTTAAAAGGTTATTAATATGAAACTTTTTTGGTATATTTATGTTCAATCGGTTCCTTGACATCAACTTTGAATATGTTTCATATATTATTTTTAATTTTAAATTGTTAATTTTTTTTTATATTCTTTTTTTGCCACAGATATATTAAAATGGGTAGTCAATGGGAAATCATGGAATTTTTCGTGGAAAAATAAATTATTGATTTTTTTTGTAAAATTAGTAACTTGAATAAAGTAGAATAAAAAGAAGCCATCAACTCTTAAAAACACGGGATATTTCAGATCCACAATAAACTGATACTCAGATCTCAGAATATACACAAACTGACTAAACTCAGTAACATCGTTTGCAAAAATAATTTAAAAAGCCTTTTTAAAAATCTACTTTTTTATTATTTAGTATCTTGGAAATAAAACGTTTTTATAATTTGGTTTATTTTTGATGTTTGAATATTATCTGTATTTACGTAATTTTCAATTTGTTCCCAAACACAATTTTTTAACCCATTTAAAACTTTTCGTTTATGTTCTAACGAAACCAGAAAATTGCGCTTTTTTGTGATCAAAATGAGTTCTTCTTATTTACTTCTACTCTTCTTATTGAAAAAAAAACCAAGGTATGTAACTTAACTATATTAACATATAAATAGTGTTAAATATATTGTAGATGCTTAGAAATCATATTTTTGTAGAATATTGCACCGTTTTCGAAATCGTTATATTTTTTCGAATTTCCATTTCTTTAGCATTAATAATTCGATTACCCATTTTACCCCATCATGCAAATCATTGAAAAAAAACCTAAATGAAATAGGTTTATTTTCTAATTTATTTTTCCATTGCAATCTTTCATTACAATATAGATGTTGCATTTTTAGTGCTAATCATAAAAGTTTCTGCTCTATACAAAACGTAGGAATATTGGTAAATAACTCGAGTTTTCTAATTTATATATAGAAATTTCCCGCATCACACTATCGCATGTTTTTTGTAAATTAAAACAAATCGACTTTTGGACTCCATTTAAATTATTTTGTAAATATTTTCTTGAAATGTACTCCATTAAACGAAGTATTGTTTTAAAAAACGAGCTCGATCAAATATCCTGATACTTTGTTACTGATGATATTCAATAAGTTTAACAATGTGTAATTTATATTTATGTTCCAATATACCCATTTTACCCCACCCAACATGAATTTGAAGTAGAAACACTACATCAAAATGTTGACCTGAACACGATACTTTCCAAAGCTTACATTCCAAAAATAAAACAACTCCGCCTTTTTTCATCACGTTCCGGTCTGCTCCCATTGATGCAGCGGCAAGGCTGGCATACCTTATTTATAACCCCACCGCATTAGAAATGCATCTTACGTTCATAATACCTTCAGAAAAACCATAATTCCAGCACACAACGTCTCCATCTCCAAAGTCACGCACACTCGGCCCCCGCAATATCCATCATCACTTCATCCCTCTCCCACACAATTTTACCCCAAAGAGCAAAATAAAAATTGCGGGGAGAAGAAAAATCTTTGCGTGATTTACAAGAGATTTCGGAAAGACCACTTAAATACCAACCCAGATTCTCGCAAGTGTTGATGGCGGCAGGAATTCATTTAAATATGTGGAAGGAGCCTGGACTAGTGAAGTTATTATGGTTTTTTAACCTCCCTGCTTAATAAGGAGAGTACCTGCTAGAAGGATATTACAAGTTTCTGTTTGCCGAAGCTTCAATGGCCGCATAGAAATAACCCGCTACCCTATTTTGGAGGGTACATTTGGGTTTAAATTAATTTTTCCGCAGCTGGTTTTTATTTAATGTCCTTCTTCGGAGAGAATTTGAAGAATCTTGTTAAATTTCTCAAAAGTGATAATAGTTTGTGGAACCATTAAACTACCATATGCGATGTTGGTAATCGGTTTAAAATTTGAAATTCGATTAGGTATTTTTATATTGAGTGTTTGCAATTGAAAGAATGTGGGGTATATTTATGATGAGTTGGGGGAAATTTAACTCATTATTTCTGATTTTTATTGTTGCGGTACTCATAATTATTTGCTTAAATTTTTGAAAAAAGTTTGCTTGTATGAGAATTACTATTTTAAGGTGTAACTATCAAACATATTTTTTTTAAATAATCACATATGATGTAACTATTTTTTTTAAATAAATTTTGGAAGTATATTTTTATAATAAAGTCCTCTCAAAGCCACTCGTTTCCAGATGAACTCTGATGAAAATTTTTGTATCATTGTTCTATGTTTCACATGGAATTTATGTTTTACAGGGTATTTATGTGTTACATGGTATTTATATTTTACAGGGTATTTATGTTTTACATGGTATGTATGCTTTACATGGTATTTATGTTTTACAGAGCATTTATGTTTTACATGTGGTATTTATGTTTTACAGGGTATTTATGTTTTACATGGTATTTATGTTTTACAGGGGGAAGATATCTAAAATAGTGATATTGTAAGTAATCTGGGGGTATTAGTAAATTAGGATATCAAAATGGGTCATCACTGTACAGTCGCTAGCAATTTTTTTTAATTGAATGTTGAAGTAGATCAGGAAGAGTGTCTCATTAAAATCTAAGGAAATTTTGCATTTGATAGAGTTTTGGTAAGGCCTCATCTTGAGTATGCTGTACAGTTTGGTCATCATATCTTAAAAAAAAACATTAATTTGTTAGAAAAAATTCAGCACAGGGCAACTAAAATGGCCCAACGTTTTTCAGGCATGGACCATGGAGATAGATTAAGACATTTAAATATGTATACTCTAAAAAAGAGAGGGGTTAGACGAAATTTGATTCAACTATATAAATTTGCTAAACTGAAGGATGTCGAGGGATTGGATTTTAATATGAGTGATACAACGAGAGGTCACGGGTTTAAATTAAACAAATCATATTTAAATCGGGAAGAGAGAAAATATAATAATAGGGTAATAGACAATGGAACAACTTTCCAGTGAATATTGTTAATTTTACAGGAGTAATACAAATACAAATATTGGCAACCCACAACAGGCTGGTCCAGCTAGTATCTCCTATCTATTCCCCAATGAATATATAACTTCTTCTTAAAATCCGTTACTCTAATACAATTAACAATATCCACTGGCAAGTTGTTACATTTGTCTATTACTCTATTAGAGAAATAATGTTTTCTCTCTCCCCGATTAAAATGGGATTGTTTAATTTAAACCCATGACCTTTCGTTCTATCACTCATATTAAAATCTAAACCCTCCACATCCCCTTATTTAATAAATATGTACAGTTGAATCAAATCTCCCTTCTCTCTTCCAGAATAGAATTTAAGAAGAATTCAGATATTCGCAGGAGAATAGTCAGGAGATAGTAGTTGGACCAATCTTGGTTGGCCTTGAGCCTGTTATTGGTTCTTAATATTTGTATTTAATAATTTATATAGTATTGTAATAATATTTAACTTGAATCACCTAGATTATTTATTAGTGTCGTATCACTAAAACTGTTTATATCCTTAGAATGTATTTACACGTGTCTTATGATATTTACATTAACAAAAATGCAAAAAATGAGGTTATATAAAACATTGTTATAACAATATGTTAATATGTGTATTTCACATGCTTTTTATTATGTGTTGTCTTAAACAGCAACAGACGTAAAATTACTCGTATTCAAAGTAAAAAGAATGATCTTATGAAATATGTATTGGATTAATTAAACATTTAATTGTTAAAATTTTAAATCAAACTTTGAAATTTAGAATTTTAAGTTTTTTTTTTAAGAAACCTTAAAAGAAATGAAGATATAAAAGCGACAAAAATTTGATCGTTTGACCTGACGTCATTGAATGCTTAACTTTTTTCACAAGAATCTTGTTAACTGTCACTGCTGGAAACCGTTGCTGTACTATTTTTAAAAATGCATTATTTTTTTTAAAAATATATCTTTTTAAATAAAGCACAGTTTCGTCGACAAACCCAAATGTTTGGATTTGTGGCATTAGGAAAAAATATCCGCGAAATAAAATAATAAATAAACGCTATAACACGTTTTCTAATCTAAGAAAAGATTTTCACTCTTGTCGTAAGGCGGAGTCGAACAACTGTTGGGAAGGATGTAAAAAAGTTTTCGTCAAAGAAAAACTACGTAAACAGGAAAAATTCCAAAAATGAGTTAGATGGGAACAAGAGATTTAGAATTTTATACCTTTTTTCGTGAACTTTAATCAATATATATGGGAGACTGTTGTATCTAGGATAACTTTTTTAAATATTATAATAAAGTACTTATATAACATTGTTTTTTAATTTTAAACCGCAAAATCTTCTTCTACCGTCATTTCCCATCTTTTTATAAGCATTAATAATATATATTCTTAGTTCTTATATATAAGTATTTTTAAATACTTTTTTTTAAACCTGCACACGAATGATCAATGTTAAAAGAACCTCTTGATCTTTGATCGCAACCTGATATACCTTGGATCACTCTTAAAAAGTAAGGAAAAGCAACAATTTTTTTGCATATTTAGTCAACTCCAGATTTTTTTTAATGTGTTATTTCCCTCAGTAAAATAACAAATTTTACTCTAAAAAATACAAATAGTTCTTATATATAAGTTTTTTTAAATATTTTTTTAAACCTGCACACGAATGATCAATGTTAAAAGAACCTCTTGATCTTTGATCGCAACCTGATATACCTTGGATCACTCTTAAAAAGTAAGGAAAAGCAACAATTTTTTTGCATATTTAGTCAACTCCAGATTTTTTTTAATGTGTTATTTCCCTCAGTAAAATAACAAATTTTACTCTAAAAAATACAAATAGTTCTTATATATAAGTTTTTTTAAATATTTTTTTAAACCTGCACACGAATGATCAATGTTAAAAGAACCTCTTGATCTTTGATCGCAACCTGATATACCTTGGATCACTCTTAAAAAGTAAGGAAAAGCAACAATTTTTTTGCATATTTAGTCAACTCCAGATTTTTTTTAATGTGTTATTTCCCTCAGTAAAATAACAAATTTTACTCTAAAAAATACAAATAGTTCTTATATATAAGTTTTTTTAAATATTTTTTTTAAACCTGCACACGAATGATCAATGTTAAAAGAACCTCTTGATCTTTGATCGCAACCTGATATACCTTGGATCACTCTTAAAAAGTAAGGAAAAGCAACAATTTTTTTGCATATTTAGTCAACTCCAGATTTTTTTTAATGTGTTATTTCCCTCAGTAAAATAACAAATTTTACTCTAAAAAATACAAATAGTTCTTATATATAAGTTTTTTTAAATATTTTTTTTAAACCTGCACACGAATGATCAATGTTAAAAGAACCTCTTGATCTTTGATCGCAACCTGATATATCTTGGATCACTCTTAAAAAGTAAGGAAAAGCAACAATTTTTTTGCATATTTAGTCAACTCCAGATTTTTTTTTAATGTGTTATTTCCCTCAGTAAAATAACAAATTTTACTCTAAAAAATACAAATAGTTCTTATATATAAGTTTTTTTAAATATTTTTTTTTAACCTGCACACGAATGATCAATGTTAAAAGAACCTCTTGATCTTTGATCGCAACCTGATATACCTTGGATCACTCTTAAAAAGTAAGGAAAAGCAACAAGTTTTTTGCATATTTGATCAACTCCAAATTTTTTTTATGTTTTATTTTCTGTAGGAAAATAACAAATTTTACTCTAAAAATTACACACATGCTTCTATATTATAAATTATCTTCTCAGGCGATGAAGTGACAGCTCCTATGGCATTTTAAATGTATTTAGTATCCATATGATCCCTTTTTCTTCTCCTGTTTTGCTTCTCGGCATGCTCCTGCAAAAAGAAAAGTACAAATAATATAACATCAAGTACCTTGAATCACTTATTCATGGTACATGATGTTATGGGATCTAAGATACAAGAGGGTGGCGTTAAAGAAAAAAGATAATGCTTTCTTTGGGTCATAAATGAGTCAAATAACATATAATTTAACTCAAAACCGCGCAAAAGTAACAAATTTTACTCTAAAAAATCACACACACGGTTGCGCGCTTCTCTAATATAAATTATCTACTTAGGCGATGTTGTAACAGCTAATATTGTAATTTTAATGGATTTAGAATCTATAGGATCCCATTTTCTTCATCTTTTGCTTCTCGGCATGCTCCTGCAAAAAGAAAAGTACAAATAATATAACATCAAGTACCTTGAATCACTTATTCATGGTACAGGATGTTATGGGATCTAAGATACAAGAGGGTGGCGTTTGAAAGAAAAGAGATAATGCTTTCTTTGGGTCATAAATGAGTCAAATAACATATCATTTAACTCACCACCGCGCAAAAGTAGTACATTTTACTCTAAAAATTCACACATACGGTTGCGCGCTTCTCTAATATAAATTATCTACTTAGGCGATGCTGTAACAGCTTCTATTGTAATTTTAATGGATTTAGAATCTATATGATCCCATTTTCTTCCTCGTTTGCTTCTCGGCATGCTCCTGCAAAAAGAAAAGTACAAATAATATAACATCAAGTACCTTGAATCACTTATTCATGGTACATGATTTTATGGGATGTTAGGAATATAAGATACAAGAGGGTGGCGTTTGAAAAAAATATTATGCTTGCCTTAGGTCACAAATGGTTTGGTTTGGTTAATTAATGTCGCACTAGACCTGCACAGTGGGCTATTGCGACGGTTCGGGGTCTGTCTCGAAGGAAAGACCCGGGAACACATACACATTCACACACACATTCATTCATACCTGCACCTCGTTATTTTAGAACCATGGTCAGATGACGAGGAAACACCTGAACTGACACCCAACGCCTTCAATAGACGTCGGGACTTTGGATCCCGATCAGATTTGTCGTGCACCAGCCCCGTATACACGCCGTTATTTTTTGCGGATGTTCTGGACGACTTTTCTGGTATTTTGTAGCAAAGCTGGCAACCCTTCGATCCCAAGATCACTACTTTTTACTTTTCTTTGTCAAGCCCATCACCTGGCATCGAACCGGGAACCTTCGTATTCCTAGCTGACGCCCTTAACCGCTCGGCCACGGAGGCCTCCTAGGTCACAAATGAGTTACTTAAATAACATATCATTTTACTCACCACATAATACGGTATCAAAAGCTTTGAGGGAAGACACCTCGACAAATTAAAACTAACGTATAATCATAATTTTATTAACTTCCCAACAAAAATAGCCCCAACGAATCAAAATAATTTAAATTTCTTCAAGTTACCCCCAAAATCTCCAGATGAGTCAATATCTCCAACCCAACCCTTCCATTGGGCAGGCCATTCACCACCCCGAATCCAACTAAATGCTCAACTGCAGATTTCTCCTCACCTATCCTTTTAAATAGGTAATACACCTATCCTTTTAATACCTATCCTTTTTAATAGGTCCTTTTAAATAGGTACAAGCTTGCCTTAGGTCACAAATGAGTTACTTAAATAACATATCATTTTACTCACCACATAATACGGTATCAAAAGCTTTTAGGGAAGACACCTCGACAAATTAAAACTAACGTATAATCATAATTTTATTAACTTCCCAACAAAAATAGCCCCAACGAATCAAAATAATTTAAATTTCTTCAAGTTACCCCCAAAATCTCCAGATGAGTCAATATCTCCAACCCAACCCTTCCATTGGGCAGGCCATTCACCACCCCCAATCCAACTAAATGCTCAACTGCAGATTTCTCCTCACCTATCCTTTTAAATAGGTAATACAAGTCCAAGCTTGCCTTAGGTCACAAATGAGTTACTTAAATAACATATAATTTTACTCACCACATAATACGGTATCAAAAGCTTTTAGGGAAGACACCTCGACAAATTAAAAAGAACGTATAATCATAATTTTATTAACTTCCCAACAAAAATAGAGTTCCCCAGCGTATCGGAATAATTTAAATTCCTTCAAGTTACCCCCAAAATCTCCAGCTGAGTCAATATCTCCAACTCAACCCTTCCATTGGGAAGGCCATTCACCACCCCCAATCCAACCAAATGCTCAGCTGCAGATTTCTCCTCCCCAATCCCGTTAAAGAGGTAATACAAGTCCAAGCTTGCCTTAGGTCACAAATGAGTTACTTAAATAACATATCATTTTACTCACCACATAATACGGTATCAAAAGCTTTTAGGGAAGACACCTCGACAAATTAAAAAGAACGTATAATCATAATTTTATTAACTTCCCAACAAAAATAGAGTTCCCCAGCGTATCGGAATAATTTAAATTCCTTCAAGTTACCCCCAAAATCTCCAGCTGAGTCAATATCTCCAACTCAACCCTTCCATTGGGAAGGCCATTCACCACCCCCAATCCAACCAAATGCTCAGCTGCAGATTTCTCCTCCCCAATCCCGTTAAAGAGGTAATGCAAGTCCACGAAACTGTAACGTAAAAGAAAGTAATTACAGCAGAACGACTCTCTGCAACATCTTTGGGGAAGAGAGAAGCGAAATACAGCTTTCCCCAGCACTTCACAAGCTGCACAAACTATTTCCATGAGACACCGAGTAAACGCATGGGGGAAGGGGAAGAGGTAAAGTGCTTGCGCGTCTTCAGTGACACGGAGTTTTATGATTTAATTATATTCTTTTACGAGTAAATCTAATTTCGGATTTATGTGTCGATCGGAAACTTAATGTCTTTGTAATATTTTGCCCTTCGTAATCTTTGTCCGTGATTTTTTTTTTTTTACTTTTAAGGGGAAAAACGTAAATTCATTTGCGCTTGATTTGGCTACCTGTTTGACTGTTCTGGGAATCATTTACTTGATGCTGAGAGTATAAAGAGGTATTGGGTTATGTAGTTAAAATATCTTAGGTTTTTTATGAAAATAAAAATTATCATGGAAGATCATTTTTTTTAAAGATAGAATGTTGTCTTTTAGAAGTAAGTCAATAAGTAGAAAAATACTTTGTCGACTTGATCAAATTTTTTTGACAGTTTACATATAAAGTACAGTAGTATTCCAGTTATCCTTATCAAACTAAGCGGATCGGCCAGTTATCCGGAAAAAAAAATCTGCGAAATCCATATTTTAAAAGTTTCTTATCGGTGAATGATATTGTTTTAAATAGTCATTAAATTACATACTAAAACAAAATTCGTTTTTTACTAATAAACAACCTTTTTTTGAATTATCGGATATTCGATTATCCGGAAAGGATATGGTACCAATTGACCCATATAATTAGAATTCTACTGTACTAAAATATTTTTTGTAAAAATATTATTCCAAATTACATATGTGTGTTAATATTATAATTTTGATATAATATTTCATCCTATTTTTGTTTAAAATGATTGTTGCTTCAAAAACAATTCTTATCGTCACCGTTTACTTGAAATTATGAGAGCCATACATAGCAATATTTCCCAACTAATATTTGTTCATTAGCGCAAAATGTTATTTAATTGACTATTTGTTTGTTTAACTATTCATAACACTAGTTTGATGAAATAAGTATATCCAACAGAAATAAATCTGACAAAAATATATCTTTTAGATCTAAAATTTATTTCTTACATTTTAATAAATATCCTGAAACAGAAGATTTCAGGTAAAATATATGCATTAATCTTTCTTGTGTTCATATAAGATTAACTATATGTGAATAAATTAGAATTTCAGTTCAATCGCTGTATGTGTATGAATTACATTTAATATGTGTGTTGTATTTTTGAAATATTTCATTCTTTACGTATAAAATTATAAAGAACCGCACACCGTACGTAAAAATATTTAGTATATCAGTAAATTAAATTCAGAAATCAAACAAATTAACCTTGTATTAATTTAACCTATCGTTTGTAATTAGTAAACTATTTAATGCTCAAAGAATAAACTATTTTTGCAATTTCAAATGCTTGGTAATAATTTTGTTAAAAATACGAATATAATTATAAGAAAATCTCAAAAGATGATTCCCATTTTTTTCCATTTAAAGAAACGATAAATTTATTTTTCAATAAATACACAGAACTCTGTGGCATATTACATACGTAATTTATAATTTTTTCACCAATCCTACAAATGACGAATTTAAATTTAAAAATAATGTCATATTTCTTGGTTATACCGAGAATAACTCCAAAGTCTTACGTAATATAATCACATAAAATCGTTATGAGATCTCAAAGCTCTAATGTCCTAGAAGCTGCTTTCGTCACTTAATTTAAATACTAATAAGTCATGAATATCAAATTACTTAGACAAAGCGTCGGAAAAAATATGTTTTCGAAGTAATATACCTTTCATCTTTAGCATGTTTCATACTCTAGGGAACATTTAACTTTTTAGTTTGAATTAAATATTAATGTAGGTCTCATTTGCACGTACTGAGAAAGAAAGAAGTGTGGAAAGCAAGTAATTTTATTGAATTAATGAAAATATTAAATTTATGTTATTTTGAATAAATTTATATAATATAGTGCTTTTGCCTACTTTTCATATAATTTATTATGATTATAGTAAAATTAAATGTATATTTCAAAAAATAGTATTTAAAATGTGCGCCATTCTTTTTTAATAAATTGATAAATAAAACTGTGTATACTGTAAGCTATTATTTTAGTTTACTGATTAAATCTGTTGGAAATAAGTATATCACACTATTATAGTATTTATAGAAAAAGCAACAGAAATTGCATTGAGAAAGAATATTTAAAAATAAGTTTCAAATGTAAAAGATGGGGAACCAAGAGTCTATGAAATAAGTTTTATTTAAATTTACTTTTAAGGATTGCCGCAAAATTGTATAGTTAGACAATTTATTCAAATAAAAGATGGTATCTTAGTGTTTTTTAATCTAAAATTCAACAAATCAATAAAATATTACTATTTAAAATAAATTAAGATATTTTTGGATTTTAATATCGCAAAAACCAGGTGACTCAAAATTACTTACTTGGAGTTACACCTGAATGATACAAACGTGTATATCCGTTTGAGTATCTCTAGTTTTTCCAGTAGTACGCATAATATAAAGTTGATAAAAATCTCTTTTTTGAAACAATTTTCAAATTTAAAGCATTAAGTGGACTTTTAAAAACCTTCTATACTGATATAATTTGAAAAATATATATTTTTGTAAAAAAAGGAATATGTTGAATATATAAATTAAACTTTCCTGAAAATAAACCTTTGGTTCGAAATGTTGCTTATCCATCAGAGGGTAAACAATTAACCCGACAGCTGCAGTAATTATTATTATTATAAAAAGGTTTATTTTTAACTTGTTTTTTAACTAAATACTTTAACAACTTTAACCAATCCAAATACGAAACTGAAGTTAGATTAAACGATAATGAAATTAATTGAACAACTAATCCAAAGAGAAAGCACAGTAAAAGTTACCTCTTCCGAAGTTTAATAAACAACAAACACATTAGGCCCAACAAAATATATTTGTCTAATAATTACTGAAATCCACCACAGATAAAGTATTCATGAAAGCAAAAACTGAGACACTAATGGATAAGTATTTTTCTTATAAACATCCACTGCCCTAAACACGGAATAATAGCAACGATTACTATGGTTCTTCTATTGCAGGTTTCCTACCAGCGATGGAAGCTGCTTCCAGAGGCAATTACGGTCTAATGGATCAAATTGCAGCGCTTCAGTGGGTTCAAGAAAATATTGCCCAATTCGGTGGAGATCCTCGAAATATTACACTGCTAGGACATGGGCATGGAGCGTCTTGCGCACATCTACTCATGCTTTCACCAATGGCTAAAGGTAAGGAAGCTTTTATATTATTACGGAAAATAAAATAAACTTGTGTTGATATATCAATAAATTGTTGAGACTTTGACGTGGCGATTGGTTCACGTAACTTTTACTAAACTTAATGAATCGTCGTGTTCAGTTGGTTTAGTTATTCGCAACTATCACTTAAGGTCAATAAAGGAGTAAATATTGAATAAAATTAATTGTGTGAACGTTATGAAAATATAAATAGACACCAGTATAACGAAGAAAATATAAATCTGCATTATTCAGGAAAATATAATAGACTTGTGTTGAGATATCAATAAATTGTTGAGACTTTGACGTGTGATTGGTTCACGTAACTTTTACTAAACTTAATGAATCGTCCGTGATTTGTTGGTTTAGTTATTCCCAACTATCATTTAAGGTTATGGTTAAGGACAAGGAGTAAATATTAAATTAAATCAATTGTATAAACGTATGAAAATATAAATAGACACCAGTATAATGAAGAAAATATAAATAGACACCAGTATGATGAAGGAAATATAAATAGACACCAGTATAATGAAGAAAATATAAATAGACACCAGTATAATGAAGAAAATATAAATAGACACCAGTATGATGAAGGAAATATAAATAGACACCAGTATAATGAAGAAAATATAAATAGACACCAGTATAATGAAGAAAATATAAATAGACACCAGTATGATGAAGGAAATATAAATAGACACCAGTATAATGAAGAAAATATAAATCTGCATTATTCAGGAATATAAAATAAACTTGTGTTGAGATATCAATAAATTGTTGGTACTTTGACGTGGCGATTGGTTCACGTAACTTTTACTAAACTTAATGAATCGCCCGTGATTAGTGGTTTAGATATTGCCAACTATTATTTAAGGTTAATATAGGGAGTAAATATTGAATTAAACCAATTATATGAACGTATGAAAATATAAATAGACACCAGTATAATGAAGAAAATATAGACACCAGTATAATGAAGAAAATATAGACACCAGTATAATGAAGAAAATATAGACACCAGTATAATGAAGAAATTGTAAATCTGTATTATTTATGAAAATAAAATAAACTTGTGTTGAGATTACTAGATTACTAGATTAATCGTGTAATTTTACTATCACGAGATTTATACACTACTACCGAATCCTCTATATTATCAATTAAGATGGAATTAAACAAACCTATGAAGTTGACAGAACCAATTATCTTAGTCATAACCATCCCAATATCTTCTTGCTTAGTTATCCGAAAAGAATGATAACCATACAGAAGATTAATATAAAACATTGGAAGAGTTGTTCTGTCATGTCTATATATTTGTTATGTATCTAGAGTTGTCGATTCCTCTTAGAAATTAAACTTGTGCTATTAAAGTACGATATATTTAGCAGACTTAGCATAGCCATGTGATATGTAGTGCTATCTTTGAAATAATTTTATTAATTAGAAAATATTAGTTTAAATTTTGAAATAAACTTCTAGATTATAAAAAATAAAAATTTAATGCAAACTTTTTCTATTTTTTTTTGTTTAAATTTTTTGTTGATTTTCATATGTTTTTTTTACATTTGTATTTTTAATTATATCGATCAAAATGAAGCTAATGATTACTATAATTTTATCCTCCAGCTAGCTATGTAATTAGAAAATATTAGTATACTAAATTTTCATTTAAACTTCTAGATTATAACAAATAAAAATTTAATGCAAACTTTTTCTATTTTTTTATTTACATTTTTTGTTGATTTTCATATGTATTTTTACATTTGTATTTTTAATTATCTCGATCAAAAAGAAGCTAATGAATACAATAATTTTATCATCCAGCTATCTATGTATTTTTGATTATTTTAAGGAAAATCCTCTTCGTTTTTTTTTAATATTTAAAGCTTACCGTTAAAAAATACATTTTCCATCTAAAAGGTTAAAATTGATTCATTTTAACTAGTTTAATGATTTTTACTTTTAAAAGGAACACTTTTATTTTAGAAGATTGCAAAACTTTCCCGAAAGTAAAGTCAATTTTTAGAAGGTGATTCAAAAAGCATAGAAATGAAAAGAAAGTTCGCCGCTCCCTCTCTTCATTCCAGCAACAAATACTGAAAGTCGATTTCGCATGTCGTTCCAGCCCAACTAAATGGAAAGGAAAGAAATGGGAAAAAACCCACTAAGATTTTCGTTAAAAAAATAAGAATCCTGTTTACCCAGGACTACATTAGAAACACGCCCAGAATGAAACCGTTGATCGGCAGAAAAGGATTGTTTCGATTTCATTTTTAAAATTCAGATAGATGTATGCGTATTTCCTCGGCTGCCTTTCCCAACCAAAAGAGAAATGAAAAACCTAAAGGGAAATGAAATCATAACATGGCGTGGAGGACTTAAAGTTCGACGTAATTTTGGTCGTATGGGAATTGTACCGAGGGAATCCCGAAATATAAAATTTATTCTATTTCCTTTGTCGCATATTTATCTGCGTACATTATTCGCGAAATGTTTATTTTAGAAATAGGAATTGCTACAGCGGTGAAACTTCGCTCTAAAATATTTATTGAACCTCTAAAACCAGTTGACGGTGGAGAATGTCATAATATATTCAACAGCTCAATTGTTGTTCTGGTTCAGAATGTTTGTTTTTAGTGCATGTAACGAGGCTTAAAACGCAAGAAAAATCAAAACTTAAAATTTTTATTATCAATTCATATATTTTGTGGTAAAATATGTATAATGTTACTCTTGAAGAAGATATTGAGCCGGGCATCAAAATGCATGTGCTTTTCAGCACATTTCAGACTTTACGAGGCACTACCACAAAACCAGCGGCAAGAAACTTTAGAAAAAGGTACTTAAAAATGAGTACCTGACCATAATCTTTTTTGTTTGGGTACAATTGCATCGTAAATGAGAGATGACACACTCAAATTTAAACAACCGTATTTTCTAAAAAATGAGCAGTGGTATTTAATTCTAATCTCGACTTCTGTTCAAACCATCTTAACAAAGCGACCTGACCAAATTAAAATAGTTGTTCAGAAATATAAAATTTATTCTATTTCCTTTGTCGCATATTTATCTGCGTACATTATTCTCGAAATGTTTATTTTAGAAATAGGAATTGCTACAGCGGTGAAACTTCGCTCTAAAATATTTATTGAACCTCTAAAACCAGTTGACGGTGGAGAATGTCATAATATATTCAACAGCTCAATTGTTGTTCTGGTTCAAAATGTTTGTTTTTAGTGTATGTAACGAGGCTTAAAACGCAAGAAAAATCAAAACTCAAAATTTTATTATCAATTCATATATTTTGCGGTAGAATATGTATAATGTTACCCTTGAAGGTGAAAAGGTTGAACCGGGCATCAAAATACATGTGCTTATCACAACAATTCAGATTTCACGAGGCGCAACCACAAGACCAGCAGCAAGGAACTCTAGATTCTTCCATACACTGTAAAAAAGGTACTTAAAATGAGTACCTGACCATACTCCTTTTTGTTTGAGGATCTTATTTTTTAATGCCTATTTTAACAGTGTGGAAAAAACAGCTCAATGTATTAACAACTAAACTTACAAATTTATTAATAAACTTAACAACGAAATATTAACTGCATACAAAAATATTAGAAGCAATTACAATAGAAATCACGTTCGCCTTTATACAGTCAGCTTTCTAGTACCGCCCTCGCTGCCGTGCCATAACATCAGTTCAGTTCGTACGACCCACAGATACGTGCTGCTCGGTGAGAATGGAGTGGATAGAAGTACCTGGCCTATAGAACAGATATGTCCCGCGGTGGATAGAAGTACCTGGGCTATAGAACAGATATGTCCCGCGGTGGATAGAAGTACCTGGCCTATAGAACAGATATGTCCCGCGGTGGATAGAAGTACCTGGCCTATAGAACAGATATGTCCCGCGGTGGATAGAAGTACCTGGCCTATAGAACAGATATGTCCCGCGGTGGATAGAAGTACCTGGCCTATAGAACAGATATGTCCCGCGTTGGATAGAAGTACCTGGCCTATAGAACAGATATGTCCCGCGGTGGATAGAAGTACCTGGCCTATAGAACAGATATGTCCCGCGGTGGATAGAAGTACCTGGCCTATAGAACAGAATGTCCCGCGGTGGATAGAAGTACCTGGCCTATAGAACAAATATGTCCCGTTGTGGATAGAAGTACCTGGCCTATAGAACAGATATGTCCCGCGTTGGATAGAAGTACCTGGGCTATAGAACAGATGTGGTGGGTAAGTTGTGGATCGCGGCAACGAGGTCCGATCAGCTGCCGCAAAGGCAATAAAAAAATTCAAGGAACATTTGATTCCATTAATGACAAAATAATTTTATGGTTTTGAGAATTGAGTAGCTTTAAATATCCTTAATACATTAGAAATCTAAACCAGCTAATATGGTTTTACTAATACGTTTTTGAAACATAATAACAATAACTTTCAATGGAATATGTATTTCATAAGAATAATATTGTCGTATATTATGTGACATTATTTTTATAGTAATAAATGATTAACAAAATGATAGCAAAATATAACATACGAAATTAATTGCTTAAATATATAAACATTCTTGTCTGATTCGAATGCATACATCCCAACTCTTATCATTGATTATATGGAGTTGCTCGTGAATTAAAAATATAATGATTAAATGAGATTTTTTTAATTACAAACTTTAAATATATTGCCTGGCGAACTTAAAAATTTTAAAGGCACACACATTACTATAACAGTAAGAACACACGCATAAAAAAATTACAAATTAATTATTGATAAACAGATTAATAAAATTTACTTTATCATTACTATAAACCAAATTTGAACACACTAAATCAATTTTAATGAAATTTCTAACTTCTTAATCTCAAATTGTTTTTTCAATAAACTGTATAAGTAACATTTAATGTGCCCAAAGCCATTGTTTAAACAAGCCATAAAAGGAATAATCATCAGTTATTAGTTTGAATCTTGCAGACATGAAAGATTGGTGTAAAAAGGGGCAAGTCAGCGAAGTTTCCACAAATAATCATTTATTAATGTCACTCGACAAGAATTATGAGCAGATGACATTTATGTCGTTTATTACAAAGCGGTCTAGTTCAGTGAACACTTTTTTGATCGTTAAGTTGACAAATTATCTTGTTCAGGGGTAAGGTGCATGTCGGGGAACACCTGCGTTTGGCAAATTATCCGATGAATAGCGAACTACCGAATAGCGTGCGGGATGTTTAAATTACGAAAATACGACTTCGAACTAATCTTTTTTTATTTCTGCGAAACATGTGGAGAGAGAACCATGCTAGAGTGTGTAGTTTCTAACGCACTTAATTAGTTCTTTAGAGATTTGCAATCAATTTTCTTAACCGTGTAGAAATTATCACTTACGAATTATCTTGATTGGTACATTAGCATGTAAATTTATAAATATTTAAAAAATACACCACTAATGAATGCAGATGTATATTTATTTAATGTACCTGAGTTATTTAAAAATTTTAATAGAAAATATCTAATTTTGTAATTTGGAAAAATAATATTATACTAAAATCTTTTGTTAAATTTAACAACCTAAGCTTTTAATTCTGGTAGTATGGTAGCGATCAGTAAAAAAATTGCAACTGCTTTGGTCTTTTGTGGAAATTATAAACTAAACCCTTATAATTGACAATTGCATTAATTATAAGTTTTTAGTTAACACTAGATTTCTTACTTTTATTTTACTAGCTACATTCTACATTTCTTAACCGTGAAGAAATTGTCACTTACGAATTATCTTGATTGGTATATTAGCATGTAAATTTATAAATATTTTTTAAATTGACCAATAATGAATGCAAATGTATATTTATTTAATGTACCTGAGTTATTTAATAATTTTAAAAGAAAATATATTTTGGGAGTAATTTTGTAATTTGGCAAAATAATATTATACTAAAATCTTGTTAAATTTTAACAGCCTAAGCTTTTAATTCTGGTAGTATAGTAGCGATCAGTAAAAATATTGCAACTGCTTTGGTCTTCTGTGGAAATTATAAACTAAACCCTTATAATTGACAATTGCATTAATTATAAGTTTTTAGTTAATACTAGATTTCTGACTTTTATTTTACTAGCTACATTCTACATTTCTTAACCGTGAAGAAACTATCACTTACGAATTATCTTGATTGGTATATTAGCATGTAAATTTATAAATATTTAAAAAATACACCACTATAATGAATGCAGATGTATATTTTTTTAATGTACCTGAGTTATTTAAAAATTTTAATAGAAAATATATTTTGGGAGTAATTTTGTAATTTGACAAAATAATATTATACTAAAATATTTTGTTAAATTTTAACAGGCTAAGCTTTTAATTATGGTAGTGTAGTAGCGATCAGTAAAAATATTGTAACTGCTTTTGTCTTTTGTGGAAATTATAAACTAAACCCTTATAATTGACAATTGCATTGATTATAAGTTTTTAGTTAACACTATATTTTTTACTTTTATTTTACTAGCTACATTCTTCCACGTAAAATAATATCTATTTAATATTTATATTACTAATTATTGTAGGTTTTGTTTTTATATATTTTTAATTGGGTGAACAAAATGTTCATGTTCAAAACGCAATTGAATGACCAATTTATCAGTATCCTTGTAAAATGTACAGTAAAGAACAATCCTTCTAAAAAGGAATTTACAATTAATTACAATTCTCTTTAAAATTCAAATTGTATTTTATTAATAAAAAGTAAAATAATTGAATGTGCTGAAAAACTTTATTATCAATGTATGATTAAATAGTTATGTTATTTAGTGTTAGCAATAAAATCATTTTTCGATTTTTATATTTATTATTTAATCTTTCAAAACAATGGATATCTCTAGTGGTCATAAAAACTGAGAACTTTCTGGATAAATATCAATTTAAACTAGTTTATTATTAAGAAATAAATATATCATTTTTTAATTATGCGCAGATACTGTAAAATTCAAGGATTAAACAAGACTAATTAAATGCAGAATAAATATAGATACTCATATTATTAAACTATTTTTTTTAATAATCCTAAAATTATAACGTGTTTGTATTGCTTTTATTAAAATATGCATACTAATATATAATACATATTTATAAGAGTCTCAGAATACTTATTTAAGAAATCATCCCATTTTCTATTTTTTATTTGACTGTCTGGAGACTTAAAGATGATTTATATAATATGTTATGTTAATGTACACAAAAAATTAGCGTGTGTAAATTCATCCGATTTGCAAGATTTCTTTCTATTCATTCCATTCTGAAAGGTGTTTTTTTTTGTTTGGAGTTTTTTTAATGATATTTTACTAGTTTAGTTTTTAAAAATACTTGTTTAAGCACTTGAATAAAATAAATGTTACACACAAAAATAAAATATATTTATTCTTAAAAAAACAAGCTAATAATATAATATAAGGCAGATGGGGCATTGATAAAGTAAAACGTCAAAAACGCTTATTCAACAAACTCAAAATGACAAAAAATATTAAACAAATTTTATCATTAGTAATCCTAATCAATTTCGGTTTCCTAGAATAGATAACTTAATTGCTTTAATTATATTAAATGTTTAATTATTTCATTCTAGAGTTTCTGTTATATTTTAAAAATAAAAAAACATTTATGTATTATAATACAATTATTACTTTTAAGTGTATTAAGTATATATATCATTGCTTAAAGAATCAATTAAATTTAAAAAAGAATCAATTAAATTTAAAAAAAATTAATTAAATTAAAAAAAAAGAACCAATTAAATTAAAAAAAGAATCAATTTAATTTTAAAAAGAATCAATTAAATTTAAAAAAGAGTCATTTAATTAAAAAAAAGTCAATTAAATTTAAAAAGAAAATTTAATTAAAAAAAAAATATATAATTAAAATAAAAAATAATCAATTAAATTAAAAAGAATCAAATAAATTAAAAAAGAATTAATTATATTTAAAAAAAGAATCAATTAAATTAAAAAAAAGAATCAATTACATTTACAAAAGAATATGTTAAATTAAAAAAATAATCAATTACATAAAAAAAGAGTCAATTACATTTAAAAAAGAATCAATTAAATTTAAAAAAAGAATCAATTAAATTAAAAAAAGAATCAATTAAATTTAAAATAGAATCAACTAAATTTAAAAAAGAATCAATAAAATTTAAAAAAGAATCAATTAGGTTGCCAAATAGTCCTGTTCTTATTCTATACCCAGAAAAAGTCAATTAGATCCTTTCCGATTTATAAGAATTGAAATTTTAATGGGCGTTCTACAAAAATGGAAAAGTTTTGTAATACATAAAATAAACCTTAAAATTTCTTAAAAATTGTTTTTTTTAGTCAGTTGAAGAATGTGTTTCTTCCCACGGTGCTCCTTGAAAGCTATTGCGTAAATTTTAATGGGGGATCAATTTCAGTGGCAAGGATCAAAACTGAAGAAATCCACCTAAAAAATTAAGTACGTTAATGTTTTGCAACGTCCAGTGGCTTAAAGTTTCAAAAAATATAGTGTTGGTGAATTTACAAAGAGAACTTTTGATCTCTTTCGTAAACCCTTCTCAAAGATGTTAGATAAACACAAAAAAATACTTCCGTTTATATATAAGAGGTATAGTACTAAATTATTTTCGATTCGGTTCCTGGAGCTTGGACATAGATTTTGTTTTCGCGGGATATCTACCGATTCCTGAAATCTCGACGGGATTTTCCGGGTATTTAAGGATTTAAAGGTGGAAGAGTTATATTTTTTCACTACGACGTACTCTTAATGGGCGATAAGCTCCAGAATCACTTTCTGGGAGGAGATTTCCGGAGTCTACTATTTTATGGAGTGTGTTGCTAAAGATATCTTATTTTTATCTTCAGAAGAAGACAAAAGTTTTGCAGATCGTTAAATAAAATTCTGTCTTTATACACGAGAATGTTTTTCTAAACTTTTAAATACGATCGGCGTGGTCTTATGACTCGAAACAGTTAATCCTCGACTTAAAAGCTCTAGCTTAGGACTTGGGGGGAATGAAAATGTTTTTTTGTTAGAAAAAAACTGACAACCAGTTTTAGGAATTTATGACAAGTTTGACAAGTTCTGCATAGAAGAGTAAAAAGTTTATGGCGAAATGTGGAACATTTAATAGAAAAACTTTCCATGGTTTACTTACAGCATAAACATTCGTAGGGTGAAAAGCTTAGTAATTGCCTAGTTGATAGTTCACTGAAAAGTTTTTTCCCCAGTAAAGTAAAGTGAGGGAAGTTGAGAATTCCGTGCCTTTTTTAAAATATTTGTCTACATATGAGAAGATTAGATAACGTGGGTTAGTTAAGGTTTGGTGGCATTTTATGACTGCGAATTAAAATGATAACTATTTTTTTAAATAATGTAATTATTTGTTTCTTTAACTACTACATAGAAATATCATTAAAACAAAAAAATATGTTCTCAGGTTTTAAAATATAATGATTTTCTTTTTTTATATTAATTATATATTTCCTAGAAGAAAGTGCTTTTCCCCCCTTCTTCATTTACATGCGGGGCAAGAAGGGGTGTTCGAACTTTTCTCTCTAAATCCTAGAAATAAGAAGTGTAAAAAAGGACAAATTAAATAAAAATTACTCACTATTAAACAATTTTTTTTATTTATATATCAGAATCTGCACAAGAGTTATGAGCCCACTGTTCACAATCCTTGTACATAATCCACCCATCTTCTAAATAATCTTAATATTACACACTGGTCGTCTTCTTCAAGTTCCTCATTGCCACTCAAAACCACGTTTCTTGAGTTTCGGGGTTAGGCTTAATTTTTTTGTATTGAAAACAAATAGCGTATTTTGAGCTTAAAAATACGTACAAAAAGATGGTATAAACAAGAGTTCTGAATTGCAATCATACAATCAATTAGAACACCTAATGTTACCTTGAAGTATTGTAAAACAGCGCAATAAATGCACCTACCTTTAGTTAATCATACAATCGCGCATAGAAATAATGTAAAAAGTAACATTAGCAGTAGGAGTAACATTTCGAGTCTACTGATAAAGTTCTGAAAATAATCCGATAAGTAGCAACATTTACCGAGAAAAATACCCCGTACCCCACTTGCTACTGATTCCTTTAAGAAATTGGGTTTTTATAAAAAAATTATCCGATGAATAATTTATGAAGTTCATTTTAGTATATGAATTTATATCATTAATATATTTATACAATTAAATAAAAGTATAATATCAATTTCTTTACTGAACATTCCATTGTTTCGTTTACCGAGTTTTATCTTGTAACGATACAGTACTATATCTCTCATGAATAATCATTATCTTTACTGAAGATTGCATTGTTTCATTTACAGATTTTTATCTTGTAACGATACATTATTATATATCTCATGAACAATCATTTTTTTTACTGAACATTGCATTGTTTCACTTACAGAGTTTTATCTTGTAACAATTCTGCACTATATATCTCATGAACAACCGAAAATAGTCAGATATTATTTTCAAATTTAAACTTAAATTGAGATACATATCAAGCAAAATTTCATTTAGTAAGGCTACGTTGCTTGAATCTGGATTCATAACACAGAAAACTAAATAAATGATTGGATCATCAACTTCATAAAAAATATTATAACTGTTGATTTATAAAATGTCATTGAATCATTAATTGTAACATTTTTAGGGTATTATAAGTACTTATTTGCATTTGTAGGTCTTTTCCATAGAGTTATACTTCAGAGTGGCTCAGCATTCACACCATGGGCCCTAGCACACGAAACGATGACATTTGCCCGACACGTTGCTCGAAAGTTAAGCTGTCCTGTCCTAGACCATCCAGCTTTGATTCGCTGCATGAGGCAACGGTCCATCACGGACATAATGAGAGTTCAACTGCTGGTTCCAGAGTACCTGACAGCTTTCGGCCCTATGGTGGATGGACTAGTAATACCAACAGACCCGGAAAAACTCCTAATCAATCCTCCTGTCGAGATGCTAACTGCACCAAAAGTGGACGTTTTAATCGGGGTCACAAGGATCGAGTCATTTTTCTACTTCGGGGCAGATGAAGCAAGGCATGGTATAGAAGCTGCTCGTAGAGATAGGATACTGCGGACGCTCGTCAGAAACTTATTCACATTTCACTTGCAAGAGATATTTTTGACTATAGTTAATGAGTATACAGACTGGTCTAGACCGGTCCAGCATCCTGTAAATACCCTGGATGGAACGATGGATGCGCTGACTGATGCCCTAGTTGTGGCACCTTCAGTCAGCAGTGCCAATTTGATAGCCAAAATGAGGCACAGGACTTTCCTTTATGTATTCAACTATCCGACTGAAGCTAGCGACTACCCACAGAGGTTGGTGTGTGTGCATGGAGAAGATATACCGTACTTGTTTGGCGCTCCCCTGGTCAACAACTTCGCTCACTTTAGTAGCAACTACAGTAAACCGGAAATAGCTTTGTCAGAAGCTATCATGGTTTATTGGTCAAATTTTGCCAAGTATGGGTAAGTAAAAACGTATAAATTATTTTTAAATGGCATCGCTTTTGCTTACCCAGTAAAAAAAGTCACCATAAAACCTTCATCAAAATTTTGAAATTGAAGGTTTTATGGAGGAAAACTGCAGTTTTTTTGAAGATCTATAAAATTAAAGGATTTTGTTTCAATGTCCTTCATAAAAACTGCAAAAAACCTTCATAAAAACCGGCAAAAAACCTTCAATTTTTAATCATGAAGGAAAAATGCAGATATTTTTAAGGTTTTATGCAGGAAAATTAAAAACTTAAAAAAAACTGCTGTTTTTTGTTTTAATATCCTTTATAAAACCTTCAAAAAACCTTCAATTTGACAATTTTGATGAAGGCTTCATGCTGACTTTTTTTGCTGGGTAACACTGCACTGTCAAAAGTAAATTATCATATTTAGCGAAACTTTTGTCATTTTTGACGAAACAGACCCCTGCTATATGCATTTATTAAACATTTCGTCAAATTGAGGAAATTAGTTTGTCGTTTTTTAACGAAATTTATTTCGTCGAAATGAGGCAATACACATATAAGAACCAATTATAAATTAATGGCCCTAAAAGGGCCGTATTTGAATCTAAGTAAATTATTTTCGTCAAAAATGAGGCGATATAAATATAAGACCCAATTATAAGTTAATGCCTCTGAAAAGGGCCGTAAAGCAATCTGAGTGAATTATTTTAGTCAAAAATGAGGCTATATAAGTATAAGACCCAATTATAAGTTAATGCCCTTGAAAAGGGCCGTATGGGAATCTAAGTAAATTATTTTCGTCAATAATGAGGCTATATAAGACCTAATTATAAGTTAATGCCCCTGAAAACGGCCGTAAGGGAATCTAAGTAAATTATTTTCGTCAAAAATTTGAGGATTCTTGTTACGTTAAAGTTACGTGATTCAATAATGAAACTAGTGTCAAATATGACGAAAGTAGCTTTGCCGACCGCAGTTATTTAAACAATTGAAAGTGTTATTCTTGAGATTGTGGTAACTTAAAAACAATATCAATATAAAAATAACTGGACGCCAAAATAGGTTCCAAATATTACAGACATTTATTTAAGTCACATTTTCGTTCTTTTGTTAATGAGTAAATATTTCTTTATTAAAACGAAATAAAGAAACATTCGCTTTTAACTAGTCTATTAACACCATGTGTCTTTGTACGTCTTTCCTAAGTTTGAAATTTTTAATTTCAGGCTAAATCATAATTATTACATTGAGTAGATATTTTTAACGTGTGTTTCTTTATAGCAGGTAAGAATATTCTGAGGATTGTTAATTTCATAAATATCGTATGAAAATACACATATACTTCTAAAAACGAAAATATTACTTCATGGAACGTTCTCGTTTTATAACATGAGATTACAGTTTTGATATATTTTTAAAGTTATGCGCATTGACCAAATGATTCCTTTATTACAATTTTCAATATGCAGTTTTACTTGTGTCGATGGTTCCTATATTTTGAATTTTTACAAAATATATACGTAAACCAGCACACATCTTTTCCATATATTTTTTTTGTATTTCTGACTATTCAATTTTAAAAAAGTATAACTGTATTTTTTTTCAAGGGATCCAAATGTTGTACATGACATTGATACCCCTGAAAAAACAAGAGGACGATTTGAAAGATTTGTATGGCCTCTTTATGATGCTGTCAACCAAAAATTTCTGTCTTTGGGTAAGTAAAAAGCAGAGTTTACTTATTTCTTTGTTATGAAACTCAAAACATATTTCATTTTCAATTTTATTAAAACAGCGTATTACACTAAAACAATATTCAATTTTTAAAATTGTCCTAGTAGGAGAATTAAATAAATAAAACTTGTTGGATATCTATAATTAAGTACAGATTTCAAAATCATATCGAATTCCGAAAACATCCAAGAGATAAAATAGTCGGTATACTCCAAAAAGTGATTAAGTCAAAAAATGGATAAGGTGCCGAAATCTTTTATAAAAGCCAACTTATTTTTTAAAATATTACCGAAAACAAAATGTATTCAAAAAATACTTTTTTAACATGCTACCAAAAATGAAAGTGAGGTCCTAAAACTCATGATTTTACCAGCCAAAAATAACAAAGTCAACTTGATAATTTTTAGATGATAACAGTCTTGTAGATGGCAGTTTGAAAGTAAAATGGACTAAATGTATTTAGTAATTTTTACTTGTAGAAATATGTACAAAAATTGACAAACTAAGTTTGTTCATGTTCAGGGGCGGATCTAGGAATGGTTTTTGGAAAGGACAAACATTGATAAAAAAATAGGTTATTTACTAAATTGTCTCGCAAGTTTTATACATATTTGTTACTAATAAAAACAATAATTATATGTTATAATTAACTAGCTATAGGGCCCGGTGTTACTCGGGCTTATTCAGTGCTAGACGATTTTTTCACCGTGGCACACCCATTAGTTTAATATTTGTTTAAATTAGATTAATTCACAGTATTATTTGTTTGCCTGTTCACAACTAACGCTTTTTATTTTTAATGTAATTTATTTATGTTATATTAACCATTGAATTATGCAATTTAAGTCTCCCTCACTTTTCATGCTCATAATGCGCCAATGTTGATATTTACAATTAATTAATGCGAATATTTTAGTCATATCATTATGATGCAAACAATACAAAATAATAATTATGGCGCAAACAATACAAGTATTATGTTTATGAAAATATTAAGAAAAGCCAAAACTACACTTATACAAATACAAATATTGACGACCAACAATAGACTCCAACAGAGCCTCATTCCAATTTTGTATTTCATATATTATTTTCTTCGGATCTTATTATTTCTTCGGATCTAAATTTATCTAAGACAATGTAATTTATTACTAAAATCAACTCAGAAATGTATACTTTACTCACAGTAAATATTTTGTTTAAATTTTGAGATACACTTTAAATTCATAATGCCAATTGTTTGAAATACTGTATATAAATAATTCAACAATAATATTTCTTCAAACGAGATAATATTTTTATAGTTTCACTTGATATTTTACATCTGAGATATAGATAAAAGATTAAAATTTAATTTTACGTGTATTTCAACAGTAAATCCCACGAGTGAAATGCCTTGAGAAAAGTTTTACAATAACATTTCTATCTTGTAATGTTTTGTTTGCAATACAATATTTTAAAATAATAATTGTTTTAAAACAAATAATTTACAGAGTCTATTTCAAAATAAAAATGATTACTTGAAAATAGTTTCAAATCCTTTTGCGTCACGTTTATTGCGTTTAAAGTAACATAGCGGGTTATATTATACATATTAGAAACTGAATTGAATATAAAAATAGTATTTAAATCAATCTGTTTGGATACAGAATAAATCTTATGAAGCATTCTTTTTCCGCAATTTTGAATTCTTCATTCATGAAGGAATATACATTTAAAACAGACGATAATTTTATCTTTGTGAATACTTTATCATATCAAAAATAGCGATATTAAAATATAAATGATATATTTCAAATGTTTCAAAATACAAACAATGAGTTTTACTTCGTTTATTTATAAAATATAGGGAGTTTTCCCAAACAAAATGAGATAAATTGAAAAACAAACGTCGTAAATCATAAAATATGTGTTCCTTGTCTTAGTGATTTGCATACAATATAGACTTTAATTTGATTTAAAATAACATGTTATTATGTTGGAAATATTTAAATAATAATAATAAATGGGCAGTTTTATTGAGCATTATTTCGGTATATTTCCGTAAACGAAGATTACTATATAAATGCTTGAAACATTTTATTAGTTTTTTAGTTAAATATATTCTAATTTTTGATCGTCTAAATATGTGCAACATAAAAAAAATATCAAAGAAATATTTTTAAGGAAAAACACAAATATTTGAATCCAAATACATTTCTTCGAAATATTTTATTTTGTATTCATGTCTAACAGTTGTTTTTCTATTCCATCTTTTATTGTCAATATGGCTTTTTTATGCATATAAAAATGTTTGCATATTTTTGTTACATATTTAAGTGCAGATAAAAGGACTTGAAAGAAATGCCAACTCGAATAAAAATGTTACATTTTTAAAATACACAACCATTTCTTTTCAACTTGAAATAATAAATATTAGGTTGAAAGGAAAAACAATATTTTTGAATATTTATAGGATTTGTGTATAAAATTTACATTATATAAATGTTACACATAATAAAATACAAAAGTTTTAGTAAAAATAAAATTAATTATCTCAGAAGATAATACATAAATGCCATGAGCCATACATGTGAAAATAATTTCCCAATTTAAGTATTTGATTTAGAAATATAATGTTTTTTATTTCATCAGAAACAAAACCAAGTTAAGTACTTAAATTAACTTTTTCACGAATACATTCCTTTTATTATTTATTGTCCATGAACTCAAAAATATTAAGTAAACTTTTCAAAGTTATATATATATAATATATTCTACTATTCTACTTGTTAATACAACAGGCGCATTCAGGATACACTATTAAAACCAATGAAACTATTTATTGTCCTTAGTTAGAGTTACACAATTTCCATTTCAAACTCTTTTGCTGTCTTTGTTCTACTAAAAAAATTTCAACAAACTTTCCAGTTATCTATTATACAAGTATGAGATCAAAAGAATGAGACTCTTAACTTTACATATTACCGCCATATCATTTTAGGTTAAAAATAAATTCTTTCTTGTATAAAAAATAAAGCTTTATTATTATTTTTTATATAATATATATCCATAATTATATAGAGAGATCTGGATTATTTCCTAAAATATACCAAAATATACTTCTTCAAAATTTAGACCATATTCTTCAATAGGGTAATTTGGATGAATTGGAGTCAATATGATAATTTGGGTCAAAAGGGTAATTTGGATAAATTGAAGTCAATACGGCAATTTGGGTCAATGGGGAAGTTTGGGCGAATTGGAGTCAATATTGTAATTTGGGTTATGGGGAAATTTTGGTTTTTGAAATTAAATATTAAATTACATATTGTTTAACTTACGTTTTGATCTCGTTCTTTTTTTAAAAAAATTACTTCGGTTAATGGAGTACATTTTAACAAAAAAATTGGATTTCTCTGGGATTTAATTTAAGCCCAACAGGTGATTTGTTTGAGCATAGAAAAAAAAACTGATGATTGCATGATTTGATGCATGCATGAAAACTTCTATATAAAAACTAAAAAAGTAGACTTATATACCAATATTTACGGGTTTTGTATAAAAAAGAGACTTTTTAATACATTTCATACATTGAAAAAAATTGTAATTTATGTGTCTTTTTTTTCGAATTATTAATGCATCCGAAATTCGAAAAAATTTAACGATCTTCGGAAAAAGTGCAACTATTAAAAAAATAGAAATTTCGAAGGTTATTAATGACAAAAATTAACTGTAATATATTTAACACTGCTTAGATGTTACATACCTGTTTTTTTTAAATAAACTGTCAATAAAAGAACATATTTCGATACAAAAATGGACGCCTTTGCTTGGTTTATTAAAAGTTAAATATAATATTTTAAATGAAATAAAAAAATTATCTGCGGAAAAAATTAAATATAACGTAAATATATCAGAGAAGTTCTGAATCAATTTGAATTCTGAATCTGTATTGGCTGGTGTTCGTTTACAAATATAGTAAATTATTTAAAAAAAAGTCGATTTTCCAAATTGGTGTATTACAATTTGCTTTTAGAATAAACAGTTACAAAAATACTTTATAAATTCTCAAATATACTTAGTTTTTATAAATTAAATGTGTTTTTTTTTCATTCTATTATGTTACTAAATTGACTAAAACGTATGTTTTATAATGCCTTTTATACGATAACTTCTATGAATCCCACAAAAAACTCTCTATTTACCCCACTCTATACATTTTTCATAACTAGCTACAAATCTGTCAAATATGAATCCCTTTCCAAAAAAAAAATATTTTCTAAGAGTTTAAATATTCTAATCTATGCTAATCTTTTTCATTCTAAAGAGTGTTCTGAATGCCGTGATATAACCCTTTCAATGCATTAGTCCACATTTACACACTTCCCCGAGTCTAATGTCATACTACGAAGACGACACAGCCACATTTCATTGTTAACAAATTAAATTTTTCCAGCCATAAAACCACAGATCAGAAACATTCTTCATAACTAGCCACATATCTGTCAAATATGAATCCATTTCCAAAGCCCAAAATATTACTTTATAAGTGTTTAAATATTTTAATCCATGCTAATATTTTTCTTTTAAAGCGTATTCTCACTGCCTTGATATAACCCTTTAATTCTTTTAACACACATTTACACACTACCCCGATTCTATTGTCATACTACACAGACGCTACAGCCAGACTTCATTGTTAACAAATTCAATTTTCCAGCCATGAAACCGAAGGTCAGAGACATTCTGCAGATCTGTCAAATATGAATTAATTTCCAAAAAACAAATCTTACTTTCTAAGAGTTTAAATATTCTAATCCATGGGAATCTTTTTCATTCTAAAGTGTATTCCAAATATAATGATATAACCCTTTCACTACATTAACCCACATTTACACACTAACCCCGATTCTAACGTCACACTACGAAGACTCTACAGCCACACTTCATTATTAACAAATTCAATTTTCCAGCCATGAAACCAAAAATCACAGACATTCTACAAATCTGTCAAATATGAATTAATTTCCCAAAAACCAAAATCTTACTTTCTAAGAGTTTAAATATTCTAATCCATGGGAATCTTTTTCATTCTAAAGCGTATTCCAAATGCCGTGATATAACCCTTTCACTACATTAACCCACATTTACCTACTAACCCGATTCTAATGTCACTCTACACAGACGCTACAGCCACACTTCATTATTAACAAATTCAATTTTCCAGCCATGAAACGAAGGTCAGAGACATTCCACAGATCTGTCAAATATGAATTAATGTCCAAAAAAACAAAATCTTACTTTCTATGAGTTTAAATATTCTAATCCATTCGAATATTTTTTCATTCTAAAGCGTCTTCCAAATGCAATGATATAACCCTTTCACTACATTAACCCACATTTATACACACCCCGATTCTAATGTCACATTAAGCAGACACTGCAGCCACACTTCATTGTTAACAAATTCAATTTTCCAGCCATGACACCGAAGATCAGAAACATTCTGCAGATCTGCCAAATATGAATTAATGTCCAAAAAACCAAATCTTACTTTCTAAGAGTTTAAATATTCTAATCCATGGGAATCTTTTTCATTCTAAAGCGTATTCCCAATGCCGTGATATAACCCTTTCACTGCATTAACCCACATTTACACACTAACCCGATTCTAATGTCACACTACGAAGCCGCTACAGCCACACTTCATTGTTAACAAATTCAATTTTCCAGCCATGAAACCGAAGATCAGAGACCATTACCATGCACACAGACTCTCCTTCTGGTTGAGTCTCATCCCCAAACTCCATCGCCAAGGGACCACTCCAGATGTAGCATCACAGCACCATCTTCTAGATGATCATGACAACCCTCTCACCTATGATGGAATAGTCCGACAAGGACCGGTGCTCACCCCTATAGGTAAGATTCGCATATGAATAATACATTTGTTGCATACAATTACTGACATCTTGGGGGACTATTTCCAGATGATGGCTTTCTGAGAGTAGTGACTATTAAATAATGTTAGTGGCATAGTTGCAGTCGATCTTTTACTAAAGAATAAAGGGATATATATTTAGGGTTAATTTGATATAATGTATACGGTAAGTCACCAAAATATTATGATCATAAGTAAATGAGTTGCACTATTAGAAATAATTCTCATTTTTGAGAATTATTCGATCGCCAAAGGTTACTTTTGACATATTTGAGAATCGTTCCTTCATTCAATATTTTGCTCGTCCTTTGGAAATTTAAAATTTTATTGTCAAGTTATGAACAATGTATATTTTAAAATTAGTTTAAATTTCTTAAAACACAAAATATTTGGGTGAACTAGAGGTATTTTCTTGAAAATTAACAATAAATATACATTTTCCGTATCTGTTTATAAGTTTTTTTCATTTATAAAATGAGTGTTAGGATTTTTACATGTTATCTCGATATTTATCTTATATTATTATTTTATCTTATATTATTATTTTATCTTATATTATTATTTTATCTTATATTATTATTTTATCTTATATTATTATTTTTTCTTATATTATTATTTTATCTTATATTATTATTTTATCTTATATTATTATTTTATCTTATATTATTATTTTATCTTATATTATTATTTTATCTTATATTATTATTTTATCTTATATTATTATTTTATCTTATATTATTATTTTATCTTATATTATTATTTTATCTTATATTATTATTTTTTCTTATATTATTATTTTATCTTATATTATTATTTTATCTTATATTATTATTTTATCTTATATTATTATTTTATCTTATATTATTATTTTATCTTATATTATTATTTTATCTTATATTATTATTTTATCTTATATTATTATTTTATCTTATATTATTATTTTATCTTATATTATTATTTTATCTTATATTATTATTTTATCTTATATTATTATTTTATCTTATATTATTATTTTATCTTATATTATTATTTTATCTTATATTATTATTTTATCTTATATTATTATTTTATCTTATATTATTATTTTATCTTATATTATTATTTTATCTTATATTATTATTTTATTTTATATTATTATTTTATCTTATATTATTATTTTATCTTATATTATTATTTTATCTTATATTATTATTTTATCTTATATTATTATTTTATCTTATATTATTATTTTATCTTATATTATTATTTTATCTTATATTATTATTTTATCTTATATATTTATTATTATTATTTTACATGTTATCTCGAAGTCACAACAAAAATTACTGCGGAGTATACTTCTCTCAAAAAAAAATACTTAATATATTTTTTTATATTACACGCACATATAGACGAATTTAATTACTATTTAATTGTTATCCGAGTTAATAATTGTTTATTTTAACTTGTAGATGAATAGAAAGATTTAAAACTTATTTTATAAATGTTTATTTCTCATCTCCTATGCAACAACAAAAAAAAATGCATTCGAAAAATTATATACAAGTTATAATTTACAATAATTAAAAATAAAATTTGAATATGTCCAGCATAGCTGTCCAAAATGTTTGCGTTTTTGCCATTCTTTTGGTGTGGTATAACATTATAAGGATACTAATATTTAGGGCACTAGATGATGTGCTGGTCCGAGAAGCATTTTTAAAGAATTTTGAGGTTATTTCGCGTCCAATTGTTGGTCGATACTTTCAGTTTGAGTCTTTTCAATATCTGAATCTGAGTCTCCAGTGTATTTTAAAGCAACTTCTGGCAAGTGACCAAGAAAGGGTCGGTTGTAAAATAAGATGAATCTACTATGAAAGAAGCGTTTCCCAGTTCAATGCATCAAACATTTTATGTAACGCCTATTATGCTTGCAAAAAATACTTAAGAGAAAAATGCCTTACATTTTTTTCATTTATTTCCAACGGTCACAAACCGTTTATGTTTTTCACGGTTTTGAAACTCGTAACTTTTAAGATGGAAAAACAGAATTTTTTGTTTGACTTTTTTTAAAAAAAGTGATTACAGTCTGAAAAGAAATATTAGTTATATTATTTATTCATGTTAAAAAATTGAATATTTGATAGAAAAGATAAGAAAATATTGAATTTAATCTTATCAATACAAAAGTATAGAGAATAAAAAAATGTGTGTCATTTAAAAAAATACAATTTTTTGTACCAATTTGGAAAAAATATAATAAAATAGATTTTTAAACTTTCTTTTTTTATGATTCGCAAAAAGAGCTATTACCAAACATTTAAAAAGATAAATACAGCATAAACAAGCCATATTTTCTGTCAAAGTGTCCTTAAATAGTAATTTATTAAGTTAATAATTTACATTTATAAATAAGTTTGACGCCATATGAAAGTTATAGTTGTTTGTCAGCCACAGTTGTGTTCGATATTTGACAATATATAATATTAAATTAAAACTTACTCCAACTTATATATATTCTTTCTACCTACAATAACATATTATAAATGTAATCAGTTGAATATCATATTTATATGATTACTTATATATGAGTGTACCATATTTTGTTGTTTCAAAAATAATTTCTAACCTAAATAGAGTATCTAGGTTCTCATTTCTAAGTAGGTTACTTTTTGTCAGTGTAAGTTTTTTTTCATTTTTAAACATATTCACTAAGGAATGTTTGTTTAAAAAAACTATCAAGTTATTACAAGTTACTGTTGAGATATTTACCATGTTTAAACCATTGTTTAAAGTATACTTTAAATATATTGATTTTTGGCATCGTCGACATTCCAAATATATTTTTAAAAAAATAAAAAGTTTCGAACGTGGTATATTAACGTTATTTCAAGTTTTTGATGCTATGAAAATGTATGATAAAATGATGAATATAAATAAACTTCCATAACTTGGGGTTACTTTTACACAAATTCAAAATAACTCCTGCCTGTTGCTAATTGTTTGTTAAATGGCTAACTGTAGGAGAAATGGTGAATCACGCCTTATTCTTATGACAGCAGAACCAGGAGTGATAAAAAAAATTGTGGGTCAAAGTAACCCCAAGTTACGGCATATTTTTATTATTATTTATTCATTCATTTATTTATTTATTAAAAAAATATTTTTAAAAAAATTATTACACTAGCATACCCGGCCGATAATTATAGCTTGAACAACACACACTCATTCGTTGTAAGTACGAAATACATTAGATTTTATCTTATAGCCAAAAACATATATAAAAGTTTAACGTTTCTACCCATTCATAGATGGCAGCAGTATCAACGGTTTGTTTAAAAAACACGTTTAAATGAATTAATTTAAACGCATCTTTAAAAAAAACTGTCAATATTTAGGAGATGAAAGTACGATTCGTCAATGCTACTGAAAATTATCTTTCTCTTGATACTACATGTGTTAACATCCATTGAGTACAAGGGCCGTAAAAGGGATCTTTACCAAGAGAAATAATATATATGATTTTTTACAAATATCACGGTATTTTTAATATTTAGTATGAAAATAGTTTAAAGATGAATAAATAAATTAAATTCATTTATAGAAAATCACTTTAAATTATGTATTATACAGCATTGTAGCATTGTTAAATAGATTGAAGTAAATTTTGTCACATGTTTCGCATGAATATAAATAAATATTTTCATATTTAATTTTCTCATAAAAGCCTCCTAAAAGCCTAAAATATTTTTTTTTAATATTTATCAGGACAAACATATTTTAACACTTTTACGTTTCTTCATCTTTATTTTTGCCAATGCGTTTAGTTCTTTCACGTCTTTTTATAAGTGAATTCATGGATTTAAAATTCTAGTGCGTATTTAATTTATTGAATTTCTAAAGCCGCAAAAGTTTACCTAAAATAAAATGTCTCACCTAATGTTCATCCTTTTTCTGTCTGCATATTCTCTACCTGGATGCGTTTTAAAAAGTTCTGAAACATAAAACTAACAAAGGTATTTTTATGTATGTGTAGGATATTTTTTGTTCTTCACTACTAAAATCTATAAAGCCCCGTCTCTGCTTCCATTTTCTTTTATTGTGAAAGCCTAAAAATGTTTGGCGGAAATTCTAAATTGTTTGCAAGAGCTCTTTCAGTAAAACTAAATTATCAATATTACCATTTATTAATGTGAGAAAAACGAATTACTAAAAAATATTTTGTACTTTAGCACATAGGAGATGTTTGTATTTATTGCGCTTTCAAATAAATTTTGAACAAACATAAAATTACGTTAGTTAATATCTTAAAAATTATAATATCTTTGCTGTTTTATAGTTATTTTTGATACAAAGTAAGTTTCTAGTGATGAAAAATATTTTCTAAATGTAAGTTTATATTTTATCATTGATATTAAATTATGCATTGAGACAAAAGTATTCCATTTATTGGAATATTTTCAGTCAAACAAAACAGCAAAAAATCTTTACAAATGCAAATAACTCCTCACTTTTTTTTATCAACACTTAAAAATAGGTACTTAAAAATAAGTAAAATGTACTCATTTTTTATTACATTCGATGCTTATCATAGCTCCGAATACATAAGTTACATTTTTGAAATAGACATGTACTCAAAAATGGAGTTGCTTGCATACATAGACTGCCTTCATAAATCACTTTCAATAAATTTCAAGTATTACAACCAGGACATACCGGGAATCGAACCCAATCCGTCTACCTGATACTTTTTCGCACCGAAGTCCATGACCTTATCCATTATACAACCAGACCGACGAGAAGAAGTTATATACAGAAGTAATCTTAAAACGGCGTGGCAAAAGAATAGGAAATAAGATAATTGAATCGTAATAACTCAGTTTCCATTTAAGCAATCGACATCAAATAATGTAAAAAACCATCTTCTGAACAAATACTTTAAATTTGCCAGGTCGCTTTGTTAAGATGGCTTGAACGAAGCTGATATTAGCAATATTAAACCATACTGCTCATTTTTAAGAAAGTACGATTACTTAAATTTATGTACGTCATCGCTCATTTACGATGCAATTGTACTCAGTGAACTTACAGTGACTTTACAGTGAACTTATCCTTCAGAGGGTTAAAACCAAACCTCATTCTTTCAGGCATGCCACCTCGAGCTCCCACCATCCGACCCAGATCCAACTACCCACTTCCAACCATTGGTTCTGGTTCTAAGGTCAGTGAAGCGCGCACTCCAGAACAGACGACGGCGTTCCCAGAATCTTCCCGGGAACCCCCAATCTATGACGAGTCGTCCTCGATTCTGTCTGTCAACGTCTCTGGTAGCATGGCATCATCCGACAATGCCTCAGTGCAACAGGATCAGTACCTGACCGCTCTGAGGGTGACTATCATTGTCGGCTGTTCACTTCTGGTCTTAAATCTTTGCATTTTTGTGGCGGTTTACCGCCAGAGAAATGAGAATAGACACGATGCAGCTGCCAGAGAAGAGGAAAACATTAAGGTAAGTCTGTTTGATTTATTATGGATTTACCTTATCTAATGGGTGCTTGAAAATCATTAGGACTTTGTACAACTGAGCTCTATCTGTAACTTCTGGATTAGGGAAGGCAGTTTGTTAACTTGAAGCCAATTGAAGGTTGGAACACTTTACCCAACTTACATTTCTACCTCTATATTTCGTATATTGTTCGGGCTGAAGTATGCCGAATTGTAATGTTTTTGGTTATTTTTTTAAATTTCATTTACACCCATTTTGAATGCCTATTTTTTTAAATCTATTTTAATAAATAATAAGTGAATAAGCAGCAAAAAGAAAAACTATATCTTTGGCGATATACAAATTTATTTTATATGTAGAAAATAAATTATCTAAATATATTCAACATTTCTATAACGGCTTGAAAAGAAAAACACCCACACTATCACTTTTGAAAAATAGTTGGATACAATTTGGCTTCAACCGCTCCAATAGAAAGGACTGGTTATGGGCATTCCAGAAGTTACAGTTAGAGTTCAGTGCTTTCTACACGTCTTTAGACAACATATAATAGGCATTCGCTTTTTAAAAATTTTATTGTCATTTACATAGTGTGACCAGTACTCGGCTAGCAATCAGAGGATTGATAATTCGAATCGAATCGGATTTGACGAAAGTTAAGCTGGAGCGATCTTGCGATTGTTGTCAGATTCGCTCTTAAATTACAAAAGTCTTTCAAAAATATCCTCAATTTCCACCGGCGTGTATACGGGACTGGTGTATTTGGAATCTGTGTGGTCGGAGTCCAATGTCCTGATGCTTATTGAGGTTGCGTCGGGTGCCAGCTCAGCTGTTGTCCTAGTCTACCGACTATGGTTCAAAATACACGGCAGTATTCCCTTGTCCTTCCTTCGAGATAGACCCCGAACCGTCTCCAACTGCCCATTGTTATGCGAAGTCAATTTACCAACCAACTTTAAATTTTAACACTGCGAGCAGACAAGAAGTCGTTGAACTACGGAAGATTTATTGGACATAAATGCAGTAAATCCGATTCAAACAAAGCGGATCGCCAATTATCCGAATCGCTTTGAGAAAATAAAAGAAATCAAAATTTAAAAGCTTCTTATCGGTAAATTATATTTTTTAACAGTCAGTAAATTACATTACATTCTAAAGAAAAATTCTTTTTTTCTCTAAGAAATAACCTTTTTTTCGTGAATTTTTTAATTATTCGGATATTCGATTATCCGGATGGGATCCCAATTGATCCGGATAATTAGAGTTCTACTGTATGTAAAGGATGCAGGAGAACAACAATTACGTTTCACACGGAATGACTGTGCAGAAACCCCAAAACAAAGTTTCGTATTCAGGTGTTATGACTCTGTCACTAAATTAATGTGTGTGTTGTTCCTTAAGTGTTCCTTAAGTGTGAGTATTGTCTGTCTGTCTGTATGTCCCAAGAACATGAACACTTGGACCATAGATATAAATCAGGATATAACAGATATCTTAATCACCAATAAAATAAAATCAGTTTCGTGTCTCATATACATGATTAAGATATTTTAACAATTATTTTAATGAAGTATGATCGGACTTATCGTTTTACAACTTGGTATAAAGAAGTTTATTCCTATAGAAAATAATAAAGGATGACATCTTGATTTAATCAAACAGTGAAGCCTAATCATTTTCCCATTGGAACTTTTAATATTTTGTTCAAAACCAAAGAAAAATACAACCAATTAATATTCAGAGTACTATATTATTTATGTATAAGTATATTCTCTTAGAGGTATGTTAACTGGAAAAACGATCATTTAACGTAATAGCTAAAATTAATAAAAGAAGTAAGCACATGGTTCCTTAAATATGCAAGTATAAAAAAATTGAGGTTGTTTCATGATAAAATTTATTATTAAATATTAAGAAAAAAGCAGTTTTTAAAATTGCAAAACTATTTTTTTTATTCAATTGTAATATTTGTAAAGCCCTATCAATAAAAAAATAATTAAATAATAAAAGCACGTTAAATATTAACAAACGCGATTTGATTGTAAATAAAAACGATTTTTATTTAATATTTCATTAAACGCAGTACATTACAATAAAAATTCGATTTATAAAACTTCAAATATATAAAAATCAAAACTCACATAAATTTCATAAGCGTTTAGTTTAGTTTAAGACTGAATGCTCTATAATTCAATCTCTATAAAACAAAATAGTTCAAATAAAGTCCTATTTTATAACTGACACATTATTTTTCCAAACTCTTCCGCATTTTCTCGTAAATACCTCAATATATTTTCCAACCAAAATCCAAAAGAAAATAAACGTCCCGTTTACATGCATTTTTATAAATATATATCCCATTATTTACAGTACGTCACTCTAAATGCAAAACAAGGATTTAAAACACTGATTCAGAAAAACGACTTTTCATAAAAAGCACTTAGCTTAAAGGGGGCTTTATATTACCCCGAATAGTTTAAATGGTAAGAAGCCACAGCTTTCTAAAAGTACTCTCAATTTTCGTATTAAGAATCTCAATCCTGTCAGTCTTGACAGCCAATCGGCCATTTTTCTACTGATGAAGAAGCTCAAGAGCTGATATTGGCCATGCACGAATTGCTCTTGAGACAACGCTAATCCCAAAGAGCCCTTTTTAGCTGTCAGTGGTGTTACTCAAACTAGAGTTTAATTTTATCCCTGGGGTCCTTATTTAATCAGAAATTTTAAGGAAATAGGGCTCGAAGATTTTGTCCTACTTTTAGATCGGCACTTCTAGGATTTGAAAATGCGTTTCAATTCACCCATTTATGGTGTCTGACAAAAGAGTACATATCATTGATTAGGATAATTGAAACTAAATTAGGTGGTATAGAGAAATTAAACATAAGACATAAGTTAAAAGTGCCTTCAAAGAATTCTGCCCATAGATGGCAGCACTTCCAACGGTTTGTTTAAAAATTGCTTGGAAACTAATTATTAAAAAAAACTGTTAATTTCCATGAGACAAAAGTACGATTCGTCACTGCTCCGGGAAATTCCCTTTTTTTATACCTCACATGTTAAGATCCGTTGTGTGTTAGACCCGCAAAAGGGATCTCTACTATTGAAATAATATATATGATAATGTTATCAACAAATATTTTCCCTATACTTTATAAATACAGAATTATTTTATGTCACCGTATTTCTTTCAATATCAATCTTCATTCAATATATGTATATATCTTAAAATACATGTGAAATAATCAAAAGTATCAAAATGTTTTTAACAACAAGGTTTATCCAATGTTAGATAATGTACTTCAGCTATAGAGATGTATTAGATTTAATACAGCACTATAAATAGTGTTATTTATTAGTGTATATGACACAATATTGCTGTTATAGTCCAATTGAAATGTTAACAAATACTTGAAGAGCTGAAACTGCAGCTGCCTCATATTTTTTCATATTATTAGACACATTATGGAGAATTTACTACGATTTTTGCATTCAATTTAAGCGTAAAGGGACCCAGCAAAAATAATCAGCATAAAACTTTTATAAAAGTTGTGAAGATGAAAGTTTTATAAAAGGTAGGCATTTGCAACAAAATGGAGGTTTCATAAAGGTTTATGCTGTAAAATTAATCATTGAAATTCTGAAAAAGAAAGTGTAGGTTTTTTAGACAGGCATATATATAAAAAACTTAAAAACACATACAGGTTTTATAAAAGTACTGGGGACAACATGGGTTTTATGAATGTTTTGATAAAGGCTTAATGTTGATTTGTTTCTTCTGGGAAAGAACTCCTGTAACGGTCTTTTCTGACAAATAGTTTTGTCAGTAAAGTGTTTGTTTGCGTTTGTTGGTTCAATCAAAATTGGTGAAAATAGCGGATGGGTGAAGTAGGATAACTAAATCCATTTTTTTAAGCTGTTACTGCAAGATAACAATATTAAATGCAGAAATAAAACTCAACACACATCATTTGGAATTATTTAGTTTCAACCCAGCAAAAAAGTCAGCATGAAACCTTCATAAAAATAGTTAAAATTTAAGGTTTTTTGAAAGTTTTATAAAGGATATTGAAGCAAAAAACTGCAGTTTTTTTTAAGATTTTAATTTTCCTGCATAAAACCTTTAAAATATCTGCATTTTCCCTTCATGATTTAAAATTGAAGGTTTTTACAAGTTTTTTTGAAGTTTTTATGAAGGACATTGAAACAAAAACCTTTAACTTTATAGGTCTTCAAAAAAACTGCAGTTTTCCTGCATAAAACCTTCAATTTCAAAATTTTGGTGAAGGTTTTATGCTGACTTTTTTTGCTGGAAAGAACTTGCAGTTAGATTTTTTTTCTGTCATCTACTATTGATTTTCTATTTTTTTTTACAGAGCCACTTGTTGTACTTACCCAGTACAACCAGTGGCTCTGAAACCTCCATAGGTTGCATTCCTGCATACAAATAAATAATTGTACAAGTAGTATATTTTAATTGTGACTAATTTTGATAGTTTTTGCTTTACATTTTTATCTCAAACCGTTTTTGAGTATCGAACTTTAGTTATATACAAAAGTTACAAAATTAGATAAACAGCACAAAATACAAGATAATACATATTTAAAAAATTAAACAAACTTTTAACAAATATAGAAATAAAAAACAAAAACAATTACATGGACAAATGGAATTAGTGTTTTGATCTGTTATTCCGTCACTGATCAAGTCCTCTAGGAATTTTAAAACAGAGATTGCGTAAATATAAAAACACAAATATACTTTTTTTTTTAATTTTACGATGTTTGAAATATTACTGGATTCAAAACGATTTATTTTTTACAACTAAAAAATTAACTCATTTTACAAATTTCCTTCTTAACTTTAACTAGTTTGTACAGAATTATCACATTTTACTTGGGGGAAAAAATCCACTTTTCCAATTATCAACATTTTCGCCTCAATCATTTCTTCAAGAGATTATTCCCCTTTGTTTCTTTCCAAAGGAGACACATCCATTTTCCGACGTTCGCATTGATGGATTAATCCATCAAAGACAAGAGTCCCGTGTACTTAATGAGGCAACGTTGCGTTAATATCCGTGACGTTAACCATTCAAAGGTAGCGAGAAATTGCACCTAATGGGATGCTCTTTAATCTCCGAGTATTTAATCACCGTTTACAACCTCTCGAAACAACGGTAAAGAAGAATATGGCGATGACTCCCCCCCCCTTTTAACAAGGGAGAGCAGGAATTATCAAATTGGTACTCGCATATGAGGAAATAAAGCTTTTCTCTGGACAGCTTTTATAATGGAGAGCTATTCTGTTTGGATAACTAGAAAGTGTGTTAACTAGATATTGGGAATCTATAAAAGAGTTGTTCGGAAATAGGTTTTTAGGTGATTAGATTTTTAGACTGAATTTGGGGGAGTAAAATTTGGAGTTCAATTTTATTTGTTGAAACCAATTTGATTTGAGAGATTTCAAATTCTAAAACGCCTCATGCCCACTTTTTAAAACTTGCGCATTTTTGCAAATTGTTGGTCTGCCATGTTGTAATTCTTGTAGGGGGCAAGTAAAAAAAGTTTTGGAAAAAAGTTCCTTTTTTTCCCCATATATTTTCAATTTGAAAGAAGACGTTTTTTTTCTAAAATGTTGTTGATTCTAAATAAAATGGTATAAACAAATATAATATGCAATAAAAAAAACACTCCCCAAAAAGTGGGCAAGAGATATTTTGGTATTGGGAAACTCATAAGTAAAATAAAAATGTCGATGCAAAATATCAAAATGCCCTAATCTGTTAACTTTCAAATGTTAGGCTTAGAGTAATTAATGGATCTCGTTGAACTAAAGTATCGCATTCATAAAAAATAAATTCAACTTTGCAATTAATAATTTTTTCTAAGCGTTTAAAAATTGAACCATTAAAAAACTAAAAATAGTCATACAGTATAACGTGTGGAGAATTTAATTCCTTCAGACCTGGTGTCCAGTATACTGACATTAAATTTTGACCTCTACACTTTACTAACGGCTTAAAGTTATTTTCTACTTTTTGTACTAATTGATTCTCTACTTTCCATAGTATAATCTTTAATAGAAAATATTTTATTTAGAATCTGGCAATACCGAGATATTGTTGATGTTTTTCAATCATGTCGCCGAAGCCAAAATGGAAATGTCAAATACATTAAAATATTGCATAAATTTTAATAAATAATAATTTGTTCGTAATTTTTTCAGTGTATTTTGAATAAGTAATGAATAAATTAAAAGTATAATTGAAATATTTGAGAATTTTAATTTTTTTTACATTTACTTTTAAAATTTTTATTCAGATGTTCTAAAATTTTGTATAAATCACTATAAATAAAATAAACGAATATGTATAAATACCAGAACTGTATTAACATGAAATATTTATACAAGATCTTGCTTTTGAGCAAAATTCCCTCTGAACTCTGGTTTTGTCCTCCTTTCCCAGAGTATTCTAAAGCTTTATGATCATCGTTATCTACAGTATTAATTCTCAAGAGATGTGAGTGTTAATCTAGCTGCCCATTATAACTTAACATCCGTTGTGTGATATTCAACACCGACTAATTACTATGTACCGTAAGATAATACATGTTCAATGCAAATTGACATTAGGTAAATTCAATATCTATATTACAAACGTTATTCGGGCATGCCTAATTGCCTTTCGTTAAACAATTTTGGTATATTAAAAGTAATTAAAAACTTAAAATAAATATGTTTGTCTTGAAATTTAAATCTGGAATACCTGCAGAAGACGTGGTTGGGTTCTCGATAAGTGTGCTGCGTAATCAAACATTTGAGTCGTCTAGTTTCAAAACCAGATAGATCCATTTTTTTGCAAAATCGCTTTTCACTTTGCAAAGCGGTATTAACCAAACGTGCCTGAATACAGTCTAAAAATGCATTCAAAGTCATGGATTTAAATCCAAAAGTACGTGGCTGTCAATCGTTTTTGAAGTCTCCTGTAAAATTTATAGAAATGGATATATCTGGTTTTGAAAATAGACGGTTATATCAATGGATTTATATTAAAAAATAATTGATCGCTTTCAAATAATAAAAATGATTGAATTTTTTTGTTTAATAAATTAGAAATTTATAAAGAAGAAAATTTAAAAAAATAAAAATTGTGCATGGGTAGTAAAATAATTTTATATTTTACGAAATAATAAATAGAAATATAGAGAAAAAATTACAAGTATTTATGTGATAAAATTATAATTGGAAGATCTGAATACAGTCTAAAAATGCATTCAAAGTCATGGATTTAAATCCAAAAGTACGTGGCTGTCAAACGTTTTTGAAGTCTCCTGTAAAATTTATGGAAATGGATCTATCTCGTTTTGAAAATATACGGCTCAATCATTGGATTTAGATTAAAAAATAATTGATCGTTCTCAAATAATAAGAATAATTTATTTTTTTTGTTTAATAAATAAGAAATTTATAAAGAAGAAAATTTAAAAAAATAAAAATTGTGCATGGGTAGTAAAATAATTTTATATTTTACGAAATAATAAATAGAAATATAGAGAAAAAATTACAAGTATTTATGTGATAAAATTATAATTGGAAGATCTTTAAAAATTAATGCTTCTGACTTTTTAAGTGAGTTTTAAACTAGATTAATGGTCCATATTGTTGGAGACTCATTGAAGTATAAAAATAATAGATATCGAAAACATATTCTTTGTTTTTGTGATTGATGACTTCACATATTAGAACAATAAAAAAACCCGGTGAAATAATAAAATTTACTTAAAATTACCAAAGTAGCTCAATTTCCAAAGTTACTTTCTTACTATTCTTGGAATTGATTTATATACAAATTTAAACGTTTAAATACGAAACAGTTGGGATTTTTAATATAAGATTTCCATATATTCTCTATTTAAATAACATATTTCAAACACATGCGATTGTTTTGCGTTTAGATTATTTTTACCTATAAGTTCTTCCATGTCCATTACTAGTTTATTCTTTAATATTGTTATTATAAAATTAGTTTTATATATGAGCGGGCTATTTTGGGAAAAAAAGCAATATATTTTAACTTAAATTAAACAAAAACTAAGAAAAAACATTTAGCAAAGTTTTTGAAATAATTTTCTTTAGTTTGCATTTTAGTCGTCATATCCCTGCCACTGAATTATAATTTTAACTTCTGGAACGTTAACAATCAGTTCCCTCTATAAACGCGGTTGAAGCCATATTATAAGTAGCCATACTGTACACCAGATAATATTTAATTGTGATTTTGTGGGGTATTTTAATGTAAAAATTTTATGGAAATGTTATATGTGTTTAGATATTGTATTTTCTACTTATAATTTTTTTTGTTTTGTTTCTGTTTGTTATCCATTTATTATTGGTTAAAAGGGATTTCAAAGAGTTGGAATTTAAAATGGGTTTCAAAGGAAGTTTTTTTTAAAAAAGCAACCAAATGCACTACAATTCGGCATATTTTAGGATGAACATACGAAATATAAAGGTAGAAATGAAAGTGGGATACAGTGTTTTTTCTTTGGGTTTTCACCTAATTATTTGTTTCTCCTAAATTAAACCACTTATACAAAATCCGATCCACAAATTTATTAAGTATAAATCATTACTGCTTATAAAAAAATTCGATGAACAAGAATGAAATCTGAAAAAGAAGAAGCGCTTTGAAATTTGCCTTAAATCTTCGAAACATTTAACAAAAATTTAATTTTTTAAAAGTTTAAAGCCATTTCACAAATGTTTTATTAATGTTCTTTTCTGATTAATTTACATCAAACCATCTTAAATTATAGAAAATTATCTCAAATTATAGAAAACAATTTTTAGAGTACTAAATCCTCTTAAGAAACTTAAGTCTAAACAAAAAGTTAATAGGATCGTAAAATACTGGTCTATCTATATGCCAATATTGAGTAGTCTCAAACTGTGGTGTCCTGTTATTGGGTCTATCAATCTTATCAACATGATATATTGCATATCAGTATTAATTATAGCACGCAATTCACAACCGCCCGTTGTAAGTACCAGTAACCAGTATGACGTATGATTAATTACTAACTCCCTTCTAGCTAATAGTTTATCATAATTAATAAAGCTTTAAACATAATTTTTTCCATTTTAAACAAAAAATTTCATTATTTGTTGTGCGATAATAAAAAGTCGAAGAATTAAGGTAAATAGGTAATTTTAGTATCTAATTGAATATCACCTGATGAATTCTTAAGCCTTATCAATGACGCTAAGACTAACGCAACCGTCTATATATCTGATACAATAAAACTTCAATTATCCGAATTCGAATTATCCGTATCAAACAAAGCGAATCGTCAATTATCCGCATGCGGATCGCTTGAAGAGGAAATAAGAAATCAGCAAAATATACATTTTAAATGTTTCTTATCGGTGAATGATATTGTTTTTAATAGCCATTAAATTACATTACATACTAAAGCTAAATTCGTTATTTTACTAAGAAACAACGTTTTTTCGTGAATTTTCAATTATCCGGATATTTGATTATCTGGATCGTCCCAACTGAATATTTTGTGTTCTATTGTATATTTTTTAATAAGTTCGTCACCAATCATATAAGAGTGAATGGCAGAAGACAAGTTACAGTTGCATATAAAACCATAAAAAAGTCAAATATGAGAATTTTGGCATTTGATTGATAAAGTCATTCTGGTAGAAATCGTGAAAAATAAAATTGTTAAACTGATACGATTCAATTTTAAATAGACGTTATTTAACTAATCAAAATCAATCCAGTTTTTGTTTTGTCTATATGACTTGATTGGTATAACGACCCATAGTTTTAAATAATTATACCAAATGAAAAATCTGGGTTATTTTATAAAAAATCAGATTATTAAATCAACAACGACATTCCTAAACAAAACATTATTTTTATTAATTTATTCATTTGGCATTTTCAGCTCTTCATAGTGTTATTAATTCAAATTTGATTTTGAAGAATTCGTAACAAATATATCATGAATCGCTTCCTAAACAATCTAAGTTTTTCATATTTACCATTAGAAAAAAAAAGACAATAAAAGATTTACCACTATTTGGTCGGGTTTTTATATCATACTTTTAGCATTTTCTACCCCGTATAAATGCTGGTAGACTATACCGGCCAGACAGTTAAAATTCAGTATTCTAGTGCAACGTTAATTCAACCAACTAAGACAAACCGTTACCAATTGCCCATTGTGTGCCAGCTCAGGTGTTTTTCTCTTTATTTCACCATGGTTTATTATAAGGCAATCAATCATTCAGATAAAGCGTGATTTGCTATGGCGTGAAAACTACGGAGGAAAGAAGAAGGTGAAGGTGCTATCAAGTCTCAAACCGGTTTGCAATGTGAAGTAAGCAATCGATTAAAAAGTAGGTACTGGCGAAGTATTTGGCGCTATTCTAAAGCACTACTTTGTACCAGTACTTGGCGATTATTTATTGTATAATTAAATTTATTAATTATTTAGCTATGAAGAGGAAATTTATAGCATCCTTTATTGATTTGAAACTTGTACTGCATCTCACTACTGTACAACAGGTTATTTTCTTAGTTTTTATACTTTATAATTGGTGTGTTAAATAAAGCAATCCTTGTTGAAAACGCACTACCAGCTGGATTTGTTTGTACCTACTTTAAGGTTGCTACATTACTTCCTGTGAAATATCGCCAAATCACCTCAATATTCTTCTTTCTTCCGTGCGTGTAAATACGTTAAGATGGGTAAACAACCTTGACGCTTGTTCGCACGTTTGGTATTTAGGTCCGTTTAAGGAAACACAACCAGAAAGACAAAGCCAAGCGCATATTCAAACTTACTTTGGAGTGCAATGATGGGTTTATTCCCTAATAAGGGCAGCACATTCAGAATCTACACCTTAAAATACAACGAATGTCAGCTCATTTTCGACCAAAAATGCAACGATGAGGTTTTTTCCTGGCCTTTCTAATTAATTTTTGAATCTCAACGGATTTTATTATTTAATTTATTTGCTTTTATAAGACATAAATAAGTCAGCTTCTTATTATGTAATTAATTAAAATAATAAAATTTAAAGCATCCCCTCCGAGTGTTTATAGAACGGCCCCTGTGTGAGCTCTAATTCAAACTCAATAGTCTCCCTTTTAGTACTTGAGATTCCAAGCACTAAAGTTCGACCTCAAGGAGGGGTTTGCAATGGATGTATCGCAACCATGACTTTATTATTTAATTTCTTTGCTTTTAAAAAACATAAATAAGCCAGCTTCTTATCAAGTAATTAAAATAATCAAATTTAAAGCATCCCCTCGGAGTGTTTATAGAACGGCCCCTGTGTGAGCTCTAATTCTCACTCAATAGTCTCCCTTTTAGTACTTGAGATTCCAAGCACTAAAGTTCGACCTCAAGGAGGGGTTTGCAATGGATCTCTCGCAACCACGGCAAACGTCCCTCTAGCCTAAAGTCGGAAAATCAATGTTTAGCCTTGGTAAAGGAAATAAAAAGGCCATTTCGTTGAGAACTGCTTCCGTGCCCCGATCCGTTCTTTCAAAGCTTTTACGTTGAGGAGGAGAGCATTTCATCTAAATCGAGAGAGGGGGGATTCACCCAGTTGGGGCGGGGGGTCTTTTTTTTCTTGAACTTTTTTTCACTGACATTAACTTCTATCTATTTTGAAATCCAGGCTTTGAAGCGCGTTTTGTGTTTGTCTGAGGAAGATATTTTCAATCGCAGGGATGCAGACGTGTATTTTTCTTTGTCGATTTGTCGCTGCGGAGGGTGAAAGCAAATATATAAAATTATATATAAGGGTGTCGCGGGAAATGATCGTGAGAGAATGGGGATTTGTAAACGGCGTAAATATTGAAAATGCAAAATGGTGATAAATATTATTTGTTTTAATATTTTTAAATATTTTATATTTATGAGAAACCTAAACCATTAAATTCTAAAAATAAAACTTTGCATTAGTTTCAATTGAAAACCAGAGTGAAAGAACCAGATCTACTGTTTTCTGATTTACACTTTTTCACTTATTCCTATAAAGAAAAAAAATCCTTCATCGATTGGTGCAAGAACCAGACAGCTGTAATCAATGGCTATAGAGATATAAAGGAAAAGCAGCTGAAATGTTCTCTCATACGATGCAAAAGAGTACAGCTCCAGGAGCTGTCTTGTTTTTGCACCGAATTAGTTCAAAGTTTTGTCGCTTGGTTGGATCGCTTCCCGCGTTGCATCAGCCAGTCGTTTTCCAAACTCGTTTGTTGAAGGTGTGTTGTTTGTTGAACCAGCTGAAAGGTGTGTTACACTTCCAAAATTCCACAGATGGGTGTAATTCATAGCTAGACTATATTTATATGTAGTTGATTATTCAATCCTTAAATGAAACGAATATTTTTTTCTGTTTCTCACAGTCGCATTGATGATTTCGCAAAAGTATCTACAAGGATTTTTTGGTAAGCCTGGCCACAGAACTCCTGTGTTAGGTGTAAAAAACAAGACACCGCTATTATTTTTTTTCAATAAAAAAAAGACAAAATACTAAAAAAGTAAGACCGGCCTGTGGTAGAGGATGATATTTTTTATGTTTTACCCAAATTTGATAATCTTTTAAAAAAATTACGTATTTTTAAAGTGTTTATCGTCTTTCCTGCACAATTATAAAAACTGGAGCTGTCTGGTTCTTCCACTGACCTCTTCAATTTCTTTGATTAAAAATCGGGTAGGCCGTGTTTATCGAGCTTTTTGTAGCAGCATCCATGAGTTGTCATTATTAGTTATAATCTAATAAGATAATTAAAATGTCATGTTATCTTTACGGTCCACTTTTCCCAACATTCCTTTCTTAACGGGGTTCAGTTTTGAAAAGGTTACACGTTAAAAAGAATTCCATACCTGTAGGTCAAAAAGGAAGGAATTATAATTAAGGGAAATTTAAAGAGTATTGTGAAAGAAATTATTGATTTACGATTAAATCTAAGTTCAAATTATGCTTTTTATTTTTTTAATAAAATGTATTTTATTTTTTGTCAATTTAAATTTCCAATTAAAATGTGCAAATACTGCTTGGTCTTATAATGCATCCGCGAAAAATTCAATTCATGAGTGTCAGAATATTTGAAATCGTAAAATGAAAAAAGATTTTTTCAGTTCTTTTACAGTCTTATTTATCATAGTAGCAAAGCATAAAATATATTTTTAATACATTTTTCTTTTATAAAAATTTAAGAGAGATACTGTTGTGGAACTTTTTTTTAAAAGTCTATATTGCCGAATAAATTTTAAACTAATCAAGTTAACTTTCAACAAAATCCGTTTTATTTTTATTTCAAAATTAATAAGATGTATTTTTTTATCTAATTGTCTTTTTACAATATAAGTCGCTTTTTTCAAAGGTATACAGAAATAAAGTTTGTAATTAACATTTTAAGAAACAGACACGTCCTATGCAATAGAAAATTAGCCCTTAAAGGTTTAATACTTATTTTCCTTGTTACTTTTTTTCTTAGGTGTATACACATGTTTATACACGAGTTCCAAATTCACCTAAATGGGAATAATAAAAATTACAACGTGTTAGACCCATGTTGTACAAAATCCGTTTGGGGGTAGATCTCACTAATTCGTGACCACGGATCGGACTGCGTAAACGTAAAAAGAACACCCTAAAGCATTTCTCTTTAAAAAGAACAGGCGCTGAATGTAACTGTTTCTCAAAAAGAACGTCATAAAAACGTTCTCCAGTACAAAGAGTTAACTATACAACCCAGTATGTTATTCTTAGATTATGATGGTATATTGTTTTGAAATGCAATAAAAAACATTCCTAACATATTACATGTGAAAAATGAACGTTTCGTATAATGTTTTATTGAAAATATATTGCAAAAGTATCACTATAGGTTAGTTTCGAAGTATCATATTTCAATTGTTTAACAGAAAGCCTTCAAATTATGATGGTATACTGTTTTGAAATGCAATAAAAAACATTCCTAACATGTTATGTGTGAGAAAACAAGGGTTAGGTTAGTTTCGAAGTAACAGATTTCAATGTTGTTTAATAGAAAGCACTTCAAATTTTTAAATTATGATGGTTTACTGTTTTGAAATGCTACAAATAACATTCCTAACATGTTACATGTAAGAAATAAACGTTTCGTATAATGTTTTATTGAAAATATATTACAAAAGTATCACTATAGGTTTGTTTCGAAGTAACAGATTTCAATGTTGTTTAATAGAAAGCTCTTCAAATTTTTAAATTATGATGGTTTACTGTTTTGAAATGATACAAATAACATCCCTAACATGTTACATGTGAGAAATGAACGTTTCGTATAATGTTTTATTGAAAATATATTGCAAAAGTATCACTATAGGTTAGTTTCGAAGTAACAGATTTCAATGTTGTTTAATAGAAAGCTCTTCAAATTTTTAAATTATGATAGTTTACTGTTTTGAAATGATACAAATAACATCCCTAACATGTTACATGTAAGAAATAAACGTTTCGTATAATGTTTTATTGAAAATATATTGCAAAAGTATCACTATAGGTTAGTTTCGAAGTAACAGATTTCAATGTTGTTTAATAGAAAGCACTTCAAATTTTTAAATTATGATGGTTTACTGTTTTGAAATGCTACAAATAACATTCCTAACATGTTACATGTAAGAAATAAACGTTTCGTATAATGTTTTATTGAAAATATATTACAAAAGTATCACTATAGGTTTGTTTCGAAGTAACAGATTTCAATGTTGTTTAATAGAAAGCTCTTCAAATTTTTAAATTATGATGGTTTACTGTTTTGAAATGCTACAAATAACATCCCTAACATGTTACATGTAAGAAATAAACGTTTCGTATAATGTTTTATTGAAAATATATTACAAAAGTATCACTATAGGTTTGTTTCGAAGTATAAGATTTCAATTGTTTATTAGAAAAACCTTCAAATTATGATGGTATACTGTTTTGAAATGCAATTAAAAACATTCGTAACATGTTACGTGTGAGAAATAAACGTTTAGTTTAATGTTTTATTGAAAATATATTTCTAAAGTATCACTATAGGTTAGTTTCGAAGTATCAGATTTCAATTGTTTAATAGAAACCCTTCAAATTTTCTTCGACTTATTTGAATCGAAGGCAGTTTCCCTGAAGTGCGACCGTCTAAAGATATAAATTATACTTCCTCTCCCGAAATCCCTGAAATAGGATCTTATATGGATTTTAAATGTAGACCAGTTTAGGAGTATTTCAAAGTTTTCCTCTCCCAGGAATTTAAATCCCGAGTTTCAATTTCTTTTTATTCTTAAAGGAAAGAAAAAGTATTCATGATATTCCTGCATACAATTCAATAACTTTTTGCCGAATTTGTTCTAAATGCGTTCTTTCATTTCAATTTTTAATGCATATGGTACAATATATCAGTTTTCTTAGGTTGATTTTAAAATACTTTTTTAAATATAATTTTATTATATTGACTAAGTATGTAATAAAGATGTTTTGTATTTAACATTTACTTTTTATGCACTGAAAAGAAATTGGGAGAAAATTCAAATCTAATAATTTAATCAATATATAAGAAGTAAAAAAAAAAGTGCAAAATAATATCAGCAATTTAGATACAATTAAATAATGCATTCTGTTGATAAAGAAATTTATTTTCTTTGATTAATAATTGATTAATTAATTACATTAGAAGTGTTTCGTCTTATACATTTATTTTAATTTAAATGAAAAGCTTTAAAGCATTATTTATAAGTAAAGAATATTTAGTTTATTAGTTATGTTACATTTTATATGCGTAATCTCTTCGAATAAGAAATTTAAAAGATGTTTAGTTTCAAAATGTTATTAGCATTCATTGGACACATTTAAGTTTAGTAGGACATTGTGTACCTGTGTAGGTAAATAATTTAGGTAGTGATAGAAATAATTTAATTAAAAAAATTATATATTTTAAAAGTAATATTATCATTTTATAATGCATTTGCATAAATATTGTTAGTCATAAATAAAATAAATATTTTATAATATAAAAAGTATAATAAAAGGTATCTTACTTATTCTAATTGAACTTTTTGTGACAAAATAGTAAAAAAAGTCACGTTCTCAATTGAAGTCAAATTTCCATTTGAAATCAAATTTCCATTTGAAATCAAATTTCCATTTGAAATCAAATTTCCATTTGAAATCAAATTTCCATTTGAAATCAAATTTCCATTTGAAATCAAATTTCCATTTGAAATCAAATTTCCATTTGAAATCAAATTTCCATTTGAAATCAAATTTCCATTTGAAATCAAATTTCCATTTGAAATCAAATTTCCATTTGAAATCAAATTTCCATTTGAAATCAAATTTCCATTTGAAATCAAATTTCCATTTGAAATCAAATTTCCATTTGAAATCAAATTTCCATTTGAAATCAAATTTCCATTTGAAATCAAATTTCCATTTGAAATCAAATTTCCATTTGAAATCAAATTTCCATTTGAAATCAAATTTCCATTTGAAATCAAATTTCCATTTGAAATCAAATTTCCATTTGAAATCAAATTTCCATTTGAAATCAAATTTCCATTTGAAATCAAATTTCCATTTGAAATCAAATTTCCATTTGAAATCAAATTTCCATTTGAAATCAAATTTCCATTTGAAATCAAATTTCCATTTGAAATCAAATTTCCATTTGAAATCAAATTTCCATTTGAAATCAAATTTCCATTTGAAATCAAATTTCCATTTGAAATCAAATTTCCATTTGAAATCAAATTTCCATTTGAAATCAAATTTCCATTTGAAATCAAATTTCCATTTGAAATCAAATTTCCATTTGAAATCAAATTTCCATTTAAAGTCAAATTTCCATTTGAAGTCACATTTCCATTTGAAGTCACATTTACATTTGAAGTCACATTGTCATTTGAAGCCACATTGTCATTGGAAGTCAAATTCCCATTTGAAGTCACATTTCCATTTGAAGTTAAATTTCCATTTGAAGTAAAAATCCCATTTGAAGTCACATTTCCATTTGAAGTCACATTTCCATTTGAAGTCAAATTCTCATTTGAAGTCAAATTCCCATTTGAAGTCAAATTCTCATTTGAAGTCAATTTTTTAATTAGGAATTCAACTTCAAATTTGATTTAAAGTCAAAATACTATTTGATTTAACATATATAAAAAACACTTTTCTGTTCAAAACTAATATGAATATGATTTTTATTCATATAATAAATCTAACTTATTTTCAGAATGTTTTAGAAGTTAATTATACACTGAATGATTTTAATTTGAGCAATTATATTAAAGTAATTTATTTAAATAGTCACCTTGACTATAAAGTTGAGAAATCTCCTTCATAAAAAAAACATATTTCTAAAGCATAAAAACTAATAAACTTAATTACTAAAATATTATTGGTCTCTAGAAATATTAACGCTTTTTAGAAATCATAAATCAATTCCCAACTTCCCCAATCACTAATACACACACCTAGCATACTTCATTAAGACAAACATATTCGCCTGTAAAAGCCTTTCCTGTCACATCCGTCAGTCGCTTTGGAAGGGTTAATATTTGCGTGTAGCCGCATCCAATTCCGCCAAAGCAACAGTAAAACCAGCCGTCAACGTCCAATGCCTCCTCTAATTCATAAGTTCCTACTGACTTCTAATCTCGTTGTATCTAATAGGATCTAACGCCCAGCAGACGTATTTTAATTACTGTCAGTACCTCCGGCTTTTGGCACGACTTTTCCCCCTTCAAACTCAAGCCAAACAATTATCCGAACTGGCTCGCGATTCTTGACATTACGCGGTGAAATATTTATTTAAATATACGTCATTAAAGAACATACCGTGGGGCTGTACTTGTGGCAGCAGTGACTAGAGTTTGTGGGAGAGAAATATAAATGCGCGCATTATCGTTACAGAGATTTTGATGGGATAGTTTTTCGCTTAACTTTTGATAAAACTTATGTAATGTAAATGCGTCCAATGTGTTTAATATATAAATAAATGAATTAATTAATTTTACAGTTATTTTCTTAATATTTTTTTATGAATATTTCTTTTTTATATAACAATATATGTTTGTATCTCGGAGGTATACGACACTATGAACATTTTTACTATTAGATGGGAGAGCTTATCAAAGATTTATATGCGTGTAGTTTTCTATGGACATAGAGCTTTTTAAAAATTAATAAATTTGTTGGTAATCCACATAAAAGATAATGTTTTATGCATCTGGAAAGAGTTTGAAAATTACATAATATCTCAATTTTAACATAAAAATCGGGCAAATTGACATAGTGTTTTATACCTTCGAGATAGATACAGAACGTACCATGGGGCTGTACTTGTGGCAGCAGTGACTAGAGTTTGTGGGAGAGAAATATAAATGCATTATCGTTACAGAGATTTTGATGGGATAGTTTTTCGCTTAACTTTTGATAAAACTTATGTAATGTAAATGCGTCCAATGTGTTTAATATATAAATAATTGAATTAATTAATTTTACAGTTATTTTCTTAATATTTTTTTATGAATATTTCTTTTTTATATAACAATATATGTTTGTATCTCGGAGGTATACGACACTATGAACATTTTTACTATTAGATGTGAGAGCTTATCAAAGATTTATATGCGTGTAGTTTTCTATGGACATAGAGCTTTTTAAAAATTAATAAATTTGTTGGTAATCCACATAAAAGATAATGTTTTATGCATCTGGAAAGAGTTTGAAAATTACATAATATCTCAATTTTAACATAAAAATCGGGCAAATTGACATAGTGTTTTATACCTTCGAGATAGATACAGAACGTACCATGGGGCTGTACTTGTGGCAGCAGTGACTAGAGTTTGTGGGAGAGAAATATAAATGCATTATCGTTACAGAGATTTTGATGGGATAGTTTTTCGCTTAACTTTTGATAAAACTTATGTAATGTAAATGCGTCCAATGTGTTTAATATATAAATAATTGAATTAATTAATTTTACAGTTATTTTCTTAATATTTTTTTATGAATATTTCTTTTTTATATAACAATATATGTTTGTATCTCGGAGGTATACGACACTATGAACATTTTTACTATTAGATGTGAGAGCTTATCAAAGATTTATATGCGTGTAGTTTTCTATGGACATAGAGCTTTTTAAAAATTAATAAATTTGTTGGTAATCCACATAAAAGATAATGTTTTATGCATCTGAAAAGAGTTTAAAAAACACATAATATCGCAATTTTAAAATAAAAATCGGGCAAATTGACATAGTGTTTTATACCTTCGAGATAGATACAGAACGTACCATGGGGCTGTACTTGTGGCAGCAGTGACTAGAGTTTGTGGGAGAGAAATATAAATGCATTATCGTTACAGAGATTTTGATGGGATAGTTTTTCGCTTAACTTTTGATAAAACTTATGTAATGTAAATGCGTCCAATGTGTTTAATATATAAATAATTGAATTAATTAATTTTACAGTTATTTTCTTAATATTTTTTTATGAATATTTCTTTTTTATATAACAATATATGTTTGTATCTCGGAGGTATACGACACTATGAACATTTTTACTATTAGATGTGAGAGCTTATCAAAGATTTATATGCGTGTAGTTTTCTATGGACATAGAGCTTTTTAAAAATTAATAAATTTGTTGGTAATCCACATAAAAGATAATGTTTTATGCATCTGGAAAGAGTTTGAAAATTACATAATATCTCAATTTTAACATAAAAATCGGGCAAATTGACATAGTGTTTTATACCTTCGAGATAGATACAGAACGTACCATGGGGCTGTACTTGTGGCAGCAGTGACTAGAGTTTGTGGGAGAGAAATATAAATGCATTATCGTTACAGAGATTTTGATGGGATAGTTTTTCGCTTAACTTTTGATAAAACTTATGTAATGTAAATGCGTCCAATGTGTTTAATATATAAATAAATGAATTAATTAATTTTACAGTTATTTTCTTAATATTTTTTATGAATGTTTCTTTTTTATATAACAATATATGTTTGTATCTCGGAGGTATACGACACTATGACAATTTTTACTATTATATGGGAGAGCTTATCAAAGTTTTATATGCGTGTAGTTTTCTATGGACATAGAGCTTTTTAAAAATTAATAAATTTGTTGGTAATCCACATAAAAGATAATGTTTTATGCATCTGGAAAGAGTTTCAAAATTACATAATATCTCAATTTTAACATAAAAATCGGGCAAATTGACATAGTGTTTTATACCTTCGAGATAGATACAGAACGTACCATGGGGCTGTACTTGTGGCAGCAGTGACTAGAGTTTGTGGGAGAGAAATATAAATGCATTATCGTTACAGAGATTTTGATGGGATAGTTTTTCGCTTAACTTTTGATAAAACTTATGTAATGTAAATGCGTCCAATGTGTTTAATATATAAATAAATGAATTAATTAATTTTACAGTTATTTTCTTAATATTTTTTATGAATATTTCTTTTTTATATAACAATATATGTTTGTATCTCGGAGGTATACGACACTATGAACATTTTTACTATTAGATGTGAGAGCTTATCAAAGATTTATATGCGTGTAGTTTTCTATGGACATAGAGCTTTTTAAAAATTAATATTTCTGTTGGTAATTCATATAGAAGATAGTGTTTTACACATCTGAAAAGAGTTTAAAAAACACATAATATCGCAATTTTAAAATAAAAATCGGACAAATTGACATAGTGTTGTATACATTCGAAATACAGATACAAAACATACCATGGGGCTGTACTTGTGGCAGCAGTGATTAGAGTTTGTGGGATAGAAATATAAATGCGCGCATTATCATTATGGAGATTTTGATAGGTACTTTTTTCTCTATGATTTTATTCTCAAAGTTTGCTAAATGATTAATTTGAAAGTTTGCTGTTGAAATTATATGGTATTTAATATTAACATAGAGTGTGATTGAAATTAAAGTACCCTTTTTTGGACCAGTCTAAAGAAACACGTCTCCGAATTTGGAGGTTATACAATTCAGATCATTGAGAAATGATCGGTGAAATAGAAATGATTGTTAAAAAATAAGCGTTAGATGAAAATGTAGCTCTGTGGTCATTTTCATATATCAATATGAAACATGCCTCAACCAATAAACAACAAAATACAAAGTGCTATCATGCGAATTTATTAATTAAACGTAGACATATGGGAAACATGACCAACCAATCTCAATATAGCCTGATAGGTGGTATTCAATATGTTTCTACAAAGTTTGAATTTTCAATATGTTTCTACAAAGTTTGAATTTTCAATATGTTTCTACAAAGTTTGAATTTTCAATATGTTTCTACAAAGTTTGAATTTTCAATATGTTTCTACAAAGTTTGAATTTTCAATATGTTTCTACCAAGTATGTACTTTTGTATACATTGAACGGCCAAAAATTTTATGACCACTTGAGGTTTTCAAATAAATGAGCTATGACGTCACATCGCTTCTACCAAAAGGTAAGATAGGTATAAAAAATGTAAGCGTTTTCTTATTACGTTTCAAACTCTTTGATACAAACAATCTCATAGTAGAGAAATCCTCGTACCTAAGATTGATCATAAATGATAAACTTGATTGTTCGGACCACTTCAAGCGCATTGCGGGTAAAGCAGACGGCATCATGAACAGACACAGACCTTATCCTCGACAGGAGATCAAAGTTTGAAATAAGCCTGAAGAAGAGATTTTTCGAATAATCAATTAGACCGATTCTCACGTATGCGTCTTCTACATGGACCACACCCACCAAGAAAGATCTGAAACGACTGCAGATTGCCCAAACTCAGATCCTTCGCGAACTTGTAGATGCAACAAGATACATCAGAAACACCCTTATTCATAGAGACCAGAAAATAGACATAATATCAGACCACATCATGAAACTCAACATTAATTTTTATTGGAAGGCAATTTTTATTTGCACCAATCATTTTTCCCATTGTCAAAAATTTAAACCATTCAAATTTTAAGACGTCTACAAAGTGTTCCAAATAAGAATACTTTGTTTTGAAGATACTTTATGGTACTGTACCATGCATGTACAGCCGCGGAAAAAAAAACGAACCACCGATGATTATTTCGTTAGTTTTTATAGTAGATCTAAACTTAATATACCATTTTGTAGGGAATAAAGTCTACTATACATTGATATACAAAAAATTTGCATAGGAGACTATCTTCATACTCGAATCCGCACCAACTCTAAAATTTTCAATAGCAACACCTACTTTTGATAGCGCAGAAATGTTCCACGTCCTCAAAATAATCTAAATATAAATTATATCCTACATTTATATGCAGAGATATTAGACGATATGTATCTATCTTATTTGAGGGGCTACTTCCACATTAGACAAAGTATTAGTGAGACTTTGAAATGAAGTACGCTGGTAGAAAATGTTTTGGCGTTAGCCGTGGTTCTTCTTTTCTCTTGGTCATTCATTCCCCCACTCCCGTATACCCCTCGCCTTTATATAAGAATTTAGAATTTTATGCCAACGCGATTACAGCGCTTTTATTTCTCAAAATTAGTAGATTTTTGTTAAGTTCTGCAGATTATAAATTTGTGTATGACCCCTTAAATGATCATTTGATGCACATTTTAATATATCCAAAAAACTACAAAGAGGAAAATCATGAAATTTTAGATATGCATATAAAAAGTTTTTCTGAATCCATCACTATCAAAATGTAGCATGGTTGCTATTCATAAATTTTATGAATATTAATATCCTAATTTAAATAAAGTTAAAAAATATACATATAAGTAATGAAAGTTAGTGTATTTTATTTGGGTTGTATAGAAGTAACACAGATAAAAATATCACCTTAATAAAATTATTATTTCGAAAGATATGATTAAAAGTTTAAGAAATTCATTTAACATTACGAGTTCTAAACTTTCGATATTCATAATTAAAAAACTACTTAACCAAATGACTTGCAAATTGATATTCAACGATAAATCTTGTCGTAGATTCTAAATATTGAATCAAAATTGGGTGTTGCTATTGGAAATTTTAAAGTTGGTGCGAATTTTAATATGAAGATAGTCCCCTATGCAATTATTTTGTATATCACTGTGTAGTAGACTTTATTCCCTACAAAGTGGTATATTAAGTTTCGCTCTACTATAAAAACTAACGACATAATCATTGGTGGTTCGTTTTTTTTCCCCGGCTGTACAGTGGCAACTCGAAAACACGTAAAGTGAGGAAGCCCAAATCAATTAAAGTGAGCTATTTAATGACGTATATTACATTTCATATTCAAAATATGTATAAGATACCTTTAAATTGTAGAAGAGAGATCTAAATAAGTAAGGACATTTAGTCCCCTCTGGCAATGTGATGGCTGAACCACTGGCTTATGTATGAACAAATAAGAAATCTTTTCAAGAAATTGAATATTAAAAGGTTCTTTCGAAAGTCAAAAATAATGCGCAATGCATGTTGGAAGAAACAATTATCATAACAAAAGAAAATGAAACATTGCTAAGAATTGTAAGTATCTAAAAAATATTCATTCTATACCAGGTAAATTCACAAAAGGCGTCGACATTGTTTCATTTAATTATAACAATAGCCTTTGGAATATTTTGACATTTTGCGTGAGAACGGAATGCGTTGTTTCCGGAATTCTAATGTCTTCGTATGTAGATTGAATTGAATTTAATCAGATAGTCTTAGTAGGAGAACTGAATCAATTATTAAATGTACATATGTAATAGGGTTAGAAAATGAGGATGCGACTTAAGGGAATTTGAAAAGTGGTTTGATGTGTGCTAATTTACATGTATTTCCCATTTAATTAAATCTAAATCTGTATTTTTTGTTGACTAAAAATAAAAACAGTGATAACAATAGAATACTAGAATATTGAGAACACTTACCAAAGCATAATTATATATTTTTAATAAATCTTGAGAAGAAAAGCATATTATGTCATGTTTACTTTATTTTCTCTTATTCTATCAAACTCGCATCTAATTGAAAAAGTAAGGAGATTAATAATTATATAATTGGAATTATTTAATAGTTAGTTCAATAAAGTAGTTAATTAAAAATTTGTATTTGACATATCAAGATTACGTAATGCAATAAATATTTTTATTTCAGTTTGAAAGTTTAAGGAAATTCAATTCATTTTAAAAGGCTTAACATCTCTTTTTTTTATCGTTAATGAAACTAAAACATTTAGTATACGTTTTGGTAGCTTATAATATAATTAGGAAGTAGTTTCGAAAGAAAAATGCGATTTTAATAAAACTGAGCTTGAGAAACGATAAATTTAAAAAGTAGAATTACTATTTATTTCCTCCGTTTAAATAAGTTCTTAAATTCCACGTATTGTTTAAGTGGAATAATTGCGAAAAAACGTAAACATTTTATAATATTAATTAACAAAAGGTCGTAACTAGCATCGTATTGATACTGAATACTATAAAATGCTAGCAAAGAAATTTTGTTATTTAGAAATGGATTTATTTATAGAAAATTATAGATTATTTACAGCAAAAAAAGTCAGTATAAAACCTTCATCAAAATCATGAAATTAAAGGTTTAGTATTATGCAGGAAAACTGCAGATTTTTAAAGATTTATTAAATTAAAGGTTTTTGTTTCAATATTGTTCATATGTATTAAAGCCTGTGAAAAAAACCTTTAAAAAAACTATCCAAAACCTTCAATTTTTAATCATTGAAATTATTGAAGGTAAAATGCATATGTTTTAAAATTTCTATGCATGAATAAACAAGAGTTTTTTTTAAGCTTTTAAAACTTAAAAAAATTATAGTTATTTTGTTTTAAATTCTTTTAGATTCAATTTCACAATTTTCATGGATTTTATGCTGACTTTTTTTGCTGGTAATCTTATGGAGTGTCTATTATTTCATAAAAACAGTTTTCAGTTTTATTCATAAAAAAAGTTTTCAGTTTTATTCATAGAAAAAAGTTTCCAGTTTTATTCATAGCAAACAGTTTTCAGTTTTATTCATAGAAAACAGTTTTTATTTTTGCACTTTTTATATGACTTACTCTGTTACCGTTGTGTCATCAAATACCGCATTTCAGTTTTGATACCCCTTGAAAATGTAATATCAATTTGAAACTTAGCGATCTCCAAGTTTTAGTCATAAAAATTTTTCATTTTTAATTTAACTAATTACTAGTGTATTTAATTTTCTATTAAAATATTAGACAGTATCAAGATTCAAACACGCTTTATAAACACACTGAGTATACGCACAATGTAAATACATATTCGGATAGAAAAACTCCTCAGAGCTAATAAAATACTAATTATCTATTATCATTTAATTCTATTCAGAGTTCTGAAGCGCTAAAAAATATTTGGTTACACTCGGTATCGAACCGAGGAACTTCTGCTTGCTACGCTGATACTCTGCTAGTCAGGCTAAAGTGATCGCTTTAGCTTAATCGGGAGTATCGGGTATATGAAGTGAACCCCACAGTATCCCCCTCTCAACGAGTCGGACGGAGGAACGACTGATTGAGATGCCCGTGAAGTGTTATCAAGTTGGCCGTGGTTGATAACGTGAAGTGTTATCACGTGGCAGTGGTTGATGCCGTGAAGTGCGGGGTATATGAAGTGTACACCACAGTTTTATGCAATAAATCATAAAAAATATTAATATGTTTTTCATACATAAAAAAACCCCAGCTTTATAAACTATAATTAAAAAAAAAATTCAAATATGTACGTTCACCTTAAAAAACACAAGTTTGATCACTTAGCTATTTGCCATTTTATTTTCGTCTAGTTTTACGCAACTCGCGTCTAATTTAACGCCCAAAAGACTTCAATATTTGAATACACACATAAGTCATGAAAGTAATACCAACTTCTCGGGCATAAAGCCCCCCCCCCCCCCCAACATAATGTTCATTCATAAAGAAACGCACCAGAAACAGCCATTACTTTCTCCGAGAGAGTTCAAAGCCTGCGATTCCCTAGAAAATAGTTCGAAATTCTTGTTTGTCACTGTCAAGTCAGGTGGAAGATATATTCGGAACAAAGATTTTATTCCACCAACATGACAAACTGTCTCCAAGAAACGATACGTCGTGCTAGATATGATGCGAACGAGGCAAGATTTCCATCGATTTTGGGGAAAAAAATCCCTACAATAGATGCTTTCTTGCGTGGAATGGGGAAAATGCGCAAAAATTGCAGTTTATGGAGAAATCAAGCGACACTTTCGTTTGTGTTTTGAGCTGAAATATTCACAATGTGCCTGGGAATTGTTCTAGTTCGAGAAATATTTTCGTAAAATATTTTATAGGATGTTTTTTTTAAATATGAATAAACAATAAAGTAACCATACAAAATATGTTTTTTTAACATGAATATATATTAAAGTAACCATACAAAAAGAATGTTTCTTAAATTTATCAATATAAATGCCTTTTCTTTTAACATGTATTATTTTCTGTTTTTTAATATAATAAAAAATAAATATTAGTTGTGAAAATGTGTTTATGAGAATTAATTTTATTATATTATATTTACTATTTCTCAAACATCAGTGTTTAAATAGTTTTATCTCCAAAAAATGAAGAATTTGAGTTTTATAAATTATTTATTAAAATTTTTTTAATTAATTTCTTCAAGAAATTTTCACGTATACTCTAGTACATGCATTGCAAAAAAAATTATAAATATATTTGTGACTGTTAAAATTGTCCCTAAAACGTCTTCAAATTTGCTGATGGTTATAAGAAAACAGTCTCAAACGTATATATTTGAAATAATTAATATTTTTCAAACAATTTAGTATAGGTTACCTATTAATGTTCAATACATTCATAGTAAAATATTAACATACATTATTAAAATTAATAAAGTAATTTATACTTAATATCAGTCAATTTAACATATAACCTCCCATTAGTCCAAGGATAGACTGGTGGGCTAATATAAAGGGATGCTTTTTTTTTAAATATTTGTTTAGTTATTTAAATTTTTTTAATATTAAAAGCAAAACATATAAAATTATTCATTGGTTTAATGTAAAGTATAAGCAATTAATTACAATAATATGATGATGAACCTAATTTCCTTTTCATAAAGATATAATGAGTTCATTTATCTAAAATTGAAAAATCTTGAACGGTAGACAAACAAATAAATATTAAAATATAATGTGATGGATAGATTAATTTAGACGTTAGATTCGATCATTATTTAAAATATAATAATTTTATACTTTACGTTAAACATTTTAATAGTTTTGTTTACACTCTGCTTTATAAATATTTAAACTAATAAAAAATAGATAATCCTTATCCTACCCTAACATTCATTTAATCTAGATAAATGTTTCATTCAGTGTTTTGTGCATATTAAATCAGCTGTCTGTATTAAATATTATGTAAAATTCATTATATTAATAAATGACATAATATTACGGATCAGAGAATATCAGTTATTTGAAATATAAGAGAAAACTTAGGGAATTATCGTTTATCCCCAAATTTACAAAATGCATTTAACCTTTTATTTTATTTGTTAATTTAATTTATTTTTAATTCAGAATGACAAACATTTTATTCGTTTTATTGTTTAATAATAATATGGAAATAAAAAAATTTGTATAAATGTATGCTTATGTTATAGAATTTGTAGCTAAACTTTTATATCAAAATATTATACCAAGGTATTATAATTCTAAATATATCTTCTGGTTTATCTGTGACTTGTTATTACGGATTTCTTGTAAAATATTTGTCAATACGCGGATTTTGTACTGTGTCAAAACATTTAATTTGTACATTTCATTTTATTCAACAAAATAGTTTGCGATTATACTACAAATTTTAATTCAGGTCATATTCTCAATGTTTCTCAAATTTTAGAACATACCCAAATCATTCATTTCAAGCAGGCATTTGTTTATTTCCGTAATGTATATTTTGAGATGTAATTTTTTTTATATAACATGAATTTTTTATAGTAACCTAAAATTCAATATTTTAATTTTATTTGTACTTTTATAACAATTGAAACATACGGATTTCTTTTATGTTAAACTATCCTTTGAGTTACTATCATGAAATATTTTTAGTCACACTTTTCGTTGGCATTATTCTATCAAACAATTTTCAACATACAGTTACGATAGGATTTTCTTATGTCATTATTTTTTATTAAAAATATTAATAATTAATATCTTCAAGAAATTTTTACCTATGTTCTAGTATATGTATTTTAAAAAAATAGTATAAATATATTTGTTTGACTTTACAAATAGTCCCTAAAACGTCTTCAAACTTGCTGCTGTTTAAAAGAAAAAAGTATCAAACGTATAAATTTGAAATAAATAATATTTTCAAAACAATTTGGTATACACTAACTATTAATATTCAATACATTCATAGTAAAATATTAATATACATAATACATTGAAAGTATATCAATAAATAGTTTACAACATTCAAAATCTAATACCTAAAATATGCTAGAATATACGATGAAGATTTTTTAAAACCGAATATATATTCTTCCATTACAAGGAAATTAACTAACTATTAATATTCAATACATTCATAGTAAAATATTAATATACATAATACATTGAAAGTACATCAATAAATAGTTTACAACATTCAAAATCTAATACCTAAAATATGCTAGAATATACGATGAAGATTTTTTAAAACCAAATATAGATTCTTCCATTACAAGGAAATTAACTAACTATTAATATTCAATACATTCATAGTAAAATATTAATATACATACTACATTGAAAGTATATCAATAAATAGTTTACAACATTCAAAATCTAATACCTAAAATATGCTAGAATATACGATGAAGATTTTTTAAAACCGAATGTAGATGCTTCCACTACAAGAAAATATGCATGCATCATACATCAAAGATTATGTTTCCCATACGATAAACATTAAAACGAATTTCACCTTTTCTTTACACTCAACACTTCCCTATTCAGGCAACGCATTTTCGCAAAAACGTCGTCTCTACTACTAAACACATTTTCGCATATTTAAATGCATAGTCACGTATTTGAAGTCATTCGATAAACTTTTTATTCTCAGCCTCCCTAAACATCCATCACTACTTTAAATTTCGTAAATACATCCCTAGACAGGTTCGAGGTGCTAGGATTAAGAGAGATAGATGCGCGGTTAGCAAGCACTCCAGGACTAGCTTCTTCGAGCGAGCTTGGCTTCAGTCGGCCCCAATGCGCGACAAAATGTTATCCCCTCCAGTTTAGAGGTAAGCCCTAACAGCAAAAACTACTTAGAGGTTGATATATGGTGGTGTGGCTTGTTTGACCTAACAATTATGGCCGTGTCTTGGTTTGGGGGAAAGGGTGTTTGGATTGTGAGTTTTCAAATGAAAATAGATACAGTGGGAAGTTTTTTTATATTTGGTTAGTTTTTTTTTAGGGTGAAGTCAATAAACTATTGGTAGGATACTTAAAACTCAAAGTTTATACTTGTTTTGAAACATAAATGCATGTGACTTATATTTACAGAATCAAGTAAAATTTTTTAATAAGTAAAAAATTATTCCTAGTAGTACGCTGTAAAAAAAGTACTTAAAAGTGAGTACCTTAATATAATTTTTTTTTCATTGAGTACAACTGCATCGTAAACGATCGATGACGGACTCAAATTTAAGCAACTGTACTTTCTAAAAAATTAACAGTGTCATTTAACGTTGCTAATTTCAGCTTCTGTTCAAGCTATCTTAACAAAGCGACCTGACAAACTTACAATAATTGTTCAGAAGATAGTTTTACACATTATTTGATGTCGATTGCTTAAATGGAAACTTAGTTATTTCAATTCAATTATCTTAATTCCCATTATTTGGAACACATTTTTAACATTTATTCTGTTTATAATTTTTTCACGTCACCCTGGTACAATGGATAAGACACTGAACGGCGGCGCCTGAGGATATGGGTTTGATTCCCGGCGATTTTTGGATGTAATTGTCGATATTTATTAAAAGTTATTTATGAACTCAGTTTTTGTAGGCAAGCAACTGCTTTTTTTATTCATTTTTACTCTTTGCACTAATATTTAAGTACATATCTTTTTCAAATATTAAATTTACGTATTTGGAGCTTTTAAATAACTTAAATAATAACTTTAAAAATAGCTTTTAAATAACTGTAATACATGGAGAATGTTGAAGATCTGTTTGCAAGTCCAAAGTTAATAACTCGTCAATTCTAATAAATATATATAATGTTTAGGGTTTCCTCAATATTATTAACTGGTAAAGTTTTTGAAGTATACATATTTTATAAAGAATATAATTTAAAGTTCGAGACATAAAGAAATGAATATTTATCCTGATCCAAATGAACGTTTTCTGGGAAACTTTCAGCACCTAAAACAGCGCATTTTTAGATGAATTTACTGAATGCTAAATATTTTTAATGTGTGAAGGTGCTTAGAGGAAGAATAAATTTGACGATTTATCAAAGAAAATCCACAAAGGCACACGCGACGTTTTAATGGAAGTGCACGGGAAAACATTTACTTTTAGCTTTTTATTTTTAGTATTTAAGTTTGTTAAAAAATGTATATTTTTCGTGTATCTAAATAAGAAAACGGAATTTTCTTTTTATCTAGAGGTTGACATTTTTAGTAAAGTTGGTTTCATTTTTCAAAGTAATGACCCAACATTTTTAAAACTTTGTCATTTTAGATATTAAATCATTGGTAAAATATTCATTTTTTTCTCTTGTTTATTCAAAATCTTCTTTTTATTTGTAAATTTGTCCTAATTAAAAATTTTAAAACTCTGAAATTAAAACTTTTTGTGTAAAACTGTCTATAATTTTACCTATTTTATAACTATAACCTATTTCATAAAAATAAAAAGAGTTTTCAATTGAATACTTCCAAAAAGTTCTATAAGTTAGTTAATAAATAAAAATTATTATTTTTAATGAAATCTCAACTTATATAAAATAGCTTTTACATAAAATTAATAAATATTTAAAAAATATATATTCCAATATATTTCTCAAATTTTAAACATCTGTTATACGGAACTTTAATACAAATAAGAAGAATTTTGCGAACGTAATGAAAATTTAAGTAAAAGTTGATTTGATTAGGAATCACAAATGTATTTTACAAATGTAATGTTGATTAGAGTTCACAAATGTATATTAAATAACAAAAAGTAATTGTTGTGTATTTTCGTTTAAAAATACGTTTAAATAAATAAACAAATTAAAAAAATTATAAAAGATTTTAGAACCAAGTTTAATTGTAATAGGATAGTTAAATTTAAGTTATACCTTAAAAGCTTGAGATCAATATAGGTTAGATCTGTTTAGGTTAAATTAGTCGGAATAAAATATTTTATTAGGCATATTGCTATATTTTTATTGGAAGTCACAGTTCTAGGGGATTTTACAGGAGTAAGATCTGACAAAAATTAAGTGCAAGCAAACACAAAATATAAATATAGAGTATATGTAGTGCTAAAAATAGCCAAACTGTCCTGGATTTCTATTTTAAAAATCTATTACATTTTAATTGCAATTTTTAAATTGCCTTATATACCTCATGTCTACAACTTTAAGTCATTTATTTGAAGGTAATATTTTTGATAAATTGTGTGACTTTTCTTTTTATAATTTGAATCATCTTGTTTATTTTCTCCTTAAATGTAAACACTGAATAAGCACTGATATAACGTATATAAAATAACATAAAAACGAAAATTTTATGGCATTATATAATACTAGGAGGCTCCGCCCCCTGTTCCGCTAACGCTCCGCCAACCCCCGGAGAATTGCTACGCAATCCTCATAGGTTTTCTCCGCAAACCACTTCTCGCTTCGCTCGCTAAAAGGTAGGACACAATAACATTGTGTCCTAGTAACAATACTTTTTTTTAATTATTTTACCAAAAACTTTAAACATTGAAACTGTGACTGTGTAGTTTTCAAAATTGCCAACAGATGGCGCCACCTCAATGTTCCGCTGATGTAAAGTTTTTAAAGGCGTTTTCAAAACTTCTATTTTTAATGAATTGGGTTTATATTATTCCTAATTTAAGCTGACATCAACAAAATAATTATTTACTAATGAATTGAAGGGGCTAATCGTCAAAATGGCTTACATAATGGCAAAATAAAAATGGGGGCGCAACAGAATTAGCAACAGAATGCGGGCGCAACAGAATAAACAAACTAACTGTTGCCACTCCGTGTACATAAAAACAGCGTTTTTCAATCACCGCGTAAGAGAAATATATGTATAAAGATTTATTTTCAGTTTATGCATATTAAAATAAATAAAACAGATTTATAAACAGCCATAAGGTATACAACTCAATACGAAATATTTTCCGACAATTAAAATACTTTCAAATAAGAATCTAAGTGCAATAAAACTTAGCACGCAACATTCTACCAAAATATTCTTTAATTATGGAACATAAACAGCATTTCCTCTTCGATATCAATGGAATATTTCATTCGGAAATTGCAATATATGTTTACAAACTACCCTATCATGAAATGTTTAACTGATCTTGAAGCCCATACTGTTTGAATAGTCACCCCTACATTGGAATTTATATTCTGAATCGTTTCTCACTATTTATGACAGCATTTCACCACCTCCCCTGCCTTATCTGTAGAAGGGCCGAGTTTTACGGACCGTCGCATTCAAGCGCCCCGCTTTTATGTGCAGTTGTGCGGGGTTATAAAAATACCACCCGACCAGTAGTCGCGTTTTTGGGGAGCTTATAAAACAACGTTTCGATCGCTATTAGCCACCTCAAAACGACGTTTTTAATAGCGAAATGAATCTAGATTATCCTGGGTTTTATTGCCTTTTTAAAGTATTTAGGGGAGCTCGGGGGGGGGGGGATTTGGTGTTGTAAAGATCCGGCAACAAAACGAAATTTTAAATGGTACTATAGGGAGGCGGTTGCTCCTGGTACTGGTATTGGTTTAAACGTTGGAGAAAAGATGTTGAAGGCTTTTGTGATGTTGCTTAGGAAACGAATAGTTTTATGAAGCCGTTAAGTGAATTGCTTGAATCTGGTCAAAGGGGCCTGATTGTGTTTTAAAGGATATAAAATATTTTTAGATACTAAAAAAAATCTTCAAGTAGTTTTAGATATATGGTGCATTTACTATTGCTGTAAATGAGTAATAGTCAAAGGGTGCTTGTATAATTCGATCCTCAATATAAACTAGTTAAACACCGAATATATTAAACTAAAAATAATTACATATTTAAATGATAATTTTTTCATTTAATTTCAATTTGGCCAGATTGTGTTTTAAAGGATATAAAATATTTTTAGTTACTAAAAAAAAATCTCCAAGTAGTTTTAGATGTATTGTGCATTTACTATTGCTGTAAATGAGTAATAGTCAAAGGGTGCTTGTATAATTCGATCCTGAATATAAACTAACTAGTCACCGAATACATTAAACTATAAATAATTACATATTTAAATGATAATTTTTTCATTTAATTTCAATTTGCCCTGATTGTGTTTTAAAGGATATAAAATATTTTTAGATACTAAAAAAAATCTTCAAGTAGTTTTAGATATATGGTGCATTTACTTTGCTGTAAATGAGTAATAGTCAAAGGGTGCTTGTATAATTCGATCCTGAATATAAACTAACTAGTCACCGAATACATTAAACTATAAATAATTACATATTTAAATGATAATTTTTTCATTTAATTTCAATTTGCCCTGATTGTGTTTTAAATGATATAAAATATTTTTAGATACTAAAAAAAATCTTCAAGTAGTTTTAGATATATGGTGCATTTACTTTGCTGTAAATGAGTAATAGTCAAAGGGTGCTTGTATAATTTGATCCTGAATATAAACTAACTAGTCACCGAATACATTAAACTATAAATAATTACATATTTAAATGGTCATTTTTTCATTAAATTTCAATTTGGCATGATTGTGTTTTAAAGGATATAAAATATTTTTAGATACTAAAAAAATCTTTAAGTAGTTTTAGATATATGGTGCATTTACTATTGCAGTAAATGAGTAATAGTCAAAGGGTGCTTGTATAATTTGATCCTGAATATAAACTAACTAGTCACCGAATACATTAAACTATAAATAATTACATATTTAAATAATCATTTTTTCATTTAATTTCAAGTTCAGGCGTCGCCAAATTTTATTTTAAGTTTACAACATTTTATTCATTGAAATTAAATGTTGTAAACCAAAGTACATTTTTATACTTTTTAGTGATTTTTTTTAAAACCTTCTCTTTAAAACAAAAAAAAATGAAAAATTCGAAAAGCAGGTAGATAAAATTTAAATATCACTTTAAAATTATGTTAATATCATACAATAGTAATTTTATATTTTTATAACTTAAGAGTTAGATAAAAAAAAGTAAACTGTTTATAAAGTTAGAAACATGTTATACAGACACATATGTTTTTTTAAATTTAACATGTAATTAAACACATGATCAAATGTAATTGAACTGGTGCAGTTACATATCCAATTTCACTTAAAAAAATAAGAATGTTAATAATAATAATGTTAATAATCTTCAAGTGAAATTTCCGAAACGTTAGATATTTATCCATGACCAATTTCTTTCTTTCAACTATATATAAGTACTTACTACATTTCAGTAGTTTGCATTTCACTTAACTTTTAAAAATTGGTGACATCACTAAAATTTTGATTTCGTTTTAAAATTAAAAATTACACATTTTTTGACACATTATTTTTTATGCGGCAACTAAACAATATTCAGAAACTACGAAACACAAAATATTGTTGCTGTGTTTTAAGACGAAACTTTAAATCCTTGACGCTTATGGACGTGATATCACGTCCGGAAATATCCGGTTTTTCTAAAAATGCACTCAATTTTAAATCCCGAAAAAATACTTCATTTTACAATATTTTTTTAATTTAAAGCTTTGAGGTGCAACTGGCAAGCTATATGATTTTAAATAATTAAAACTATATAAATAAAAATAGCATGTCTAGAAAATAATATGTATATTCCTATCAGTGAAAATAACTTAACAATTGCAAAAAAAGCAGTGAGCGTCAGTTAATTAAACAAAACTTAAGTATACAATACTTAATAGTAGTATACATAAATATTCAAATATTTTTTTAAAAAACAAATATTTTATCAATATCAGATTTCTTTAAGTAAAATTTCAAAAATATGAATCCACTACCAATTTCCTTCTCTCAACTATATTTAAGTGTTTGCTACATTTTTGTAGTTTGCATTTACACATAACTATTAAAAAATGGTGACATCACTAACATTTTTATTTCGTTTTATAATTAAAAATTACACTTTTTTTTACACTTTATTTTTATATACAGCAACTAAACAATATTAAGCAACTACGAAACACAAAATCGTATTGCTGCTTAAAGACAATACTTTAACTCCTAGACGCTCATAGACGTGATGTCACGCTCAGAAATTTCTAGTTCTTTTAGCAATGCACTACATTTTAAATTCATAAAAAATATTTCATTTTACAATACTTTTTAATTTATAGGTTTAAGGTACAACTGGCAAGTTATATGATTTTAAATAACTAAAAAAATGTAATAAAAAATAGCATGGCCAGAAAAAAATATTTAAATATCTAAGCACATGAAAAATAGCTCTACAATTGCAAAAAAAAGCCTTGCACATGAGTTAAAAAAAACCTCAAGTATACAAAACTCAATAGTAATATACATAAAACAATTCCCAAAAGTAATTTTTATCCCAGTGAACAGTTTCCAAAACTACAAAAAATAAAAACACATTGCTTCTGCGTTATACAAAAAACTAGTTGAAAGAAAGTAAAAAAAAAATGTCAGAGTAGAGCTTTAAAAAAGGAACTGGACAAACGAGAGGCCCAGGAGCAATTAGTTGGACGTCTGAAACCTTAGAGGAAGCAAAGAATAATCCATCTCAACGTCTAATCTTCATTCCAGTGCCTGTGAACCAGATGGAGAAAACTCTCTATGTCGTCTATTTCTCGCCTGGAACGACAGATAAATAATGTAACATATCCAAGGTTCCAACGCAGCAGCAGCAGCTTTTCGAATCGAAAAGCTGAAATTCGTATTCGTTTGTGATCTTCTTTCGATTCCAGATTATCGTGTACTGTTGTAATGGAATTCATTTATTGCAATGGGAAGTTTGGGATGGAAGCAGGTTTTGTTTGGAATTTGAGGGAAAGAGTACCAACCGTGTACAGTTTCTTGGTCTGAAAAATACGTGGGATAACTAGTTTTTTGTTTTGTTTTTAGGGGTAGTAAATATATTAGAGGTTAAACAATATTTTACAGGGATTAAAATAATTTGTCGTTAGTTATTTTTTTTTAATTATAAACACTGAAAAATAAAAACATGTAAAAATGAGATAAATAATATATCATATCCAAGGTTCCAACGCAACAGCAGCAGCTTTTCGAATCGAAAAGCTGAAATTCGTATTCGTTTGTGATCTTCTTTCGATTCCAGATTATCGTGTACAGTTGTAATAGAATTCATTTATTGCAATGGGAAGTTTGGGATGGAAGCAGGTTTTGTTTGGAATTTGAGGTAAAGAGTACCAACCGTGTGTGGTTTCTTGGTCTGAAAAATACGTGGGATAACTAGTTTTTTTATTTTGTTTTATGGTGTAGTAAATATATTAGGTTAAATAATAATTTACAGGGGTTAAAATAATTTATCGTAATTTTTTTTAGTTGTAAACTATGAACAAAAATTAGTAGTGTTTTACAAGTAGCTAAAAAGAAAGTTCAATTAATTAAAAAATATTTTTTAAAGTTTTCGTATTAATAAATCAAGTGTTTATGCCCCATTATTATTTTAAGCTAAATCATTTTCATTAAATAAAAATATATTTTTTTATAAGGACAACAATGTTTTAATCCTTTTTATTCTTTTAACATCAAAGTAAATGAGACTATCAATTGTAACAATCACTAGAGTATAATAATTATTATAAATTAACATTATTTAAAACATGTTTACCTATTCGCATAATGAAATACTAATTAGGTGTATGTATAACTAAATATTAATTTTTTATCTTTAAATTGAAAATCAAAATAAAAACTTTTGGACTTAATTTACATCACTCAAAAATGTAATTTTTTTTGTCTGAAATGTACTCCATTAAACGAAGTATTGTTTTAGAAAAATAACGAGATCAAAGCAAAGTTTAATTTTGTGTAATTTATATTTAATTTCTAATATTCCCATTCTACCCCACTATCCGTTTTACCCCACTTTATTGTACTCTTTGACTTTCTTTCTTCATTTTTAAAATGTTATCATTTTAATATTTTGTCATTGTGAAAGCGCTACTAGACAATCGCATCAAAAAATTACAGTTGTTACTTATTAACCACGATACATTTTATACTATACAACAAAAATACACAATAACCATTAATTATTTTAAGATTTTGCAACATTATATCAAATGAGGAGCGCTAGTAAAAATCCTTATTTTATTTTAACAGAAGCAAAAAAAAATAACGCACGCATTATTATCTTTTCGCTCTAAAGTTTGTTTCATCGTGAATTAGTTAATTAATCATGGTAAATTAGAAGTTTACTACGTTATATTTTTTGCTTCAAACAAGACACAGCTCAAAGCTTCGTATAATTAGGATGATGTAAAACTTTTTTAAAAATATATTAGAAGATTTAAAAATGGGCGCTGTATTAAATGTATCAAAAAACGTGAAATTGAAAATATTTTGTAAAGTTTCCCATGTAAATTTATGAAGGCCATGTTGCATAGCCGATTTTTTGTGACGTCATATAATTAGGAGAATTCCCTTCGTTGTGTAATTAATCAAACAAACTACTTTAGAATTAGTTGCGTGATTTTATAGCAACATCAAACAAATAGTTTAACCATGCGATTTTATATGCCTTCAATGCATCATGTGAATCGTACCTTCAGGAAATGACAATCTAGCAGATATTTCGCGTTAATTTAGACAGTTATGCATGACGGAAAAGTTAAACACTATATAAATTTATTAATAAAATCATAGATATTTAATCCTTTGTTTAGTCATTTCATGAAGTGCTAAATATCAAATGGCAACAACTTGCTAGAGAATATTGTTAATTTTACATGAGTAAAGGATTTTAAGATGAAGTTCGATATCCACTAGGCGATAGTTAGGAGATACTAGTTGGGCCTTCAGCCCGTTATGGGTCGTCAATATTTGTATTTGTATATATAATTAATTTACTAATTAATTTATTCAGACAAAACACAAACTTACAGAAGTATTTTTTTAATTGTTAGGTAAAATTAATACTATAATGAAAAAGCCATAAAAATAATTATGCTTGTACTTCGGAAGCATTTTGTCTGTTTTCCAAATTAATAATAACAAATAATGTGTATACAAATATTTAATATTTAGTATTACATTTACAATGTCACAAGTTTGCACATAGATGTTTAAGAAATTGTAAGCTGTAGATTACTAATTTGCTAAAAATGAAACTTGAATAAGTTATCATTTCTTTACGCGGACTACTTTACGGTTTTAAGTTTTTGAACAATAAAAAGTAGGACAAACAAGTCGGACATTGTTTTATTTTTATGCCAAAACAATCCGAGAAAATCCCAGCTTTTCACTAAAATAAATAACATTTTGTGCAATATGGTATCCATTTTTATAACTTCTTCGTTACCTTAATTCTTATATATTTTAACCAGAAATTAATTATCTTTAATGTTTCATTGAAAAAAGCAAACTATATATTTCTGTTGTTGCTATTGAGGGTCTGCTAATATATTGTATTTATTAAACATTTATATTTGGAAAGAAAAATGTAAATATGATCCTTCCACTTGCAAGTTTAAAAGTGTATTTTAATACATTTTAAAAAGAATGCTGCATTCCCCAAGAACATAGGGGTCTAACTTTTAACTGTGTGGTCCGCGCCACGTTTAACTTTCAACGCGGTGGTTCGTGGACCACATAAAGGTTGTGTACCACTCGTTTAGAGATATTAAGTAAAATGTACTCAGTTTTGAATACATTCGATGCTTATCATGGCTCCGTGTACATAAATTTCATTTCTGAAAGAGACATGTCCTTAAAAATGAGTACAATTAGCAGTTGCTTACCTACATAGGCTGTCTTCATAAATCTCTTTCAATAAATATCAACAACTACAACCAAGACTTACAGGGAATCGAACCCAAATCCTCAAGATTATCGTTACAAATTATTAATTATTTTTTTAAGTATATTCTTTCTGTTTATATCCTAATAAAATAAAGCTTGCTTGTGCACTGGTAAAAAGAACGATATGTTATTTCGAGAAATAACGATATTTATTTTAATAAAATTCCAAATTACTTTTATGTTTTAATATATGTCTACACTGTTAAAAATCATTACGACCTTGCACCAAATTTTAGCTGCAACCAGCATTTGGTGCTTAATTCCACCCTTTTTGTTTCCTCTGTGTGTTGTTTCCTCTTCACCATGTGTGAGTGTTTCCTCTTCACCATCGTGTGAGTGTTTCCTCTTCACCATTTTATGGTGAAACGTTGAACCAAAATTCGAGTTTTATGATTTTTATAATTTGGTTGGGATGCCTGTATATTTTGTTGGATGTTCTGAACAACTTTCTAGTATTTTTGTAGCGAAACTGGAAACCCTCCGATCACAAGATCACTATTTTTTTTACTTTTCTTTGTTAAGTCCATCGCACGGGATCGAACTAGCAATCCTCTGATTACCAGCTGAACGCCTTTATCCACTAGGCCCTGTCTTTGTATTGCTTGGAGAGGATTCACCGGTTTGTTGATGTAGCGACAGTGAATATTTCGGTTGCCGTTAAAGAGAAGTGGAACCAATTATTGATGAAACTTCCGCTTATTTCCCTATAAGGATTTTTTGTTCAACCTATACTGCACCCTAATATGGTGTAACTTGCTGGATACCTCTGTTTTGCACCAATATATGGCACAACGGTGAACTGAAATTTTTAACAGTGTACATCTTCTATAATCCTTATTATAAGTAGAAACTATTACAATCGAAGGGTTACATAGTCTACGATTAAGTCTAAGAGAAGTTATAAATTTCAAATAATCAATCAAAATATTCCCATCTTTAAGAGACAAGATTAAACATCTTTCACAGTATGACATCAATAGGTTACAATGTGACAAGAACAGGAAACATCATAATTTGTCAGTATCTTTATTCTTTTCCCTTGATAGCTCAATGTCTACTCTTTGATCGTTAATCTTTTACATTAAGTATTTATGACGATAAATAGCGTTCCATGTAAGTGTATTTCTCTAAGATTGCTGAGCTACAGAGCCAATAGTGATTCCAAAACGCTGCGTTACTATATTACTTGTAGCGGTTTATACTAGTAACTAAATAGTTTTCTATTCTGTTATTTATTTTTAGACATAATTTTTACTCTTTCTGAACTGTTGGGTTTGTGAAATGATGCAAAATTAAAAAGATTCATCAGTAGGAAAATTGTAGGTGAATACAGGGTGATCACAAGTTATTGAGCAATGGTCTTTGTTTGTCTGTATAGATAGATTATACACATGTACAGGGTGATCACAAGTTATTGAACAATGGCCTTTGTTTGTCTGTATAGATAGATGATACACATGTACAGGGCGATCACAAGTTATTGAGCAATGGTCTTTGTTTGTCTGTAAGGATAGATGATACACATGTACAGGGCGATCACAAGTTATTGAGCAATGGTCTTTGTTTGTCTGTATAGATAGATGATACACATGTACAGGGTGATCACAAGTTATTGAACAATGGCCTTTGTTTGTCTGTATAGATAGATGATACACATGTACAGGGCGATCACAAGTTATTGAGCAATGGTCTTTGTTTGTCTGTATAGATAGATGATACACATGTACAGGGCGATCACAAGTTATTGAGCAATGGTCTTTGTTTGTCTGTATAGATAGATGATACACATGTACAGGGTGATCACAAGTTATTGAGCAATGGTCTTTGTTTGTCTGTATAGATAGATGATACACATGTACAGGGTGATCACAAGTTATTGAGCAATGGCCTTTGTTTGTCTGTATAGATAGATGATACACATGTACAGGGTGATCACAAGTTATTGAGCAATGGCCTTTGTTTGTCTGTATAGATAGATGATACACATGTACAGGGTGATCACAAGTTATTGAGCAATGACCTTTGTTTGTCTGTATAGATAGATGATACACATGTACAGGGTGATCACAAGTTATTGAGCAATGGCCTTTGTTTGTCTGTATAGATAGATGATACACATGATAAATCATTCATTTTGCTGGAATTTAACTACGTTTTTTGTTGATGTTAAAACTAAGCCACTTGTCTAAAATATAAACGAAGTATTGAGTAAAAATAATGTTTTATTATACCAAGAGAGCTAAATATGATTCAGTCAAACACGCTTAAAATTTTTTGACCACCCTATATAATATACAAGATTATGATTATTATTACAAGAAAGTGAAAAGATTCATCAGTAGGAAAATTGTAGGTGAATTTTATATACAGGGTGATCATTAGTTATTGAGCAATGGTCTTTGTTTGTCTGTATAGATAGATGATACACATGATAAATCATTCATTTTGCTGGAACTTGACTACGTTTTTTGTTTATGTTAAAGCTAAGTCACTTGTTTAAAATATAAACAAAGTTTTGAGTAAAAAAAACTGTTTTATTATGCCAATAGAGCTGAATGTGATTCAGTCAAACACGCTTAACAATTTTTGACCACCCTATATATATATACAAGAAAATGATTATTTTAAAAATTTGCAATATTAAACCATTGTTAAATTAGAATTGAAAAGTAACATATGTAATGAATGAAAAGTAATAAAACTAAAATTAATAAAGTAATAATTATAATAAATAATTTATTAAAAGGTGGAAGACTTAAATGGTACATCGAAAATATTTAAGATCGCATTATATAAACCAAAAGTAACTAAATATGTACAGAAATAATTATTACAAATTATTTAAAATATATACAAAATGTTGTCCATCAGATTTGACAGATTAATTAATGAATATATATGGAAAAATTATAAACTGTTTTATGTTTTTTATCTCGTTCGTTCGAAGAATAAAATCGAATTTTTTTTATCCATTTTCCCTTATCTTATAACATTGGCCACAGGTAAAAAATACCCAATACTAATTATGAGTCATCAAATCATGATCTTTAAAGAAATGTATTTTTATAGAAAACCTCTACTTAAAGGATAGTCATACCTCTAAGAAATATTTTTTTTTTTAATTTAAAACAAATTGATATGAAAATTTTATTATAGGAATACTTTTGCTTCCTGAACTGCAGAGAAACCCATATAAAATATATTCTTTTTGTTAGTTTTCAATATTTCAAATGCAATTCGAGACGTGACCAGAAGTTAAACTATGAAAAATGTCCGTTCACAGTCGCTAGGCATATTGAAATGGTAAATAAAAATTATTTCTATTTCTCATAAAAAAAAACAGTTATTTCGTCAGAATTTTGATTTACAAAATACATTTCTCAATTTTTTCGCAAGGAAATTGCTTTTTTTTATATGCATTCAATCCATATTAAAATCCAAGTTAAAAGGATATAGGAGTTTCATATACATCAAGTAAAAACAAAGGAACTCTTTTTTGACAGTTTAATAAAGTAATATATTTAAAACACATACGAAAACTCCACTATGTCAGTTTAGGCTATATATATATAAGAACAATCAAACATTATTTCAGAAGATATTACACAGTGATACAATTTTATTCAATTTTGCAATTTAATTGTTCGTATATTAAGTGAATACAAAAAAATAGAGATACTGTCTGATGCCACAGATGCAATTATGAAGTAATGTCAAAAACGTCGTCGAAAAAATAACTAAAAGTTTTCTGTATTTTCTGTAAAATAATACGTACTTAAAAATGAGTACCTGAACCGACTCATTTTTGAGTGCAATTGCATCGTAATTGAGCGATCACGTACTCAAATGTAAGTAATCGTAGTTTCTAAAAAATGAGCGCGATTTAAAAATTTTAATCTCAGCTTCTGTTCAAGCCATCTTAACAAAGCGACTTGACAAACTTAAAATAGTTATACTGTGATGTTTTTGAACATTTGATGTCGGTTGCTTAAATGTAAACTGAGTTATTACAACTCAATTATATTATTTCTCATTTTTTTAACATTTCTTTTATTTATAACGTCTTCAAATCGCCCTGGTAGTTTAACTGATAAGACACTTGACTCCGGTGCTTGAGGATTTAGGTTCAATTCCCGGCAAGTCTTGGTTGTAATTGTCGATATTTATTGAAAGTGATTTATGAAGACAACCTATGTAAGAAAGAAAATGCTTATTGTACTCATTTTTGAGTTTATGTCTCTTTCAAAAATGAAACTTATGTACTCGGAGCCATGATAAGCATAGAATTTATTCAAAGCTGAGTACATTTCACTTATTTTTGAGTACCTATTTTTAACGGTATACAATTTTCCAAACAAATATTTCAATTAACTTGAAATGTTTGTGCATTTTCCAAGCAAATTCAACACGTGTACATTTTGTCCCAAACATTTAGAGCCCTTGTATAATATAATGCACAATTATTCAACCCTTTTATTTCACCAAATGCCCTTAAATCTGCATCATACAAGAATGTGGAATTTGTTTACTTCTAACGTAATACCACATTAAATGCATAGTTTAACTAAAGCTTAAATGGAACTATCTGAAAAATGTGACACACTGCAACTCCGGTATTTAAAGCCTAAATATCCCTGAAACTCCGGACTCAATTTAATTACGAAACATTCTTTTCGGTAAATCAAAGTCTTGTTAATCTATGTTTAAAAAATATATTATATACCTGCTCATTTAAATCTTGACAATATTTGGAGCATGAAATTCGAAGTGGTTTCAAAATAATTTAGGATTTCCGCGTAAGAAAATTCTAAAGAACGTTCCTTTGAAGTTTTTGATTTTCTAGAATGCAAGATATTCGTTATAAAAACGCCCCTTTTTTACTTTTTTCAAAAGCAAAAAGTAAATATTTCCTCATTTTTAAATATAAAGCCCCCCCCCCCATGTACTTTCTTTGAGCCCTTCCTAGTTTTATACTACGTATTAAGTTATTAAGACTGTAACATATTCAAGGCATTTGCGTATAATTATTTAAAATAACTGAGCTTGAACAAACTATGAAAGACACTATCAAGCACTTGTTTGTCTTTCTGCGAAAAGATTGAAACATTAAAGCTTTGAAAATTCATCGTGTGTCAATTTATACAAGGTGAATAAACATATAGGTAACACTTTGATTATGTACATAAGCTTTCTTTCTTTCACGATAGTAGATAAAACTTGCTTGTTACACTGTGCCATATAATTAAATTTTCATTGTGATTGTTAAAGGTAAATCGGTTATCATATCTTAATAAAAGAGGAATCCAATGTATTTACCTTAATAACACATTGAAATTTCAATTTCGTTTTGAAATATCAATCTGGTTTGACTGTTTAAGCATAATAATACATTTTTTAACTAGTGCATAATTATGTTTATTTATTATTGTATATTTTAATGGAATTGTGTATTTTAAAGATCATATATAATATTTCTATAGTATTTTCCCTTTTACGCCCTTTGTACTCAATTGATCTTAACACATGGGTAAAAACAATTATAATTATTTTCAGGAGCAGTGACGTATCGTACATTCATCTAATAAATATAAACGTTTTTTTGCGTATAAATGAGTATAAAATAGTTTATTTGAATTTTGTTTTAAAACAAACCGGTCATAATGCTGCCATCTATGAATGAGCAGAAGTGATACACTTTTATGATTTTTTGGCTATAACAAATACGTTTAAATAAACCGTAGATAATGCTGCCATCTATGAATGATCAGAAGCGTTACACTTTTATGATTTTTTGACTATAAGAAATGCGATAATATATATATCGCCCTTACAATGAATGGGTGTGTGCTTGTGGGCGGTGTCAGGCGATAATTATCGCACGGTCATGCATGTATTTAGGATTTCTTCAACCTTTTCTGTTTAAATTTATCATTGTTGTTATTATTTATAATCATTGTTGTTATTATAAATAACTTAATGTTATTATTTATATTATATAAAGAATAACATTAAGTTTCACAAATTAGTTTGACTTTTTTTCAAGTGAATAAATAATACAGTGACCATGAATGATTTATAATTTTAACTAATTTTTTTTTAATTTGTAATTGCCTAAAATTAAAAAGCAACTTATTGTTTATAATTAATTGCTCCTTTTTGAAAAAAAATGGTGTAAAATCTAAGATCATGCGACCATTTCCCAATTTTCTGTGATTTCTCTTAAATGAAAAAGAATTCATTCATTGTTAAGAAAAGATGCTAAAATTTATCGAAATAATCGGTAAACATTATTAGAAAGAATTCTATAGGTTAAAATTATTGCCCAAAATGACGAAATATTTACGTCAGTTTTTTACGAAATGTACAAAACGACAACATATTTTATGATTTTCGACAAATTTATTTTAATGATACCTTAGTCAAAATAGAATACATATTTTTTTAATTTGTTCTTGAATTAGACACAGGTTAATTTTCAAGCTGTTCAAATATTCTTATAGTCAAAATTATCGTGTTGATGATATAAATACCAGACAATCTAATATTTTTTTTATATCTTAATAATATTATACTTTTAAATAAAAATTTATAAATTAAAATTAATAATCAATGTTTCCTAAAATATCAACAAACGTTTTCAAAAAACTTTATTCAAATCTAACTTTTCATCATATTGACGATTTCCTAACATGATGATTTTTTTTACCATTTAACCAACAATTATGAGAAATAAAAAATTAGTATTACTGTTTGAACATTTGTAATCAAAAACCAAAATAAATATTAATCGAATCCGTATTGGTTTAATACTTTAGGAGCAAAGTGGATGGATTTTATAATTGAAAAACACGGGATTGAACAAAAAAGTATTTTCTATCACTTCAGCTCATGTATGATTTCCAAAACTCTGAAATATTTCATATCAAAGGAGTTTTGCCAAAAAAAAAACGAGTCATTCCGAATTTTTTTCTTCTTTAAATTTATGAGAGTTTGATCCGAACAGAGCTTAAATATTTCTTTTCTTTAGCTAAAAGTGACATTTGTAAAGTGATAAATTCCAATTAAAAATTAAATGTTTCGATTGAATGATGCCGGTCATTCTCGACTTGATGATAATTTAGGCGATAAGACAGAGGTTGTTTTGTGATTTTCATGTATGATTTCCAAAACTCTGAAATATTTCATATCAAAGGATTTTTGCCAAAAAAAACGAGTCATTCCGAATTTTTATCTTCTTTAAATTTATGAGAGTTTGATCCAAATAGAGCTTAAATATTTCTTTTCTTGAGCTAAAAGTGACATTTGTAAAGTGATAAATTCCAATTAAAAATGAAATGTTTCGATTGAATGATGCCGGTTATTCTCGACTTGATCATAATTTAAGCGATAAGACAGAGGTTGTTTTGTGATTTTCATGTGTGATTTTCAAAACTCTGAAATATATCATATCAAAGGATTTTTGCCAAAAAAAACGAGTCATTCCGAATTTTTATCTTCTTTAAATTTATGAGAGTTTGATCCGAACAGAGCTTAAATATTTATTTTCTTTAGCTAAAAGTGACATTTGTAAAGTGATAAATTCCGATTAAAAATGAAATGTTTCGATTGAATGATGCCGGTCATTCTCGACTTGATGATAATTTAGGCGATAAGACAGAGGTTGTTTTGTGATTTTCATGTGTGATTTTCAAAACTCTGAAATATTTCATATTAAAGGATTTTGCCAAAAAAAACGAGTCATTCCGAATTTTTTTCTTCTTTAAATTTATGAGAGTTTGATCCGAACAGAGCTTAAATATTTCTTTTCTTTAGCTAAAAGTGACATTTGTAAAGTGATAAATTCCGATTAAAAATGAAATGTTTCGATTGAATGATGCCGGTCATTCTCGACTTGATGATAATTTAGGCGATAAGACAGAGGTTGTTTTGTGATTTTCATGTATGATTTCCAAAACTCTGAAATATTTCATATCAAAGGATTTTTGCCAAAAAAAACGAGTCATTCCGAATTTTTTTCTTCTTTAAATTTATGAGAGTTTGATCCGAACAGAGCTTAAATATTTCTTTTCTTTGGCTAAAACTGACATTTGTAAAGTGATAAATTCCGATTAAAAATGAAATGTTTCGATTGAGCGATATCGGTCAGTCATGAATTGATGATAATTTAGGTGATAAGACAGATATAGGGTTTACTTTTACAATAAAGACTCTTTTTTTTGAAGTTTTTCTTTAGTGAAATATTAATATGCGATTCAGTGGAAGAAAAATAATCAAATACATTTTGTAGTGTTGTGAGGAGCTGTCTTAAGGAAAGATGCGATTTAAAACCTAAAAATATTTTTTTTTATTTATTAAATTTATTTTGAATATTGAATATCTAAACTTCGATATCCTAGTGTTTCAATATACTTTTTAGTACTATATAGAAAATATCAAAACAAAATGTAGCTATATATATTAAAAAAATTTACACTGTAAAAAAAGGAACTTCAAAATGAGCACCTGAACCTAATCGTTTTTCTTTGAATACAATTGCATCATAAATGAACTATGACGTACTCAAATTTAAGTAATCGTACTTTCGCTAAAATGAACAGTGTGATTTAATATTGCTAATCTCAGCTACGGTTCAAGCCATCCTAACAAAGCGAGCTCACAAACTTAGAATAATTGTTCAGAAGATGGTTTTCCACATTATTTTATATCGATTGCTTAAATCTAAACTGAGATATTACCACTCAATTGTCTTACATTCCATTCTTTTGGCACACCATTTTAAAATTTCTTCTGTTGATAACTTTTTCAAGTCGCCATGGCAGTTTAAAGTATAAGGCTCTGAACTGCGGTGCCTGAATATATGGGTTCGATTTTCGGTAAATCTTGGTTGTAATTGTCGATATTTATTGAAATGAATTTATGAAGGAAGCCTATGTAGGCTAGAATATGCTATTTTTACTCACTGTAATCATTTTTGAGTACAATTCTTTTTCAAAATTGAAACTTATGTACTTGGGGTCATGATAGGCATCGAATGTAATAAAAAATGAGTACATTTTACTTATTTTTGAGTACCCAATTTTAAAAGTGTACTTTTTAACGTATTTAATACTGTATACTTCCAACTTCATAAAACTAATTATTGACAAGTGAAAGCATTGCTTTTAAAACATTTTATTCCAAAAACAAGAACTACACTTACCCATTTCCATTCATTATATTCAGAAACTAGTTTTCAATTGAAACCACATCTTAATAACGTCTCCATTAAATTGAACGGAAAAGCTTCGAGCACAAAAGACATTGTTCTTCAATGAATACTTAACAGAAGCAAACGATTAGAATGCTTAACCTCATATAGAGTTTTGCTAACTACTCACTTAAAAGAAAGCTTGATTAAAATTCAGGGGTTAGCAAATAAAAAGTTTTCTTAATGAATATTTAAATGTGGCTGGGAGACAGAGTTTCCGATGTGATCTAAGGAAATGCTTTTAAAATAAAATAAAATAGGGAAAAAGATTTTGCGATGTACTTTAAATACAAAATTATTTTATATTTTTTTAACATCGTTTATATTCAAGATGTACTGTATTTTGTATTTAAACTGCAAAATACTATTTCTTCATATGGAGTTAATTCAAACGACGCACCAATAAGATAAATACATTTAACACATAATAATAACGGTTGTAGTAGAATTTCAGTTTTTAAATTTCGGAAGATACTCTGTATTTTTAATAACATTTCATGAGATGAGTCCACGATGAAATAGCTATAATGTCGGATCGTATTTATTTGGATATTATCTGAAGTATCCGGCGTTACTGGGGGAAAAAATTAATGATATTTTTACTTATAAAACGATATTTTGTTCATCCATTGGTGAATTTGTTATTCATTTAGCGACACCTTTATTCATTTAGCGACATTTTTATTCATTTGGCGATATTTTTAATTCTTTTGGCGATATTTTTATTCCCTTTACGACATTTTGGCGATATATTGGGGAAATTTACTCATCAGCCAATCAGAATGCATCGTTCATCCATCCTCATAGCTAACTATGTAAGATATGTTACCGTTTAACAATATTGAAATATTGTATTGTTACAGTATTGCATTAATTATATATTAAGTTTTAAGAAATTATAATTAGGTTTTAGGAAAAGGGAGATAGAAGTGGTTGTTCCATTTACGCAATGACTTTCCCCTTTTTTTAAAGGTCAAGTATACACAATTATACAAAATTTCATGAAGGTCGGAATAAAATTATATATGTATATATTTATATATATATATATATATATATATATATATATATATATATATATATATATATATATATATATATATATATATATATATATATATATATATATATATATATATATATATATATATATATATATATATATATATATATATATATAAAGAAAGCTCGTTTCTTGCCAATGTCGGACAATCCTCAAAAGTTATTTGTTTTCGTTTTTTGTTATTTTATTATAAGAAAGCCCATTATATTTCGTCTACCTAAAAAGTTAAATCATTTCCTTCCGAGATAAAACCACATGTCTATGACACTTTCCCAACGATATAGCATGACGTTGTAACAAAGTTTCTAAACTAGTCATAAATATTGGATATAAGTTTCAAGGCTCATAATGGTCCAAAAAGGTTTTGTAATATTTTCAACGGATTTGACAGGATACCAAGATAAGTAGATGGAAAGATTCCAATATATATATATATATATATATATATATATATATATATATATATATATATATATATATATATATATATATATATATATATATATATATATATATATATATATATATATATATATATATATATGATCGTATGTGTTGATGTTTTGTTACAATTGAAGAGACAAGTGGAAGAGGGGCTTTACTAACATATTTGGAAAAAAATCGTTCCAATTTTTTCCTTGGCGACAAATAGTGGATGTTCAACAGAAAGCGACCCTTTTCTTCTCGAATATTGTCAGTGAAAAAGCTGCTTATCATTGAAAATGATTTTTGTCAGTTAACTCCTTCTTCCATCTTCAATTGTTTTCGTTGATTTTGTTGTTGTTGTTGCTATTAGTTGTAACTATCTTATGGCTTCTGAAACCAGTTCCAAAGTAGTGCCTGACAAAATTTTATATTATAGATTCGTAATGAACTTAATGCTTGATTACATCACCAAGTGCACTGATGATAGTTTGAATCTTATTGGGCACTCTGTCAATATAGGTTAGAATACCATCTGTAGTGATTTTGGTCCTTTTGTATATCAATTTGGCCGTCATTTCCAATACTGACTGCGGTTGTGCAACACTGAGCTTGACAGAAAATTCCAAAGCAACTCAAATTTTCCCAATGACATTGGTCTGATGTCAAGTGAACTGGCCAAAGGAGGTGTCGGTCATCAACTTCATGTTCTACGAATCATTCAAAGGCACAATTGTGGTGTTGGTAGACATATTCGGGACCCTCCTTCATGCAGAAAGTCCACATGAGAGACGATGTAGATATACAGTAGAAGTCCAATTATCCGGATCAATTGGGGTTTTTTTGGTTTGGTTTTGGTTAATTAACGTCGCACTAGAGCTGCACAGTGGGCTATTGGCGACGGTTCGGGGTCTTTCTCGAAGGAAAGACCAGGGAACACGTACACATTCACACACACATTCATTCATACCTGCTCCTCGTTATTTTAGAACCATGGTCAGATGACGAGGAAACACCTGAACTGGCACCCAACGCCTTCAATAGACGTCGGGACTTTGGACCCCGATCAGATTTATCGTGCACCAGTCCCGTATACACGGCGTTAATTTTTGCGGATGTTCCGGATCAATTGGGAAAAAACCCATCCGGATAATCGAATATACGGATTATTCGATCACTCACGAAGAAAAGGATATTTCTTAGTAATAAAAAAAAATTGCTTTAGTATGCAATGTAATTTAATGAATATTAAAACAATGTCATTATCCGATAAGAAACTTTTAAAATGTGAATTTTACACCGGATAACTGGAGTTCGGATAATTGGAGTTCTAATCTAGTCCACAGTCGTCATTCGAGTTTTGAGTTGCTACAGTGGTCCAACGTTAAAGTCGCTTAAATACACTTCCCAAAACAACACGTTCGTAATATTTTGTATGATGTGTTTAACGCCTCTTTTTATCAAGGCGACATTATACTATACACTCGGGGACAAGCTAAGTTAAACCTGAAGCGGAAGCTATGATATAATATTCAATTGCTTTAGGCTCAACTTAGGTTGTCCCCAAGTACAGTGTTATTTTGCTTGATTACATCAATGACTTGATTACGGTCGTTGTTGACGTTTCTTTCTTATTATTGTAGTTACTTGCATTATTATTATATGTCACTGTTATTACTGTTGCTGTTTTTACTGAATATGATGTTTTTTTTCTTCCAGAATCGTGTCGAGGCTGAACTGGAGAGTGCGAATAACACTATCAAACCGAACATTCGTGCCCCACCCCCTTCCCCCGACTTGCAACGTGGCGCAGAGCTCACTCAGTTTATCCCTCCCCCGCCCATCTTCTCCCCCACCCCTCCGATGTCACCATGCACCACCCCCACCTTCATTCCCCTGCAAGAGACTGGCAAATCATCGATGAAACAACAGGAAGAAGAAAATGAGTGAGTCACGATCATTTTCTAGTAACATTTTGGACTTTTTTGGACTTGCGTGATTCATTATTATTTTGTTTACAACTTTAACTATTTAACGTGATTCACGCTAACAATAAATTTTTATCTTCGGATGTGTTATTAACTGTTCTTTTCTTGTGCAATCTTGATATTTTTTTAGAAAAATCAAGTATATTTTTAATTCATTCCCACTGTTACTTCTAAGGTGACAAAATAACGACTTGTTAATTTTCCCCTGTTCTTCAAAATGAACGAGAACAGCATGTTCTCGAATTTAACACATTGCGCCCCAAGAACACTTTGCGATTTGTGTTCTTTCTATGGAACAGTTATTCCTCTTTACTGTCTTTTCCACAGATTTATTTTTATACTCAAAAAGGGAAATATTCCTAACCTGTTTTGTATTTGCAAGAGAACAAGTTGAAAACAATATTGATGTTCTAAACACAAGATCATGCTGTTCTCGTTTATTTTAAAGAACAGGGAAACAAAAGAACTGGTCGTTATGTCGGCGCCTGAGAGGCGACATCGCAGTGCAAAGGGTCAAAATACTGCTTTTTATCTTTTTTATTCTCCAATCAACTACTAAACAGATTATAATTTTTTTTTATCAAGAGCACCAAAAAGTTCAGGCAAAAGAACAGAAACTTTTGTAATTGTTCCGTAAAAATAACTTATATGTCAAAGAGATTCTTGTACTGCAAAATGTTAAATGAATGTTGAGCTTTGGATAAATTATACAATCATGACCTAGTTTCAGTCATAACAGATTAGTTTTTTAAAGATATTCACCCATTTCTTATAAAATACGAACATAAATAGATCTACAAGTATGAATTATGCATTTGAATACATGATATATGTCTCTGTTTCAAAAAGGTTTCTTCAACCTAATTTTTCGAAACAGATATATTGGAGTCACTGAACTTGGAGTTTCATTCCGAAAACATTTGTGGTCAAGAACATTACTCATCATTTTGGAGTTGCTAGTGATTAAAACGAAATTAAGCTAATTAAAAATACCAATACCATCATTTTGGAAGTGATATTTTTGAATCTCATAGGTGATTCTTATTATTAATTAATAATATTTTAATTGACAAACTTCCATTTATATTTGAGACATCTATTAATAAACGTTGTTAAATGAAACAATAAGCTTACATAATTACTAACTGTACAAGTATATTAAATAATTCTGTATGCTTATTAATTATTACTACTTATTAATAGTTTTCAGTTTCAAAGAAATATTATACTTTTGAACTGAATTTAACTTTAATGCTAAACAATATAAATTTGGCAGCTTTTAAAATGTTTTAAATTTTTAACTTGTAAAAATTGCAACTCAATTTTTATAAAGAATAAATAAAAAAAATATTCATTTAATTCTGATTATAAACCAAAAATATTATGGTTTCAGAAGTCAATGATAACATATAGAGACATTTATTCATACACAACTATACGCTAATTTAAATATTGTTTACGTTGAAAAATTTTATGTTGATAAACTAAAAAATAAATAATATTTTTCATCGAGTCGTATAAGGTCGTTAGGATGTAAAACTTAAAATCAGGTGCATTGATGCATACTGATTTTAATTTAAATTTTCATACATGCAGAAAATTTCTAAAATTGAATTTATTTAATACAGAATACACCCACAAAAAATAATTACTTGAGATATTGACGATTTGAATCAAAGATCTTTCTAAAATTTAAGTCTCAAAGAACCAGATATTCTAAATATAAATATGAATTTCCATCAAACGGAGTCTTTTGAATACTGTCGCCCCCTGAAAAGCAACTTAATGGATTTTCGATTTCATAACGAGTCTAGCACTAGAAACTGACTTTTAACTTCAGAAGAAATGTAATTATAATCACGGAGAACTGTCGATATTTTAGAAAGCGAAATTTAACAAGATTAAAATGAATGCCAATCTTCTTGATGTGAGGAAATGCTATTTCTCTTGGTTTGTCCGTGTGTTAAACGTGTATCCAATAAATTCATTAACATTTCCTATTGGGGTTCTTGCATTGCTTTTAAGAAATTGCATTTTCGTTTAGATATGTTCAATATACATATTGAATTTGTTGAAGAACTATCATCAAATCATAAAAGTGCTTTATTATATAGTGCTTGAAATTTTATAGAAATGTTATTTTCATCAATAGTATACATGATGAAAATCTAATAGAGTTATGTTTTTTTCATTCGACACTTTTCCCTTATACTCATAATTGATTATTGTATACTTTGTGTGTTTTCTTTATCGTTTGAATTGTATTTCATGTAGCAATTATTGTTGTTTACATTTTCATTACTTTTATCACATTTGTGTTTATTTACAATTCTATAAATTATTGTGTAGTAGGCAACTTAATGTTTTAAATTTTCAAATGATATTTAATATAAATTTAAGGAGAAAGAGGCCAGGTACTATAAAGAGATAGAGCTTTTTAAGAAATATCAAATAATTATTACAATAGGATACTTCATAATGTCTACAAATATATATATGAAAACAGTTTTTATTAAAAATATTTTATTTTTGATATTTATCTTAACGAATTTATAACCTTTATTCAAAGTTCTATGGAATTTTTTTTTTAAATTTAATATTATTCCAAGTATTATAAATTCACTAAACATCCATTGGCATTTTAGAATATACAAAATTATATATAATTGCAATTTCATTGCATAAAACAACTATATTGTTTCAAATTTTGTACAATAATTTTTATATAATTAAAGGTAATAAAAGGTAAATTGCAGTTAATGAATTTGTATAAAAGTTTACAATTATTACAAAACTTTTAGTATAAAATTAATTTATTTTCAGAAAGATTTAATGATGATTTAAGCATAATCAGAATAATTAAGACTATATAGATCTTTAATAACACTACATTTTAAGATAATACAAAAATAATAATTTTAAATAAATTTTTAATTACTTATGTATTTTTGCAAATTTTGTAAAATATACAAAACAATAATACAAATATTTTATGTATAAAAGCGAAAACATTTATTTTCTCAAATGAGAATATATTTTGTTAATATAAATTAATTTTTAAAAAACTGTTTTAAGGCCGATATACAAAAAATATCTTAATAATAAGCATCATTAAAATGTACAATAACGCTTGCAATTAAAACTAATTTACATAAATAAGAACTATTATAAATGCCAATGATTTGCATATCATTAAACAATAAGTTAACTGTGCAATTTTTGTATTACAAATTCTTATTATTTAAAAAAAATCATATAAATTTGATTTTGAGTATCTTCCTTTGTTACGTTTTTAGGGAAACGGGTTTAAGCCATCCTACTAAGGTTCACTGGGCTCCTGACGTTGGCTGCGAGTTCTACAGAGACGCTGTGTGGCGTCTTAATTATAAAACTCCTTGAAAAAATATCTTAATAATAAAAATCCTTGAAATGCATGCTAACGCGTGCAACTAAAACTAATTTACTTAATAAAAATCAATGATTTGTATATCATTAAACTGTGCAATTTTTGTATGCAATTTCTTATTATTTAAAAAAGATCATATAAATTTGATTTTGAGTATCTTCCTTTGTTACGTTTCTAGGGAAACGGGCTTAAGCCATCCCACTAAGGTCCACTGGGCTCCTGACGTTGGCTGCGAGCACTACAGAGACGCTGTGTGGTGTCTTAATAATAAAAATTTTTGAAAAAATATCTCAATAATAAAAATCCTTGAAATGCATGATAACGCGTGCAACTAAAACTAATTTACTTCATAAAATCAATGATTTGTATATCATTAGACTGCAATTTTTGTATTACAATTTCTTATTATTTAAAAAAACTGATATAAAATTGATTTTGAGTGTCTCCCTTTGTTACGTTTTTAGGGAAACTGGCTTAAGCCATCCCACTAAGGTTCATTGGGCTCCTGACGTTGGCTGCGAGCACGACAGAGACGCTGTGTGGCTCTGATGGTAACTTTCGCTTCTCCAAAGCCAGCGGCTGATCCTGAAGACACCCAAATAACAAGCAGCTTTTACGTTTTTAAAGCCACTTAATGTAAACGCGAAGCGAGTCGTTTCAAAAGTACCATGTAAAACGGTTTCGAAGTTGGCTAAAAGTGTAAACGCTGCCTTGAAACTTAAATTATATCAAAATTGCGATATTGAGATATACAAATATTTTGAAACTATTATTAAATGGACAGCTTCAGCCTCAGCCGCATGCTTTTGCGGAGAAGAACTATCGTGATGCTGACGTTAATAAAGAATTCCAACGCTTCACACCGGTAACTGTTGCCTGCAACTGTTATCGGTAACTGTTACCAGTAACTGTTAGTCACTATGAAAGTCAAAGTTGAACGGAAGATATGCAGGAAATAGAGAGTGACTGCAGGATAATCATTGGATACAGGGTCCTTTCGATTACGAAGTTGTATCAAAGTTCCAAGATAATGTTTCCCTAATGGAAACCTTAAAGCAACATTTTAGTAAGAATAATACTTTAAACGAGTTGCCAAAGAAAATGACTGTTTTATAAATGTTCTTTAATAAGGAAATATAAAAGAGTTCCTACACTCTCCCGTTTCACTAAGAGACTCTACGGTGGATGTAGAATGGCGGATATTAATGGAAAGGTTGTAGTTTTAACTACAATGGATAATAAGTTTAAATGGAAGAAGTCATCTACTTCTTTCAATGTGATCTTGAAAATTTTATAAATTCCAACAAGTTAAATACTTAGCTCTATTTATTGTAAAACCACACGATATAAAGTGAAACACAGAACTTGACTTTTCACCTGGTTATGATAATTTAAAACTAGAAAGAGCCTCACCCCGAATAGTAAAGGTGTTTAGACTACAACAAGTATGTATATAAAGGAACGATGGCACCCAATGAAGATTGCAATGTGATTCGTTGCTTTCTGGTATTCAAACTTTGTAATGAGAAGCGTACCTTACAAAATATGTTCGCCATAAATATGTCGATCATATTGAAAAAAGTCATTATAACAACTTATTCAACGTGTTATAACTTTGAAAATTTCATGATGTAAAGTGACTGCTTTTAAAGTAGTCAACTGTTGATGAGTCATCATTCAGATAAATAACATTCCTGATTTCTGATTATTTTATGTTAAATCGTGTGATTTTTCATCTTAAAACATAATAAACAATGACAAAGGCAACTGAAATCAGTTCGCACAACTTTTGGATTCGGTATTTATATCAAAAACTATATTTACGTTTTTAATATTTATCAATCATCTAAATTGATTATATTTATTTATTCTTTTGTTTAATTGAAGTTTTGAATTTGTGAAGTTGAATTCCAAAATATATTTAATTAACAGAGTAGTAAGCATATTTGTGAATGCCACTGATTCACATTAAGCTTAAGGTAAAAGATGAGTCCTAACAAAATGCGATTAATCCAACCTTCTACCCAAATGGAAACAAAACACAAAAACTTTATGAATGTGATTGGGCAGAACGCAATGTTCTATAAGACGAGTTTTTATCTTATGTGATTGGGTATTTAACATTTTCAGCTACTTATGCTGTGTTCAAGCAGCTTCTGTGGTTGGGCCAACTGAACTTTTAACCATGTTTTATTTACATAGAAGACACGGTCACATAAAAGTTTTGAATTCTTGACTCAATGACCTTGGAACTGTTCGGTGAAATGTTGCCCCATTACTTTCCTACAAGCGTTGGCACGTTTCGGAATTTCCCGCCTAAAACGCGCGATAAAACTTAAATGTGGCCATGCCTTCAACTAAGAGCACTCGACAGGTTTACATTAAGACATAATAAACCTAAATCAAATGATTTATCTGCGAAGAAAAGGATATCGCAGGGTTTACTTTCTCCAAAGTTTGCTATTAACTTACGTTATTGAAAACGTATTTTTATGAAGAAAAAAACACATTCGTATGTTACTTAAATCAAAATTCAATTAATAATCAAATTATATATATATATATAAATAAAAAAATTGGTGATATTATATATAATATTTAAACAATAATTATTGTTTGCGTGTAAAACGCAATAAATATATATGAGTTTTGTTTAATAATATATATGAGTTTTGTTTATTAATATATATAAAAGCTTTTAACAATCATATTTAATATGACTAAAACCTTTTGAGAAGTTTACGTTCAAAGTGTGTCAGGAACTATTAAAGATAATTTTAGCTATATCGTATATTTAATGGTTATATTTACATGATAACCTCTTAAAATTTATAAAACGAGCTATATATGCCTCTTTTACTACAGCAGTGCAATGCAAAAGAGGATATTTTAACTTCAAAACCGATCTGGCATATGTTTGAACCTAAACGCCTCATGTAAGTTGTATTACATAAATTGGGTTGTTTTATCATAAGCATTGATTTTTTTAACGATACTTTAACTAATTGTGTTAATGTTTCAATGGTTTTGTTTGTAAACGTTCAAAATTGCATTGCTATTGTTGTTGGTTTGATTGAAACACTGTGTTCGTTAAATTAAAGAATAAAATCTAAATGTGTAATCATACGTGTGTATTTCAATACCCAGTTCTACAAATGAAATCGAACAAAAAAGAACATTATTCTAGATTACACGTCTCGAATCGTATTCCATTTTTATTTTCGACTTTTTTACCTTTATTTTTTTATATAGAAATTAATTTGAATTTCCATTTCTTATTTAGAAAACGCACCTGGAACTTTGCTCTCTACACCTGAAACTTTGCTCCTAAAAACAAATAAAAATAAAAAAAAAAACAAAAAAAAAATATTAAAACTTTGCTTTTACTAGTTATTGTCTGTAATTGTAGTAGTACCCTCAATAAAAACCTTCACAAATATCAATACACGCTTGTTACAATTTAAAAAATATATTATCTTAATAAAAAGTCTTTAAAAATTACATATAAACTTTTATCGTTTCAAATCACAAAATTTTAACTTTAAAAATGAAAAGTTTGATAGCTTTGACTTTTCCATGATTGCAATTAATGTATTGTAAAGAGATAAAATATCTTAATATTTTAAATCTGATCTGGAAAAGTTGAAATTATTTTTACTCAAGTTAACAGCTCGAAATGAGTAGGCAAATTTTATACCTGAAGCTAATAAAACGATATTTGTAAGGGTTATGAGTACCGTGTTATCCCATATCCAGCTATTGTTCAAGTGCGTGAAGAATTTTATTTCTAAATAAAACTGGAGAATAATACAACTCATAATTTATTTTCCTATTTTCTCCACGTTAAACCGTAATAACAAACGTCCTTTAATTTATAATATTTGCACCATCGAAAATTCATGAAAATTTAATAATTCGCAAAGTTATCGGATACTTAAAATAAACGTCGGTTTACGTTTCGGATACTGATAAATATTTTCTGAAAATTTCATTTGAAACAAGTTCTCTAAATGTATACAAAACAATACTTTTATTTAAAATCTACAAATGGTATTTATTTCCCAACCTATACTACCGTAAATAATAAATATACGTAATCCAGTAGTAACTAACCTATTTTAAAATGTAACAACTATACAATGAAAATTCAACATATAATTTGTCAAATTAACTATTAACGTTAGACAAAAGGAATTAGGGTAAACAAGTTTATTTTATGTGAACTAAACAATGCTCCTCTTTTATTTGAGAAATTAATTTCGCATAAGTATTGTGTTAAGTGGTGTTTGTAGTGCTACCTCCCCTTAAACCCCACCCTTCTATTGTGGAATAAGTGTTTTGTAGTCTGTGTTGAACTGTCTGTGGATTTCTGTGTGAAACTAAAATACAAAATGTTCAACTTTCCATAAACGTTCATTAAAACCGTAGAAACGGAAATTGAAACACACAGTATGAAGGAAAATATGTATACTTTTTGAACATAAATGTCTACTGCATGTTACTCATATATATATGTTTCTCCATGTAAATGTGTATTATTAAAAAGTATTATTTCATAAAAGAGGGAAAATAAAGAGGAAACAAAAGGAACTATAAAAGGTAAGGAATCGTTAATGTGATAAAGAATATATATGTATATATTAGTTATGATTAAAGTATGCTAAAACGTGTGTGCTGTTTGGAATGAGCATTGAAATTGAGATCAAGTTAACAAGAGAGTAAAGTTGAGAGTATTTTTTGAACGAAGAATTTAATACATTTGTTTCAAAATATGTAAGTCAATGTAAATAATATCTACAATATTTAGTAGAATTATCAGTTAATTCATTTAAAAGTGATTTTTTCAAATTTATTCTTTACAGATTGTTATAAGGTGTTATGTTTATATTATTTATTAATAACGAACTATATATATAACTAAAGTATGTTATATAAAATATAGATTTTTTTCCACACAAAAAGTTTTTTTTTATTCCATTGCTGTAGTTATTTTTAATTTTAAAACAGGAATTCAGATAGATGTTACTAGTAGCTATATAAAATGAGCAATTTCAAGACATAATAGAATGATTCACGTATTATTCTGCTAGTCAAAGCTTAACCTGGTTTTAAACAATGAAATGGTAATTAACACTAAGATTATATTACATCAAATTAATTTTAATAAATTCCATATTTTTTGTGATTTGAACGCATAAGATTCCGTTTTTTTATTCACGGCGTAAAACATAAAAGACTCCAAAGTAAAATTTTAATTTGGCTTATTTATAAACGACCAAATATTTATTATTATTTCGCGAATATTATTTATTTTTGGACATCTTAATAAAAAGTTAAACACTTTTAGAAATTAAATACCATATATTCTTAACCTATCTTTCAACTAATCCATCAATTAATGTTAACAATCTAAGTAGATTTTCGTATTATTTCCTGTACAGCAATGGAACATTTCGTTTAAAACATTTCGTTAAAGTGTACGTATATCACAAATTTTTTTTATAATGACTTATAACAGGACAGTGACGAGTGTATATCGGTTTATTATATACTTTATAATATTAATTGTAAAAAATTATGCAATGTGCTAAGCTGTAAAAACATAGTGTCATTTTCAAGATTGAGTTTCAACAAAAATGTTACAGTTTTTTGAAACAGTTTTTATCTATTTATAAAACTGATGTGTAATGTAATTTGTATTGTTGTGTGAAAGTGACGTGTAAAAATATAATTTTTGTTGAAAATTAAAATTTACGTTCTGTGTGAATTGTTGTATATTATTATTTACATTTTTTAAGAGCTAGTTCAAAGAAACACGAGTACGTCCATGTACTCAGTGTAAGTTTATTTTTATGTGCATTGTTAGTAGAACAGGAGATTATTGAATATGACATCATTTCGTAACCTTCAATGAGCGAAATTACTCGGTGATACTAATTTACTTTATTTCCAATTGCTTTGTCTTGAAATATTTAATTGAAAAGAAATGAAAATAATAAGTTTTTGTGACTGTTATGAAAACCGAAAAGCTGCAAGAAATAATATCATGTTCATGACATTGAGCAAGTTAAATAACACGTCTATCTTTAATAGAAATATGAGAAACTTCGCATATTTAATCAAACTTCCTGTAACACTGATTCAACTGATTTATTTCCAATGGCTTCGTATTGCAATATATTGAAACGTACAGAAAGGAATATAAAATTTTTATGATGTCCCTTCCAACAAGAAACATTCTTATTGAAACTTTCACGACCATATTCATTGCAAAATATTTTACGAACGACTAAAATATTTACGAACGAGTAATATTTTACGAATACGAGTATACGGAGATTTCCGTACTTTTCTCCATATTTTATTCTGCAATGAAATGTCGTCATTGTATAATACTGGGAGTATTCTAAACATCAATTCACACTCTCCAAAAGTAAATGAGTCTCAGATCCCTACCAAAAACAAAGCTCCCTTGGTAGTAGACTTCCCTGTTTCTTCTTGTCCTGATAAAAGGTCTATTTGACACTGCTGAAAATATCAAATGACAGAATGGAAAGTATTCTATCTTTTTTTCTTTTCTAGTAGAGTTTGTTACGATTCATTTATTTTGTGCCGATAAATTCCCGCAGCTGGTTTCAATGACTCATTCCAATGACGAATTTAATCTACACCTCATCGTCACTTGATTCCTAATCGGAAGATTCTAGTACATAACATAAACCAATATGGGAGGTATTGTTTAAAAAAACATGTTCTCTTTCAAAAATATTTATTTAATATAATATTTATTTTAAAAAAATTATTTATTTTTTAAAAAATATTTTTATTAAAAAAAAATTATTTAAAAAACAATTTATTATTTTTAAAAAAAATATTTTTATTAAAAAAAAATTATTAAAAAAATATTTACTTAAAAAAATAATTTAAAAAAAAACATGTATTTAAAAACATTTATTTAATAAATATTTAATAAAAATCAATTATTTAAAAAAATATGTATTTAAAAACATTTATTTAAAAAATATTTAATAAAAAAACAATTATTTAAAAAATATTTATTTAAAAATATTAAAATGAATAAATATTTATTTAAAAATATTTATTTAAAATATGTATTTAAAATATTTATTAAAAATATTTATTTAAAAATATTTATTAAAATATTTATTTAAAAATATTTAGTTAAAAATATTTTTTTTTAAATATTTATTTTTAAAAAATATTTTAAAATATTTATTTGATTTTTTATATATTTATTTTTAAAAAATATTTAAAAATATTTATTTGATTTTTTATATATTTATTTTTAAAAAATATTTAAAAATATTTATTTGATTTTTTATATATTTATTTTTAAATAATTGTTTCATTCTTTAATTAGAAAGCGAAGTTGTAATTATTTTATCACTGCAAAAGAAAACCCATTATTTTTTAATAAAATTCTAATTATTTTTTCTAAGCGGCCTCTTAAAAGTTCCCCCTTTGCTTTAGGTGCGAAAACATTTTTAATTTAAAATATTTTTTAGAATTTAAAAATAACGTGAATTGCGGAGAAAACTAGCGGTACATGTATCTATCATACATAAGGTTAAAGATATTTATTAAAAAATATAACTATTTATTTTTTAAATATTTATTTAAAAAAAATTTAATTTTAATTTAAACATTGTTTATTTAAAAAAAAACATTTATCTTCAATAATATTTTTTTAATATTTATTTTCAATAATATATATTTTAAGCAATATTTGCTTAATATTTTTAAACAACATTTTAAAAATGCTTATTTAAAAAATAATTATTTCTAAAAATTATTTACTAATCTACATTTAAAAAAATATTTGTTTTTAAAAAATATTTAGTTAAAAAAATATTTATTTTTAAAAATATTTATTTTTAAAAAAAAATTGTTTAAAAAAATTATTTTTAAAAATATTTATTTTTAAAAAATATACATATGGTTTTATTAAAAATATATATGGTTTTATTAAAAATATATATGGTTTTATTAAAAATATATTTCTTTAAAAACATTAAAAAGTATTTACTTAAAACATCTAAAAAAATATGTAGTTAAAAAAACATTACTTTTAATAATATTTATGTAAAAAATATGCAGTTAAAAAAACATTACTTTTAAAAATATTAATGTAAAAAATATTTATTTTAAAACCACTTCTTGTTTAAAAAAAATATTTTAAACATTTTGTTATAGAGAAGGATGGGGTAAGAACGGGTAGTGGGGTGAAACAGGAAACCGGGTTTAAATCTGACAAATTTCAGGTCGAATAGTTTGGCTACAAGTTCTGGCTATCAAGTGTTAGTTACCCGGTCTGACCCCACTTTCCCTTACATAAAATATAATTTTGTACATGAGATAAAATGGAATGCTCAATATTGCAACTATTACTTAAGGCCGGTTTACACGCTACGATAAATCGTAACGATGTGATTGACAAATTTATTGTTACAATAAATCGAAAGAGTGAGTATTGTTTACACGCTACGATAAATCGTAACGATTTCTTGTCAAATATTCGTTGTCGACCGCTATCGACCGGTTATTAAATAACTAGCATCTTAATGTAGCTTCTCCTGTGCGAGGAAAAGCATCTTGGCGCGATAATTGTTTGGCGGTGAAAGGATAAATAGCCAAATGTTGCAACATTGTATTGCATTTATTCCCTTCCCCGGGAGATTCAAGCTTATACAGCAAATGGTTGTTTTAAATTGATGTTTTTTTTTTTATTGATATTCAACTGTTTGGCGTAGATGTGTGGGGGCAGGGGAGAATTTTCTGCTTATTAATGAAGAAAGAGTGGGCGCTCGAAATAAAGTGTAGTATTTATTAAAAAAATAGTCTTACAGAACATTAAAAATTTAAACTAATAAACAAAGTATAATATCTTTAATATTTTGTAATTAAGTAGTCTGTAGGAAAAAAATTAAGAATAAGAAACAGTAAAAAGCAAGTAATTTATGGAAGATAAATAAATGCAGCAAAATAAATTTACTTTTATATTAATTAAAGTTCTAACAAAGTGAAAGTTGTAAGTTTTTTTATAATAATAATATAAGGTTAATTTGAAATACATAACGAATGTTTATAAAGAAATTAAGAATTTGTATTTTTTATTCATAAACATTCATTTTCATAATTAATAACTCTCATTTTCTGTAATTATAAGCAAACTATATTTAATAATATTACGCAACGCTCAACGGCTCACCTATGGTATGTCCCACGATGGTATAATATAATTTCTTAGATATTCATAAAAGCATTTTTATAATTACAATATTAAAATTGTGAAGGTCTCGGGGGGAATAAATGGCCAACCTAGTTTATGGTAAGTCCCACGACGTTATAATATAATTTCTTAGATATTCGTAAAATCATTTTTATAATTACAAAAATATTAAAATTGCGAATTACAATCAAATAAATAAATAAATAAATAAATAAATAAATAAATAAATAAATAAATAAATAAATAAATAAATAAATAAATAAATAAATAAATAAATAAATAAATAAATACATAAATAAATAAATAAATAAATAAATAAATAAATAAATAATTATATCAATAAATCGAATGCATGTTCTTAAATCGTGAAGTTACCATGGTCGCAATTTATCGCGCCAATATGCTTTCCCTCGCACAGGAGAAGCTACATTGATATGCTAGTAGCAAGAAATGGCTGCTACTTGTTTACACATTCCAACAGATCGTTACGATTCGCAGAAATTGATGCCGGCCGGCATCAACCATCCAATCCAATTCCAATTCCAATTAATCGCTACAATGTCCTGTTTACACGCAACGATAAATCGTAACAATTCGATCGTTACGATAAATTGCTACAATTTATCGTAGCGTGTAAACCGGGCTTAACAGTTGCAATACTTGAGTACTATTGCAAGACTAGGCAGAAAATGAGCATTATATGCTGATATTCTGCATTTTGTCCATGGATTGACAAGTTTATATAAGAACAAATTAATTTTCTATTATAAAACGATACAAATTTCCTTAATTCTAACAATTCGTAAAACACTGTTAAAATAAATATATACTTTGATTTTAAAAGACTAGCAGTTCAATTTTAACAAGTATATTTGCTTTGATTCATGTACTGGAATACGCAAATATATATCTTCCTTATATTAAATAAACCTTCATTTCTCCATTTTCACTTCCCTAAACACTTCACAGAAGAAACTGTCATAAGCCTGCTCAAAATGAACTGATTTATTAAATATGAAATACAAAGAATAAATCATATTTGAGTCCTGTTAGGCCCTTAAAACCGCATTTAAAAAAGGACTGTGATTATTTTATATTTAAATTTTAAAATTAGTAAAAAATATTTAAACAGATATGGTTATAAGTATATATTATTTAACGATTTATTACATTTTAATATATAATGTGGAATTACTTCTAACCATATCTGTTTAAAAATATTTCGACAGTTTTAAAATTTACATAAGCTATTTTAGCTACCACAAGTATGTTAAATTAAAAAATATATATTCGAATATACATTTAATATAACAAAGCAGTTTGTATTGAATTAATAAAAGCGTATTACAAAATTCCTGATTTAAATTATTCCCTAAAATCCCTTTTAATGGGAAAAAACACAACAATGAACATTGTCATTACATAATCCAAAATAATAACGTGCTTCAATAATAAAGTAACGCCCCAAACACCGAAAATGATGTTTGGTAATAGAATATAATGTAAAGAACCATCTTGGGAAATACTTCTTTCTTTCAATGAGATCGGCTTACGTTATTACTTGCTCCTCCTATTCAGAGAAAAATTAAGTATGCAAAATGATGAATCGCCAAAAAAAGTACATCTCGGCCCTTGCATGACTCGTCTTCTGTTCAAGAGCTATTCACCCAAACTCAAATTAATGTCTCTGTAAAGAATATTTTTGGCGGGAAATGTCTGGCTCTCACTAAACAAAGACGATTCCGATTCAATGTTGTGACAAAACCGTCTGCGTGGTCTGATGAGGAGACTTGTCACTGCGTTAAACCATAGTCTCTGCTTATTGAAAATACTTGTGCAGATGCCGATGTTGCAAAAACTGAATTCCACTTGAGTTGCTTCAATGGGGTTGCAGTTATTGCGTCTCCTGAAGTCGTCTCTTTCAGAACTTTTCTATTTGTGGTTGGTTGTTATCTGAGATATTGAATGTCTGATCTGTAAGTATTAGGAGTTCTGGAATGCAAGGCATTCGTTAAAGAGAAATGCTTCGGCGGCATGTTTTTTCAGACATGCAATATTCATATGGAACGAAAGATAATCAATTGTTTTTAAATTTTAAGCTAATGTAGGACGATTCGAGAGGGCACACTGATTAAAAGAGGTACTCAAAAATAAGTAATATGCACTCATTTTTGAGAGCTTATCATAGCTCCGAATACATGTCTCATTTTTTAAAGATGAAATTTAAAATTGAAATGTACTCAAAAATGAGAACAATGAGAAAAAAGAGCAGTTACTTTCCTACATAGGCTGTCTTCACAAATCACTTTCATTAATTATCAACAATTACAATAATTACAACCAATATTTACCGGGAATCGAAACCAGATCTTCAGGAACCAGTGTCCAGTGCCTTTTCCGTTGTACTACCAAGGCCATGTGAAGAAGTTACAAAGATAATACATGTTAAAAAGGTGTGTCAAATAAAAGGGGAGTAATGTAATTGAGTTGTAATTAATCAGTTTCCATTTAAGCAATCGACGTCAAATAACATTGAAAAACATCTCTGTACAACTATTATAAGTTTGTCAGGTCGCTTTGTTAAGATAGCTTGAACAGAAGCTGATATTAGCAATATTAAACCAGACTCCTTATTTTTGAGAAAGTATGATTACTTAAATTTAAATACGTCATCGCTCATTTACTATGCAATTGTACTAAAAAAAACCGAGTAGGTTCAGGAACCTACTCGTTTTTAAGTACATTAGTTTTTAAATACTTTTTTTACAGTGCAGTTGGGAGATTTCTTTCTTTATATGTTGGAGAATTTTAAATATCATTATTTGCAAAAATGATCTGAATAAAATAACATAAATCATAAAAGGTCTCAAAAATTGCCCTAAAATTTAAATACTGAAGGATATAATTAGCTGAAAATATCTGATGTGTGAAAAATACTAGTTATTAGCCTTTATTATACAAATAGTGATAACATTGGGTTTTCCTTATTGTCAATTTATATTAAGTTTAATTGTGATGCTTCATTCAATTTTTAGCTAAAATTGCAATTTAATATAATTTAAGCACTTTTTTTTCTTATTATTTATTTCGTTTTTCATTGCTGCCATTCTGTTGTAAATTTTAAATTTGAACAAGTTAACTAGATTATGTATAAATTATGTATAAAAATGTGTACAAACACATTGAATAATATGAATTTAAAAAAAAAAAAGTTTTCAAATTATAATCCTTGCAAATGACGTAGAACAATGAAAACCGTAATGCTAATCGCATAAATAAAGAGTATGCTAATCTTTTAGAGATTCAAACAGGAATTTGTTGTAAAATAAAATTAGTGTAAAATTAGTTATTAATAAAAAAATCAATCCTACCCTCACCTTTTTTATTGGTACAATAATTTTATAACTCGATTCTCTAAACAGGTTTTCAAACCTTACATGAAGGAATAAAAAAAAAAGGAATGTTAAAAATAAGTATTCAAAAATTAGTAAAATGTACTAATTTCTGAGTACATCCGATGCTTATTACAGCTCCGAATACGTAAGTTTAATTTTCGAAAAAGACTTATACGCAAAAATTAGTAAAAATTAAAAAAGCGCAGTTGCTTGCCTACATAGGCTGTCTTCATAAATCACTTTCAATAAATATCGACAATTACAACCAAGATTTATCGGGAATCGAACCCATATACTCAGGCACCACAGTCTAGAACCTTATCCATTAAACTATCAGGGCGACCTGAAGAAGTTATGAATAGTAAACATATTAAAAAGGTGGTCTAAAAGAATGGGAAGTAAGATAATTGAGTTGTAATAACTCAGTTTCCATTTAAGCAATCGACTTCAAATAATGTTGAAAAGCATATTCTAAACAAATATTTTAAGTAAGTCATGCCGCTTTGTTAAAATGGCTTGAACAGAAGCTAAGATTCTCAATATTAAATCACGCTCCTCATTTTTTAGAAAGTAATATTACTTAAATTTGAGTAGTTCATCGATCATTCACGATACAATTGTACTCAAAGAAATACGAGTATGTTCAAGTCCTCACTTTTAAATATTTTTAAAAAGTGATGCCTTATTTAATATATTTTCAAACATAGACACAATAAATATTAGTAAATATCACCACGATATAAACCCGTTTCCATACAAAAGGTCCTTGTGAACGAATAAGATCGGATGTTATAAAGATTTTTAATAAATTCACCCCAGAAGGTTAATCTAATCAATAAATAAGAGATCAATACCGACCAACAGAAAAGCAAACTGAAATCTGACTTAACCATAAACCCAGCACACAAAGCCTCATAGCTCTATTCAGTTTTAAAACTCCCAACGCCAAATCCGGAAGTTGGAATCGATCCCATATCCGTGCATTGTTGTGCTTGCCTCCCGCTCGCCCCCAATCTATTCGCATTCCAGGAAAATAAATCTGCCGCTTTCTTAAATTCCAACCCTGTTGTTGTTTTTTATAGGGCCCCCTTCTTATCCGACATTCATTTTTTGGAAAATATAGACGCCCCATTCTTCCTTCGAAGGGATTTCGAAATCACATTCAGTGATGATATGTTGAAGGGTATTCGGGCAATTTCATGGCCGCCCGCTTCGCCTTTGCCCGGATTACAGACGACGTTAGTGGCTAAGAAATAACCTCAATTTTCAGAATTCGGAAGTGAGGACATTTTTTTTTATCATAGTTTTATTCTTCCCCGGATGTTTTTATTATTTTCTTTGTTTATTCCGGTTTTCAGTTCCAATAACTGTTCGGGTACTTTAGATTTAAAACAAGGGACGTTTTGTATGGATAGTTTAGTTTTTAACCATCTGTCGCTCATAGACGGGATACCCCATCCAGGGATTCCAGTTGTTCCATCAACGCATCCTGTTTTTAAACTCATAAAAATACTCAATATTACAATATTTTTAAGTCTAATTTTTTTAGATATAACTACTTCCAATTCCATTCTTCCTACAAGGAATTTCAAAATCACATTCAATGATGATATGTTGAAGAGTTTTCGGGTAATTTCATGACCGCCAGCTTCGCCCTTTTCCGGAATACAAACGACGTTAGTGGCCAAGAAATAACCTCCATTTTCAGAATTCGGAAGTGAGGACATTTTTTTTTTACAGTTTTATTCTTCGCCGGATGTTTTTATTATTTTCTTTGTTTATTCCGGTAGTTTTCAGTTCCAATCACTGTTCGGGCAATTTAAATTTGAAATAAGGGTAGTTTTGTGTGGACGGTTTATTGATGGTTTAGTTTTTAACCATCTGACGTTCATGGACAGGATACCACATCCAGGGATTCCAGTTGTTCCATCAACGCATCCTGTTTGTAAACTCATAAAAATACTCAATATTACAATATTTTTAAGTCTAATTTTTTTTAGGTATAACTACTTCCATTCTTCTTAGTGCAGTTCCATTCTCGTTAGTGGCCAAGAAATAACCTTAATTTTCAGAATTCGGAAGTGAGGACATTTTTTTTATTATAGTTTTATTCTTCGCCGGATGGTTTTATTATTTTCTTTGTTTATTCCGGTTTTCAGTTCCAATCACTGTTCCGGTACTTTAGATTTAAAACAAGGGATGTTTTGTGTGGATTGTTTAGTTTTTAACCATCTGAGAGAAAGACGTTCATGGACAGGATGCCACGTCTAGGGATTCCAGTTGATCCATCAACGCATCCTATTTGTAAACTCATAAAAATACTCAAGATTACAATATTTTTAAGTCTAATTTTTTTAGGTATAACTACTTCCACTTCCATTCTTCCTACGAGGAATTTCAAAATCACATTCAATGATGATATGTTGAAGAGTATTCGAGTAATTTCATGACTGCCCGCTTCGCCCTTTTCCGGAATACAGACGACGTTAGAGGCCAAGAAATAACCTCAATTTTCAGAATTCGGAAGTGAGGACATTTTTTTTTATAGTTTTATTCATCGCCGGATGTTTTTATTACTTTCTTTGTTTATTCCGGTTTTCAGTTCCAATCACTGTTCGAGTACTTTAGATTTAAAACAAGCGTAGTATTATGTGGTTAGCTTTTTTATGGTTCAGTTTTTAACCCTCTGACGCTCATGCACAGGATGTCACGAATAGGGATTCCAGTTGTTCCATCAACGCATCCTGTTTTTAAACTCATAAAAATACTCAATATTACGATATTTTTAAATCCAATTTTTTAGATATAACTACTTCCACTTCCATTCTTCCTACTAGGGATTTCGAAATCACATTCAGTGATGATATGTTAAAGGGTATTCGAGCAATTTCATGACCGCCCGCTTCGATCTTGCCCGGACTACAGACGACGTTAGTGGCCACGAAATAACCTCAATTTTCAGAATGCGGAAGTGAGGACATTTTATTATAGTTTTATTCTTCGTCGGATGTTTTTATTATTTTCTTTGTTTATTCCGGTTGTTTTCAGTTCCAATCTCTGTTCGGGCAATTTAAATTTGAAGTAAGGGTAGTTTTGTGTGGATAGTTTATTGATGGTTCAGTTTTTAACCTTCTGACGCTCATGGACAGGATGTCACGTCTAGGGATTCCAGTTGTTCCATCAACGCATCCTGTTTTTAACTCATAAAAATACTCCGGATTACAATATTTTTAAGTCTAATTTTTTTAGGTATAACTACTTCCACATCCGTTCTCCCTATGAAGGATTTTGAAACCTCATACAGTGAGGATATGTTAAAGGGTCCGCTTCCCTCTTGCCCGGATTCCAGCGACATTAGTGGCCAAGAAATAACTTCAATTTTCAGAATTCGGAAGTGTGGACATTTTTTGTTGTTGATAGTTTTATTCTTTGCCGGATGTTTTTATTACTATCTTTGTTTATTCCGGTTTTTAGTTCCATTCACTGTTCGGGTACTTTAGATCTGAAACAAGGGAAGTTTTGGGTGGTTAGATTATTTATGGTTCAGGTTTTAACCGTCTAACTCTCATGTACGGGATGTCAAGTCCAGAAATTCCAGTTCTTCCATCAACGCATTCGGTTTTTAAACTCATAAAAATACCCAAGATTACAATATTTTTAAATCTGATCTTTTTAGGTATAACTACTGCAACTTCCATTCTTCCTACGTTGGATTTCTAAATCACATTCAGTGATGATATGTTGAAGGGTATTCGGGAAATTTCATGACAAGCCGCTTCGCAATTGCTCGGATTACAGACGATGTTAGTGGCCAAGAAATAACCTCAATTTTCAGAATTCAGAAGTTATGACATTTTTTTATAGTTTTATTCTTTGCCGGATGTTTCTATTATTTTCTTTGTTTATTCCGGTTTTCATTTCCAATCACTGTTCGGGTACTTTAGATTTAAAACAAGGGAAGTTTTATGTGGCTAGTTTATTGACTGTTCAGTTTTTAACCCTCTGACGCTCATGGACAGGATAACATTTCCAGGGATTCCAGTTCTTCTATCAACGCATCCTGTTTTTAAACTCATAAAAATACTCAATATGACAATATATTTTTTAATCTATTTTTTTTAGTTATAACTACTTCTACTTCCATTCCACAAAAATATGTTGTAAAGCAATTTTTTTAAACACATTCTTTTGTTTATATAAAGGCAAAAATATATTTTTTCAGAAAATATTCTCGTGACTTATATCAAAAATAAGAAAGATAACATTTTGTAATTGTTTATTTAAAAAAAAATATTTATATATATTAAATATTTGACAATGTGATTATTTTAATATGGTTCGTAATAATATGTAGAAATACAATTATAATACTGTTATATCTGCAAAATTAAAGAAAAAAGTCAACAGTGTTTTATATACCCCGTTAATGTATTTGATTTCCGGTATTTTTAAATGTGACAATGAGATTACACCAACCCATGACGTTCCAAATTTGGAAAACAGTTTTCAGAAATAAGTGGGATTACATCAATTAACGATACAAAACCTATTGTTTAAAGTTAAAAGTAAACCTATTAAAATAATAATACACTATGTAAATCCAATTTAATATTGAAAACTGAATTTTGTAAATGAACGCCTTTACGTTTAAATATAAAAAAAAACAATGCAGTTTACAATAAACAAAATTTATTAAAAAGGGCTGCATTGAAAAAGTTGTGCAAAAAAAAAAAGATTTCAAGAAATAAAATAAGTATAATAAAAAAAAATATTGAATTTGATTAGAAGCAACTTATGAAGTAAAAAAGAAGTTAGAGCTTCACTAGATATATCTTATTTTTTATAAAACAAATAGTACGGTGGAGAGGGTAAGTGCAATTGGGTTACTTTTTTTTTCATTTTCAAACTGTTACTGAGATAAGTATAAAGAATATAGAAACAAAACTCGGCACACATTATTTGGAGGTATTTAGATATAATAACTTGCAATTAGATTTTTTATCTCATATTATATTGATTTTCTACGATTTTTCTTCTTTTTCAGTGTCCGCTGGTTGCACTTGCCCCAGAAAATCGGGGCAAGTGACCACACCCCTCAAACCCCCATAGACTGCACAAAAGAAAGATTATTTTATTCCTTGTTATACTTTGAATTTTAGAGAATCTTCCAGTTTTTATTTTGTATTTTTATCCGAAACCGTTTGTGAGATACGTACTTTTTCGTGAGTAAAATCAAGGAAAGGAGATTGGAAAAATAAGCAATTTTTTTTAATAAAGAATTGTGTTTTAGTTTATAGTATTAATGCTTATATATGATTTGCACATATTTGACACATGTTTTCTAAACTTTTTGTCATTTAGTTTTTTTTTTTTTTTTTAATTTTAGGGATAATTCTTTAATTTTCCGATCTTTTAAACACGTTACATGAAATTTTAATATTAAAATTTTTCTTAAAAAGCTTGTTTTTTTTCTTATTAGGTTATTTAACTAATCAAACTTCTAAATGAAAACTTATAACGTGGCGAAACGACACTATTTACATGAGTTAGGCGACTTATTGTAGGTTGTGCAAGGAGAAAGCGACTGGAAATGTCAATTCTCCTCGCCAGCCAATAGATGGTCCAGGATTACTGGTCTGTAATAATGACATCAACATGAATGGCATCCTTGTTTCTGGTCAAGTAAAAGTTGAACCTGTGTTGTTATTCTATGTGTTATTATGGTTGAATTTCCCCAACTACCATGGTTGCATTTGCTCCAACTACCATGGTTGAATTTCCCCAACTACCATGGTTGCACTAGCTCCACATGAGAAAATGACGGGGCAAGTGTAATCACGGCTGCCAATGCTAAGCCATTAGTTAAATTTGAAAATAAGATGCATGGTTGAAAACTACACAATAAACTTGATAAGAATACAAAATTTTCATATTCTAGGTAGTAAGACAAATATAGAAAAAAGTGACAAACTTTCAAAACCGAGCTTCCATTGAGAACTAAAATGTAAACACTTTTTAAAAATAAAATTAAAAAAACACTATCAAGATAAAAATTGCCTTACTTTTTAATCAACATCAAAAGAGAAGATTCCAATGCTGTTTACCTAGTGGTTGTTCAGTGAAATATCAATGTTTCTAAATATAATAATAATAAACTGTAGCCACACATGCACTTACCCCACTCTCCCCTAAATTAAATGGAAAATATTAATCTAATATTACTGATTTCAGTAAACCTAAGCCTAATTTCAATAAACTGAGAAAACCCCGCCTAACCGATACTACAAAATTCAGCAGGTTCTTATACCATGACATAATGGGAACAAATTGTGGTAAACGCCATCTAACCAAAACTAGGATAATCAGAAAGTTCTTATAACATAATTTAGTAAAAAGAGTCTGTTATACTCCTCAGTTGCTTAAAGGCTGAATATTATGTCTCATAATTTAAAAAGGAAGCAAGAACATCTACTTTCGTGTTCCCAAAAGTGATGGATGAGGCATCATTTTACTTCTCTAAAGTTGTTTTGAAGCTATCTCCTCTACTGCTCACAAAGAGTAAGAGAAGACGATCCCTTTTCATCGGGTTCTTTAAATCTCTCCTCTTAAAATATAAAATGACTTTAACGATGGCAATTTTATTAAAAATTGCAGGCCAAATTCATCATTCTCAATCTGTTGTTCAATTTCACTTGATTGTTTTAGAAATTTAGTGCTTTCATACATGAATCATCTTGTCATTATGAATCATCTTGACATTTTAGGATCGTTTAGAAAGATTAATGCGTGTGTTTTCTATAGCTATGTTAAAAAAAATTATTGTATATGAAATACAAATACATAATTATGCTCATTTATGATTTAGATAATTCTGGATTAATTACAATATTTGAATTATGTGTTTTTTTTATTGCAACAACTTTCTTTACATTTCGCTAAATGCATTCTAAAAACTATAGTTTAGAAACTAATTAGTAATATTGATACATTTTTATAAAGCAAAAATATTAGCTCTTTAGTTTTAACAAAACAAATTACTTTAGTTATCAGTGTTTGCTAGAAACGAATACCTAGTTCTTATTAAAATATTTTATATGCAGTATTATTATGCAGTATTATTACATAACAATATTACATAAAAAGCCAATCTAAAGTTTTCACACGTACATACCTATTTATTTCAATTGTAAGCTTCGTAAATCTTGTATCGAAATGAACTGTTATTTATCAGTATTTTGTCTTGAGCCGTGAAATATAAATATTACAGAACCAAATATGAGTTCTCAGAATGTATTGTAAATAAAAAGAGATTGCTATCAAAATGCAAGCCAATATCTGAAATATACTGTTTTATTGAAAAGGAAGGCATCTACCTACACAAACACGTGCACTGTTAAAAATATGTACTCACAAATAAGTAAAATGTACTCATTTTTTAGTATATTCGATACTTATCATGGAGTTTCATTTTAGAAAAAGACAGGTACTCTAAAATGAATAAAATTAGCAGTATTTTGCCTACATAGACTGTCTTTATCCATCACTTTTAATAAATACCACAATTACAATCACGACTTACCAGGGAATAATCCGTTGTACTACCAGGGAGACGTGAATAAGTTATAAAAATAAGAAATGTTAAAAAGGAGTGCCAAAAGAATGGGAAGTAAGATAATAGTTGTTATAAAGCAATCACTATTCCATTAAGCAATCGACATCAAATGATGTGGAAAACCATCGTCAGAACAACTATTTTAAATTTGTCAAATCGCTTTGTTAAGATGGCTTGAACAGAAGCTGAGATTAGAAATATTAAATCACACTGCTCATTTACGAGAAAGTGCAATTACTTAATTTGAGTACGCTCATTTACGATGCAATGTACTAAAAAAAAAAACATTATTTTTAGGTACTCATTTTTAAGTATCTTTTTTTTGCAATGTGGAGATCAGAAGCTTGAATTTATTTTAAGCTGACTGCTAAAGCTCAATTAGTATTTTCATAATCATATTAATTTAATGTTATCTCAAGTCTTTCATTCACAGTCGAGCAGCATTGAAATCTTTCGGGAATTAAATCTTCTTATCCATTTTTGATTGGTTAATTTTAATTCTTGAGTCATTCGCATAAAATGAAATATCTTACAAACTGTGACGATAAATGACATTCTGTTTGAAAAACAGATAAGTTAAAAGAATATATTTATGCTTATCTGAAATATTCAATTCGTGGTTGAATGAATATCAGTCAACGCTCTCAAAGAAACGAAGTCTCAATCACTTCCTTTACCATTACACAGTAAACAAGGTACTTAAAATGAGTACCTGAACCTACTCGTTTTTTTAGTACAATTGTTAATTATCTGGGTATTAAACTTAGTACGACGTACTCAAATTTAAACAACCGCACTTTCTCAAAAATGAACAGTGTGATTTAATATTGCTAATATCTGCTTCTGTTCAATCCATCTTAACAAAGCGGCATGACAAACTTGAAAAATTATTTGTTCAGAAGATGATTTCCCGCATTATTTGAAGTCGATTGGTTAAATGAAAACTGAATTATTACAATTCAATTATCTTACTTCACATTCTTTTGGCACACATTTTTAACATTACTTCTGTTTATAAATTCTTCACATCGCCCTGGTATAACGGATAAGCGGACAGCGGTGTCTGCAGATCTGGGTTCGATTCCCGGTAAGACTTGGTTTTAATTGTCGATATTTATTGAAAGTGATTTATGAAGACCTATTATCCTATGTAGGCTAGCATCTACTCTTTTTATTCATTGTGTTTATTTTTTAGTACATGTCTTTTTCAAAATTAAAACATATGTATTCGGAGCCATGATAAACATCTAATGTAATCAAAAATGAGTACATTTTACTTATTTTTAAGTACCTATTTTTAACGGTGCAGAACACCAGTTTATCACAGTGACCTAGACAACAATAACATGATTCGTTTAACTTTGTAAGTCGCCCAAATTATGACCATTTAGGAAATAGTCTATTAACCTAAAAATGCCAGTTCAAATCTCAGATTCGACTTGGATGGTGGCAATTTCCGGCATACAATGCTTCTGAAAAAGTAGATAAAGCTGGTTTCTCGAAAATGCTTCTTTAAGCCTCTCGATTTGTTTACGATTATTTATTGTAAATTGTCTGCATCATTCTGATTTCTGCTTTAATTACCAGTTAATAGTTCCGTTTCTAAACTAGATGTCAAGCACAGTTTAACTAATAAAGGTTAGCAGTTAGTTTAACGTCTGATAATGGTTATTTCTGCTGTATCTAATGCAGTAAATTTTCAGTTGACGGAAGTTTACCATTGAGCATTGAATTTCTAGTTATAATGAGTTATCTTTCTTGGTCAAGTATATTTGTCTCATCTGATAAATTATCAATAGACTTAGTTTTGATTATTAATAGTATTTTTTTAAGGTATACAATTCATACTGTTAAAAACAGTTACTCAAATTTGATGAAAGTTTCGATAAAAAATTATCCGATTAAATTGTTAGTTCTTCAAAACGGATGATTTTTTTAACAGTTTTCTCCAAACGACGAAATATTTTGTGATTTTTGACGAATTTATTTCTTATTTTTTAACGAAAAATTTGAACGAAGCATATTTCACGAAACTGTCGTTAAATTTGAGTAGACATTTTTAATACTGCAATGAATGTTTTTCCATCTTTTGAAATGTCCAGTTATGTAAGTTTTTTATATAATTTTATTATAAACTTAATGCTGATGTGATCTAATAAATTATCGTAAAACACATGTAAACAATATATTTCATGGCAACTTCCAAAATATCCATTCATAAAACGAAATAAAACTTATTTATGAATGATACACGAAAACGAAAATCAGCAAAAATTCAAGTGTACACTGTTAAAAATAGGTACTTAAAAATAAGTTAAATGCACTCATTTTTGATTACATTCGATGCTTATCATAGCTCCGAATACATAAGTTTCATTTTTGAAAAGACATGTACTGAAAAATAAATAAAAAGGGCAATTGCTTACCTACATAGGCCACTTTCAATAAGTTTTAACAATTACAACCAGGACTTACAGGGAATCAAACCCAATCCGTCTATTTGATGTCGTCGGCACAGAAGTCCATGGCCTTATCCGTTATACTATCAGAGTCGTGACCAGAACGACATGAATAAGTTATAAACAGAAACGTTTAAAAGGCGTGGCAAAAGAATGGGAAGTAAGGTAATTGAGTCGTAATAACTCAGTTTCCATTTAAGCAATCGACATAAAATAATGTGGAAAACCATCTTCTGAAGAAATATTATAAGTTTACCAGATTATGATGGCTTGAACAGAAGCTGATATGAGCAATATTAAACCATACTGCTCATTTTTGAGAAATTGTGATTTCTTAAATTTGAGTACGTCATCGCTCGTTTACAATGCAATTGTACTCAAACAAAAACGAGTACGTCCATGTACTCATTTTAAGCACATTTTTTACAGTGTTCATTATAATGTAGCGGTATGCACTTTTTGGCTGTCATTACTCGGTATCGAACTTCGGAACTTCGGCTTGCTACGCCGATACTCTACCAGTCAGGTAAAGGTATCAATCGCGCATAAGTGAGAGTATCGGGCATATGAAGAGAACCCCACAATACCCCCCTCTCAGTGAGTGCCCGTGAAGTGTTATCACGTGTGCAGTGGTCGATGCCGTGGTGTTATCCCGTTGGCAGTGATTGAAGTTGATTAAATGTATTCTCACATTGAATTAATCATATTACAATCATACCACCACAAGACTCAAAACTCACTTACAATTTAAAATTAGAATTTTAATTGAAAAATAATTATTATATATATATCTATTTTTAGAAAATACCATCCACTTTATATATATGGCTTGAAACAAAAATAACCAAAATCTAATATTAAATCCAATGCAGTATTGGTCTTTTTTCATCCAAGCCACAGAAATAATACAAACAGATTACCCAACAAAGCAGTAATCTTTTGAATTCCATATATAGGATAAGAAAATGTGCATATGGAACCAATATTCCACTATCCAGGTAGAAAAATCGAATACTTCTTATATATGATACCGAGTTTTGCTTGTATTACACCAGGCTATGACCCAAAATAAATAAGATTGTGAGGTTCACTGGAGGGCGTATTCTTAAGTACCTTCGATCGCTAGAAGCATCCATTGGCTCGATAAAGGCAATAATAGATCTACAGAGTAATGTTGTTTTACATTGCGTTGATATAGGAATCGATTTTTTATACACAAAGAGTTAAAAATCGGCAGAAATTATAATTATTTTATCTATTGTACTAGAAATATTTGTGGTAATTATTAATTTGACGTAGTTAGGTTAATTCTAATATTAAATAACGGGGATGTGTGTCGAAAGGATATTAGATACCAGTTTATTTTTGGCATCAAAAAATAATTTTTTAATTTTCCTTTGTTTATTATTTACATATAACAGTTGATTGTTTAATCAAAAATAAGTAAAATGTACTCATTTTTGAGTACATTCGATGCTTATCATAGCTCCAAAAACATAAGTTTATTTTTTTTAAAAGACATGCATTCAAAAATGAGTACAATGAGTAAAAAGTGTAAATGCTAGCTTACAGTAGATTGTCTACATAGGCTACCTTCATAAAACATTTTCAATAAGTATCGACAATTACAACCAAGACTTACCGAGAATCTAACCCAGATCATCAGGCACCGCAATCCAGTGCGTTATCTGTTGTACTACAAAGAAGAAGTTATAAACCGAAGAAATGTTAAAAAGGCGTGCCAAAAATGGGAAGAAAGATAATTGAGTTATAATAACTCAGTTTCTATTTATGCAATCGACATCAAATAATGTGGAAAATCATCTTCTGATTTTAAGTTTATCAAGTTGTTTTATTGAGATGGCCTGTACAGAAGCTGAAACCACCAATATTAAATCACACTACTTATATTTTAGAAAGTACGGTTGCTTAAATTTGAGTACGTCATCGCTCCTTTACGATGCAATTCTACTCAAAGAAAAAAAAAGTAGGTTCAGGTACTAATTTTTAAGTACTTTTATACAGTGTACAGACAGTGGCCTATAGACAAACAAACAAATAACTTTCAAACAATTATCAATACTCAAATAATGTCAAGGGTAAAGTAGTTTTTTAATTACTTTCTGATACGTGTTGTGCAAGAAAATAATTAGTTTTATTGTTTGTATTGTCAACTGTGGAAAGTATAATCCGGCTTTTCTGACTATAGTTCAAAACATACATGCTTCTCTTAGACTGTTCAAAATATACCCATGGATCTGGTTGCTGAGTGATTTGCCTGGCAGAAAGGTGACAATGTACTTTTCCAATACATAAAGGCGAGATAATGGAGGTATGGCGCAGTAATACTTTATCGGGCTTTACTATGAATGGGAAATCGTATCTGTTGTTTGCCAAGACGTAGCTGCCTTTTGATCAGTAATGGACATATTTCTGAGAGCTCAAGTTTCATATTTGACTATTTCGAGGTATTTCCACAAAGACATATACATAAATATGTTTGAATGCAAAAATCAAGCACGTTGGGAACACCGCAATTCCAGTTTTGGAATTTCCTTGGTGGAAATTCCTAGTTTAATACATGCCACATCTAACTGGGAAATAGTTTTGAAATGAAATGCAAAGCAGAAGCCCGGGAGAAAGTAAATTGTAGATTTTTATGACCTAAGGCAAGTGGCCTGTTGTCATTTTACTTGCCCATATGAAACTAGTTAAATTATAATTTCACACTTCTGACATATAATTTCTGTAAATGATACTTCTGAATATACTTAGCTTCAGAAATAGAAGATTATACTATAAAAAAAAGTTTAAAAACTCTGAAAATGCATTAAATAATGTAATCACAGGGAAAAAAATAATAAAACATTTGTTATTTTCATCCAAAGCATAATAAAAATTATGAAAATATTTTAAATTAAAAATAACAATTGCAAATAATTTAAATTTTTGCGAGAATAATTTAATTTAATATATATATATGAATAAAAATAATTTGCAAGCATAAATGTAAATTTGATTGTAATTAAAAATATTTTACTAAAACATTAATAAGAAAAATATTTTACTAAAACATTAATAAGAAAAATATTTTACTAAAACATTAATAACAAAAATATTTTACTAAAACATTAATAAAAAAATATTTTACTAAAGCATTAATAACAAAAATATTTTAACCTTCTGACCGTTACAAACGTATTTTTAAGTTCTTGTATTGTTAGCGTTACCACAATTCACGCCATTTTTAATTCATAAAAATACTTTATTTTCCAATATTTTTCAAACTTTTTAATAATAAAATATATATAATAAAAAATCATCTTACTTAAATAAAATAAACAATCTATTCCTTAAAAAATTTAGAATAAAAAAATATATAATTTACATTCTCTAAAAGATAAAAAAAACTTTACATTTTAGTTAGTTTGGTGACCGGTTAGGGAATATTTTGTTGAAAATATCTTAATTGCATATCAAGTGTTTTTAGCAGAATCTAATTGCAAGCATTCAAAATAGAAGAAATGTCCTAAAACAGAATTCCAATTTCCAATAATTTTTTTTTTCAAAAAAGATAATAAATACAAAATAATGTACATAATTCCACTTTCCAATCAGAAAAATAATATTTTTTTCAGAAAAGATAAGAAATACAAAATAATGTACATAGTTTATAATGTACAGAATTCCAATTTCCAATCAGAAAAATAATATTTTTTTCAAAAATGATAAGAAACATAAAATAATGTACATAGTTTATTATATATAGAATATTGTTTTCTTTTAATGAAAGTAAGACGCGATTTATACAACTTATTCAAGTTACATAATTAACAAGTCTAAAAATTGTCAATTTATCAACGGTTTTATAGCATATGAATAGACTGCGCTCATGAATAGATAGAAAAATGCATTTATGAATAAATGAATACATAATGAACTTTTATTCAAAAATACACAAAAGTTCCAATAAATCAATCATCAGCCACTCTGAGTATCATTTATAATTTTATCGAATTTTGAATTTAATACAGATATCATCTCTCTTGGAGAAATCATTCAGTATTTATTATTTAAGGCATTTAAATAATCTATGAAAAGTAAATTGAGCTATTTTTCATTCATAACTTTTTATCGCAAAGTAAAATGAAATTCTAACAAAAAGATATATAGTTTATAATGATATATAGTTTATAATGTAGGCATTGGGGATATAATTAAAAAGTTTTTTACATTCATTCGTTTAATAGAGTGATTTATGTCGTTGAATTGGATGCATAAATTAATTATTATTTATTTTTAATAATTTTAATATTTTTGGGATATTCTGACTAAAATTAATATAGTTATTTACTACACTTCAATGTACTTAACATATTATACTATTATTACGTTTCAATACTTGTAGGTACATTTATTAATATTATTAATAATGACTTTGTACTAATTTATTTTACAATTATTGTTATTTCAAAGGAAAATGTAGATTTTCTATTATTAAATTAGTGTAGCTTTTTATCGGTTTATTTAAATTTTATAAAAAAAAAATCTTAAATATTAACTTTAAAAAATAAATTTTTATTTACAATCTTTTAAATTTGCTTTTAAATTTTAATTTCTTCAACACACACGATGAAATAATACATTTATTCAGCTATTAAATAAGAGACCTGATATAAAACCCAGCATACCACATAAAAGAAGTTTTACAAAAGATCTAAACGAAAATTGTTTTTTCTGTTCATAATATATTTTAAGCTCTTTAATGTATATAAATTATATGCATGGCCTTTTGGAAAAGAAAGGAAAATACTTTTGTTAGAATGATCAGGAAATGAGTTTTTCATGAAAACTGACTTGACAGCAAACACCATCTAGATAAGATGCATCCTAAGACAACTTTTATTAAAACCTAACTGAAAGATGATATCTATAAAATATTGTGCATAATACTGATACACGAAACATTGGTCCCGATTACACCACATATATATAATTGAAAAAAAGTGGAAAGTTTTACTGTTCTTCGAACATTAACTACTATTTTTTGCTTTTAAAAACATTTCCAGAACCATTCGTCGAACACAGGTAGTTCGTGCAAGTGATACCTAAGAAATTCTCCGAACCCGCAAGTTCGAAGAAGAAAGTGCTGGTCTCAATTTATTTCCTCCTTTGAAAATTATCTCGAGTAAGATCGACGCTCAACGAAACCAAAAGAAGACTCGAATCGTCTTCTACCCGAAGAACTCGGGCAATAAAAAAGCTACAGGAAAAGAAGCGAGCTCAAATATATTCAAAGAAAATGGAAAAGATAAGCGACTGACTCACTGTTCTTAATGGAAGGAGAAATTTCCATTGGAGGTGGGGAACTGAAGTAGGTGGGGTTAGTACACCAGCTGCTACCACTTCAACAATTCAAATGGACAACTTTTTTTATTTGAAATCAATACCTACTTCAAAGGTGCTTTTATAATTTGTATTGGAAAGCAATACTTTTAATTATGAAAGTTTTAATTGTTACGAAAATCTGCAATGAAATTATTTGAATTGGAAAATCAAGGGCGTATTGAGACAAGCGGCCCGGTTATTATTAACGTTTATCAGCCCAAAACCCAATGAAGTTGAGAAGTATGAATACTTATTTATGTTATTTTATTTTATCATATTTTTTTTACATTAAATATACTACATGTATTAATACAAAATATTTCTATATTCACACCATTTTTACAATACTTATAATTTCATCTGATGGTATTTTTTTAAATGTCTTTTTCCACTTATATCAGCATAAATGCTTTCAAATGGTCTAGGGGCAGAGTACTATGTAAACGATTTAAAATAAATTTCAATTCAGAAAAAAATCTGCAATGAAATTATTTGAAATGGAAAAGCAGGGGTGTACTGGGACAAGTGGCCCTGTTGATTTTTAATGTTTACCAGCCCAAAACCTAATGAAGTTGAGAATTATGAATACTTATTAATGTTATTTTATTTTATCATATTTTTTTTACATTAAATATACTACATGTATTAATACAAAATATTTCTATATTCACACCATTTTTACAATACTTATAATTTCATCTGATGGTATTTTTTTAAATATCTTTTTCCACTTATATCAGCATAAATGCTTTCAAATGGTCTAGGGGCAGATTACTATGTAAACGATTTAAAATAAATTTCAATTCAGAAAAAAATCTGCAATGAAATTATTTGAAATGGAAAAGCAGGGGTGTACTGGGACAAGTGGCCCTGTTGATTTTTAATGTTTACCAGCCCAAAACCTAATGAAGTTGAGAATTATGAATACTTATTAATGTTATTTTATTTTATCATATTTTTTTTACATTAAATATACTACATGTATTAATACAAAATATTTCTATATTCACACCATTTTTACAATACTTATAATTTCATCTGATGGTATTTTTTTAAATGTCTTTTTCCACTTATATCAGCATAAATGCTTTCAAATGGTCTAGGGGCAGAGTACTATGTAAACGATTTAAAATAAATTTCAATTCAGAAAAAAATCTGCAATGAAATTATTTGAAATGGAAAAGCAGGGGTGTACTGGGACAAGTGGCCCTGTTGATTTTTAATGTTTACCAGCTCAAAACCTAATGAAGTTGAGAATTATGAATACTTATTTATGTTACTTTATCATATTTTTTTTACATTAAATATACTACATGTATTAATACAAAATATTTCTATATTCACACCAATTTTACAATACTTATAATTTCATCTGATGGTATTTTTTTAAATGTCTTTTTCCACTTATATCAGCATACATGCTTTAAAATGTCTAGGGGCAGAGTACTATGTAAACGATTTAAAATAAATGTCAATTAAGAAAAAAATCTGTAATGAAATTATTTGAAATGAAAAAGCAGGGGCGTAGTGGGAAAATAAAGCGGCCTGGTGATTATTATTGTTTACCAACCCCAAAATTTCATGAAGTTGAGAATTATGAATCTGTATTATTTTATTTTATCATACAATTTATACATTAAGACATCATACATACATACATTAATAAAAAAGATTTCTTTATTCACAGCATTTTTACAATACTTATAATTCACCTAATGGTATTTTTAAATGTCTTTTTCCATAGTCATCAGCATAAAAACTTTCAAATGGTCTTGAGACAGAGTACTAAGTTAACGATTTTAAATAAATTTCAATTTAAAAAAAGATCGTTCGGAGGAAACTTGGGAAATTAGCAATATACGCAAATATCGATTTGCAAGTGTTATATTCTGATAACAATTTCGAATAGCAATTCACTTCTAAATGTGGAATTGTTTACAAATAGAAAGTGATCGAAATACCTCAGATTAGTTTCGTCGCCAAGCACCGTTCGTAACGGCTGATAAACCATTGAATTGAGGTACGTGGTTTGTGATTTATCAGGCAATATTTACATTTGTTACACTGGAATGACTGGGAAGTAAACAGCTGACTACTAAATTCGTGTCACTGTACAGGGTCCCGAGCTTTTTCAGAGGTTCCACGCTCAAAAGAAAAAACGGGCGTAAAATTAATGTGTGTCAAACAGATACATTTTTTTGTATCCTCCCTTATATTTTATTTATTAAGAATAACAGACATTTATTTTAAAATTTCAATCCTCATGTGTATTTCCAAAAATTCTATATGTATGAGCCTAAGATGAATTATTAATGTGTAAGACCTTTAAAGTTTTTTTTTAAACCTTAAATAAATATAAAAGGAAATAATAATTCCTACGACTGGTAAAGGATTAATGCAAGACTTTAACCTAGCCAAAATGAACATCTTGGCAAGGTTAAAAACCCGATTGTCCTTTTTCAAAAATCTATCAAAAACTACTTATAAGTTTGTATGGGGAATTAAAAGAGTTTTTATTGTTGACTTCGATGCTATTCCTTTCATCCCAATCCAAACCTTCGACCATGGATCCCTCATAGTAGAGAAATCATAAGGTTATAATCTCGCTAACATCAAAGTGAGGCCAACATGTATGGCCTCAGACACGATGTTTACTACGTCATCCATTCATAATTTTCTTCTAGTTCATTCCTAAAAATATCCCGTACTTCATGAAGTAACACATTTACTATTATTTCCAAATCACAAGTCAATCGCGAACGTTTTTTCATTCATAAATTTTGAAAGGAAGTCACGTGTCTGGTGCCATCAGGTCTGAGATGTTTACATCCCGTTGATGACGTCATATTCGCTCTACTACAGTCCATTCATGCTCGTAGATCCAAACTGTTAAAAAATACAAAATTCGGTTTCAAAGTTGGCAATAAGCATTAAGATCATTTTAAATTAGTATTATTTTCTCTACTAATATTATAATTTTGAGTATATTAAGCTAATAATAACAAATAATTTATTAGAAATATTGCATGGCATTTATTTTCATTTAATAGAAATAATAATAAATTTATATTTAATTGATAGTTTAATGGTTATTTATAAATCATGGATTTTGTTCAAATAAAATAATCTAAATTGTAACCCAAGGTTATATTTATGTATCATTAAACACTACAAGCAGCTGTAGAAAACACAAAAATTCTAAAGATGCTTTCACTGAAAAGATACGTTTTAAAAAAAATTAAAATCTTAAATATTGTTATATTGAGAGTTTTCAAAAAGATCTCAGATATCCATGCAAAACATTGTATTATAAATAAATTAATTTTATGAATAAAAAAATTGTGCCTCTGCTAAGAAAATTACGAATCTTTCTATGAGTGGTTAGTTGTTTAAAAATAGAAAGCCACATAAACTGTTCTACATGCAATATAAATCCTTGATCTACATTCGCTAAAGAATTTAATATCTATTTAAATAATTATCTTCTTTAAGTTGTAAAGCTTTTAAGCGTATCATAAACAACATTTTGTAACGGTACAAGATGAAGGCCCTCAAAGATGAAGATGCCGAAAATAAAAAATACTTACTCCTTAAGGGCATGCATCGAAATTAACTTGATCATGAAAATAGTAGATTAAAGCAGGTTTTTATAGAAAACATTTTAAACAAATGTTAATTCACCAGAAAAACTTTTAATTTTCGGATACTTTTACAATGCACTTGAAAATGTCTATTTTGATCTCATGTTTACAATGCTTGTCGAGCTAGATAAATAGTTGACATTCTGTCAGGAAATGCTTTAGGAAGAAAAACGTGATAGTATCTTTTATGCTAGTGGCGACATTCGCACAGTTATTTATCTCTTTTTTTATTAAAATATTGTGATAAAGCCAAACATCAAAGCGCAATATTACTTTTTTTAAATTGATGAAAATGTTTCCACATAACCAACAGTACAATTTTAAAAACTTTGACAAAAAAAAATTTAAATTTATTTTCTTAAATATACTTTATAATCGATTTTTAACGAGTTCGGATATCGGTAGTTTTTTTTTCTCTCTATTTAAATATAAGAGTTTTATTTCCTGGAAAATTCACTCTTTTTTAGAGATCCCTGGGGATTTAAAAGCATTGGAATTCATCATCATCACTAGACTCCGTGTCTTCTTTGATTCTCTGTTCACATATCAGTTATTTTCGTAACAAGTCTAAGATTGTAATTTTTTTATAGTATTCAGTAAAGATTCTTGTGTGTTAGATAAGAATTTACATAGATCCCATATGCAGTGACTGTTATAATTGTATTTGGGAAAATGTGAATAATATTTGAAAATTCAAGTATATTCTAACTCATTTTTACGCCTTCCATAAAAATTTCAAATATTTACATCATCACTACACTTCGTGTCTTCTTTGATTTTCTGTTCACATATCAGTTATTTTCGTAACAAGTCTAAGATTGTAATTTTTTTATAGTATTCAGTAAAGATTCTTGTGTTAGATAAGAATTTACATAGATCCCATATGCAGTGACTGTTATAATTGTATTTGGGAAAATGTGAATAATATTTGAAAATTCAAGTATATTCTAACTCATTTTTACGCTTTCCATAAAAATTTCAAATATTTACATCATCACTACACTTCGTGTCTTCTTTGATTTTCTGTTCACATATCAGTTATTTTCGTAACAAGTCTAAGATTGTAATTTTTTTATGGTATTCAGTAAAGGTTCTTGTGTGGTAGGTAAGAATTTACATAGATCCCATATGCAGTGACTGTTGTATTTAAGAAAATGTGAATAATATTTGAAAAATCAAGTATATTCTAACTCATTTTTACGCTTTCCATAAAAATTTCAAATATTTACATCATCACTACACTTTGTGTCTTCTTTGATTTTCTGTTCACATATCAGTTATTTTCGTAACAAGTCTAACATTGTAATTTTTTATAGTATTCAGAAAAAGGTTCTGGTGTGTTAGATAAGAATTTACATAGATCCCATATGCAGTAACTGTTACAATTGTCTTTGAGAAAATGTGAATAATATTTGAAAATTCAAGTATGTTCTAACTCATTTTTACGCTTTCCATAAAAATTTCAAATATTTACATCACCCCTACATTTTGTGTCTTCTTTGATTTTCTGTTCACATATCAGTTATTTTCGTAACAAGTTTAAGATTGTAATTTTTTTATGGTATTCAGTAAAGGTTTTTGTGTGTTAAATAAGAATTTACATAGATCCCATATGCAGTGACTGTTACAATTGTCTTTGAGAAAATGTGAATAATATTTGAAAATTCAAGTATGTTCTAACTAATTTTTACGATTTCCATAAAAAATTCAAATATTTAAAAAAAATAACAGAAAAGCAATTTTTGTTTCAGGCTAATTCATATTATTTTGTTTAAAAAATCCTATAAAATTAAGAAATTGTTACTTTTTACATTAGAATGTAGTTTGCTCAAAATAGATTGTAAATAAAAAAAAATATGCAGAAGTAGTTATTTAGCGTTTTCAGTTAGGTAGTGAATTTATTGTAAGAGACAATCATAATAACGTTAAAATATATATATTTTGGGACATATTTTGGAAAAAAAATATAATTTTTATTATGCTAAAAAATGATACGACATTCCGTTTAAAAAATGTGAGCGCACAACAACATGATAATTTTTATTTTGTTTATTTTTAGTTTTTTAATGTGTAGGGATATTTAACTACTTAGGTAGAATCTTTTAACAATCTCAACAACTAACAAGGGTTGAATACGCTGTTAAAGAGCATGAAGATGGCTTGATTGCTAATAATAATGCCGTACAGCAGCCATGAGTCTGTAGATTCAAGCACTATTCACTTGTGACCTATATACACTGCAAAGTAAATATTATTTAAAAGATGCCATGAAGAGAGAAACCCGACCCCAGCAAACAAATCAGTATAAAACTTTCACCAAAATTTTAAAATTGAAGGTTTTATTCAGGAAAACTGCAGGTTTTTTTAAGATCTATGAAATTAAAGGTTTCTGTTTCAATATAAAAAAAAACTGTAAAAAACCTTCAAAAAATTCTGCTTAAAAAACTTTAATTTTTAATTATGAAGGGAAAATGCAGATGTTTTAAAGGTTTGTTGCAAGAAAATTAAAAACTTGGAAAAAAAGCAGTTTTTTATTTCAATATCCTTTATAAACCTTCAAGAAACCTTCTGTTTGAGAATTTTTATGAAGGTTTTATGCTGACTTTTTTTGCTGGCACTCTCCACAATTTGTAAACGATGTAAAATAAGGAATCTACTTCATTGGATTTAAATTTTGATCCCAACTAAAATTAAAACAATAAGAGGTTTTTAATATTCTTATTAACTAAAAAGATATTAAAAAGAAATACTTCTTACTTAAATAAAATTTTGGATTTTTACAGAAAGTCATTCGTAAAGAAATTTGTCAGAAGAAGTGGAATATTTCAAATATGGCATTGATTCTTATTATATCAAAAGATAAATATTACAAATACATAATTAAACATTTAAAAATAAAATATATAGATCCGTCACGCCCTGAATATATTTTAAATCTAAACGGAAAATCAACAGCGCGTTCTACAAAATGTGTAATAAATGGAGATAATTGTTAACTCGATAACAGAGATTTCATCCCCTTTTGCCACCGCGTTTAATTAACGACTGACAGTTGATTAAACTTCATTAACCATCAGCTGTTAACCTCCCTCTGGGAAAGTCAATGGACTTCTCAACGAATGGGGTGTAAACATCGGAATATGTTCTGACGAAATCGCATGAAATTCTTCCACTTGGCTACGGATGTGAGGAGCGTGGGTGTAAATTGAGTGGAAGGTTTATTTCTTGATTTGCGTGGAGTGAGCGAATGGGGAAATAATTTGGAAGCACGGAGAGATAAATTAGTTGAACCATTGTTTCAGTTTGAAATGATTTAACATTAGGTATGTTTTTTTAATGTCTTGTACACTGGGTAAAAATTATTACAACCTTGCACCAAAATTTGGTACCCATTTACTGTAACCAACATTTGGTGCTTAGTTTCACCATTTTACAGTGCTACCATGGATACCATTTAGTGGTGAAACTTTGCACCAAAACTCCTAACATTAGAGATGTTTTTTTAATGTCTTGTACACGGGTAAAAATTATTACAACATTGCACCAAAATTTGGTACCCATTTACTGAAATCAACATTTGGTGCTTAGTTTCACCATTTTACAGTGCTACAACGGATACCATTTAGTGGTGAGACTTTGCACCAAAACTCATATTTTTGCTTCACGAAATGAATTATGGTGAAACGCAGGTATAATTTGTTGGATGTTCTGAACGATTTTTTAGACGATTTAATAACGAATCTGAAAACCTTCCGATCACAAGATCACTACTTTTTTTGTCAAATCCACCGTAAGGGCTCGAACTAGTATTGTACTACTGTCGTAATTTTGTACCAAAGCTTAATATTGTTGTGCAAAAAATAAATAGTTTTATTTAACATTGAAATATAATTTTAGTGTCGTTAGATTCGAAATAAAATGAACTATTTTTTAAGCAATAAAATAATTTTGGATATTTTTGATAATTTTACGTCCCATACCCCCAGAAGGAATTAAAAGTAATTTCAATAATATTAATTAATACGTTCAGTTATCAAAATAATTTAAGTTAAATACAATTAAATTTTATTGATAGTTCAACTTGCAGGAATAAAATATTTGGTACCTGAATTAGAGTTAGTGCCAAAATAACATTTTACATCTAAATTTTTTTTGTACTACATGAAAGTGGTGGTCCGCGCTTTGTCTAACTGATTTTATATGGTGGTCCATGACCATATAAAGATTAGGAACTACTGGTCTAAACAAATATATAAAAGATATTGTTATGGTCACACAAAGGGGCGATTGTAATATTTTATAATTATCTGGCAATAATAAGTTCACAACCCATTGATATTTACATCAGAATGTCAACTAATATGTTAATTCAAGAAATCAGTTACTGTAAGAAATAAATGCACTTATGGGGTTATAAAAATAGGCATTTGTTATTATTTCAATGGAAAATCGAAATAATTACGATTAAAAAATATTTTTTAAAAATTTTGTTTGTAATTATTTCAATTAATTAAAAAAATTAGCATATTTTTTTTTTATGAATTTTGAACTTTTTCAAATGTATATTTCTTATTGGTTTCTTTGTTTATTCTTATTCGGGCCCTTCATTAATTCTTAAGAAAAAAATTACTTCTTTCAAGACCAGAATTCCGTTACAAAGTGAACTTTTACAAATCGTATTGGTTTTGTTCATATTAGAAAACTGAAGCATAAATCATTGGAATTGTTTGCCGATTTTTTATTGATCGAGGTGTATTTTCTTTGAAAAAATGAACGTCTTTTGGATAAATCAAGGAAAAAATCATTTTGTCGCGTTAATGTTTGTTTCCAAAAGCAATTTTTTATTAAAATACTAATCTACTTATAAAATTAATTTTTTTTGTCATTACATTATTTTTTACTTAAATATTTATTGTAAACCCAATTTTAGGCCTTATATATATATTTTATATTTTGTTAAACGTAAAAAAAAACTTTTAATATACGCCTTTTCATTTCTTAAAATATTTTTTTAAACATATTAACGTTCAAAAATATTATTCGGGTTTATTTAAAATATATAATTAAACATCATTATACATTAATATAAAACTGTCATTCTCTTCATTAAGACAATATAGTCAATTAAATCCTAATTTTCAAAAACAACAACAAAAAAAAAACTTTAAACTTATACAGTATCTTAAAAACGAAAAAATTATACAATTACCAAAGTTGGAATATGAGTATTTAGTGCTATGAAATTTAACAATAAGAATAACGGAATAAAAATAACGAAAAAATAACGTTGATAAGTGCTGAATGTATCTTTAATAATTTAATTACTTTTAACAATAATAAAGGTTTTTTTTTTGCTTTTAAAAGCGCCTAGAACTATTTTATGGACCTCTATACTAAGAAAATCAGAGGTCCCTGTAATAAAAATAAAAATGTAATTCACTTTATACAATGGAGTCATAACCATAAAAAATTATCCTAAAAATCTTACTTTCGTGTATAAAAATTTCCAAAGGAATTTTCCACTTGACAAATTACTTTTGAATGTACATTACCTGTTAGTGGGTAGCAAAAATTGAATGTAGGTAATTGTTACTGATAGCACAATATAGGAAAATAGCACGCTCGTGCTACACTTATCGCATGAACAATCCTCCCCCGCATACGCACACATATTCGTTTAACTATTCATATATGGCAGTACGCTCAAAGAATTCTACCCGTAGATGGCAGCACCACCTACGACTCGTTTAAAAACTACTTAGAAACTAATTATTTTTAAACGCATTTTTTAAAATAAACATTGATATTTATGAGACAAAAGTACGAGTCTTCACTGCTGCGGGAAATTCCCATTTTTGACACATGACATGTTAATATTCGTTGTGTGAAAGGGACTTGCAAAAGAGATCTTTACTACAGAAATAACATGTATGATCAATTGAGACAATACAGAGGGGGGGGGATTCCCTTTATGCGGGCAGAGCTAATTGGCCCTTAAAAATTCTGATACTAAAAGTGATACTACAAAACATTTTCTCTTATCTGAGGTAATTTAACAATTTTTCCAAAAATACCATGAAATTCAGCGGTAGTAATGAACTACACCTAGATATTTGATTATTCACGGTATCTTAAAATAAAATATTAGATGTGAATATCGGTATCATTTTATTAACCTTTACGTGTAAACTGGGACAGCTTCTGTCCCATAGATTTTACAGATCTAGCGATGGGATTGGGACAATTTTGACGAAGAAGGGGGAAGAATTTTTAAAGCATGTGAGGTCTAAAGTATGCTGTTTCCAGCAGAACATTGTTTCGGACATGTGACGCTTGACAATTGGTTTCTACAGATCGTCTTCAGCTTAGATTTTTAGTTTTTGAACCGTTCAAGGGACTCCACCCCCATCTACGAATACCTGCTTTGAGGAAGAACTGTTAATGATCCGTCAGTCTTTAACAGTTACACTCCTCTTATTGTAAGGCAAGTCGTCGTTCTACACTGCTTTGAGAACTATGTTCTGCCGATATTACCTCCCCCTGTTTAAGAATTAGCCTACAGGCAGTGCAACTTTTCTTTAACTTAGCTCTAAAGAAAAGGTTTAAGTCCGAAAAGGCTAAGGGTTTTACTTTAAACAGCTACGTTTAATTTAAAATGCTAGTAATAATGTTTTTTTTAAATTTTATTATTTATTTTTTATTAATTTTATTATTTATTTTTTATTAATTTTATTATTTATTTTTTATTAATTTTATTATTTATTTTTTATTAATTTTATTATTTATTTTTTATTAATTTTATTATTTATTTTTTATTAATTTTATTATTTTTTTTTTATTTTTTTTTATTAATCTTATTATTTATTATTTATTAATTTTTTTTTATTTTTTTATTAATTTTATTATTTATTTTTTATTAATTTTATTAAAAAAATGTTATTAATTTTATTATTTATTTTTTATTAATTTTATTATTTTTTTTTATTATTTTTTTTTTTATTAATTTTATTATTTTTTTTATTAATTTTATTATTTTTTTTAATTAATTTTATTATTTATTTTTTATTAATTTTATTATTTATTTTTATTAATTTTATTATTTACTTTTTATTAATTTTATTATTATTTTTATTAATTTTATTATTTATTTTTTATTAATTTATTATTTATTTTTTATTAATTTTATCATTTATTTTTATTAATTATATCATTTATTTTTTATTAATTTTATTTATTAAGTATATTTCATTTATAAAATATTTTATTTATTAAGCATATTTTATTTATTAAATATTTTATTTATTAAATACTTTATTTATTAAGTATTTTATTATAATTTAACGTTATTTATTTTAAAATCTGATAAAGTGTATTAACTACCAAATGTTTACCAAACTCTATAAGATAATAGTACGTAAATTATATCAGGACAATATTAAATTTTATTTATTGCATTAATACCAATGTACAACTCCACAAACATCTATTGCATTTGTGCTGTACCATGAATCCAGCGATGCGGTTGTAATGCTATTCAAGTATCACGAACAGAGAGGCGCTCTTACCTATTGTGATATGAAGATGACACCGCAAGTTTACATTTACAATCGGAATAGATTTGAAAGGAAATTGAAAACCAAACTTCCCTTCACTCTGTATGCAATTCCTATCCTCGAATTCAAAGGATCCGATTCAGGGGATTGGTTCTAGAGTCTGAGTCCATTGGAGTCCTTTGACAGCGACAACAGGTAGGGTCTTCATTTTGTGTGACGTGAAACAACAATGGGCCTTGTGGGAAGGTAAACTGTCCTGCCAGAAACGTAAGGGTATAAAAAATAAACAGACAAATTTTATAGAATTTTTTGGGGCTTGTAAACCATCAATAAAAAGTGTTTGGTTGAGATTTTTATATTTTGGTGGTCTGAAAAATGCTTTGGTATTGATGAGATATAGTTTGTCGTTTTAAAATATAATGTAAGGAGAAATTTTGTCTCCAGCGACAACAGGTAGGGTCTTCATTTTGTGTGACGTGAAACAACAATGGGCCTTGTGGGAAGGTAAACTGTCCTGCCAGGAACGTAAGGGTATAAAAAATAAACAGACAAATTTTATAGAATTTTTTGGGGCTTGTAAACCATCAATAAAAAGTGTTTGGTTGAGATTTTTATATTTTTGTGGTCTGAAAAATGTTTTGGTATTGATGAGATATAGTTTGTCGTTTTAAAATATAATTTAAGGAGAAATTTTGTCTCCAGAGACAACAGGTAGGGTCTTCATTTTGTGTGACGTGAAACAACAATGGGCATTGTGGGAAGGTAAACTGTCCTGCCAGGAACGTAAGGGTATAAAAAATAAACAGACAAATTTCATAGAATTTTTTGGGGCTTGTAAACCATCAATAAAAAGTGTTTGGTTGAGATTTTTATATTTTTGTGGTCTGAAAAATGTTTTGGTATTGATGAGATATAGTTTGTCGTTTTAAAATATAATTTAGGGATAAATTTTGTCTGTATCTTTATAAATCTATGATTAGGGCCTATTATAACGGACAGTTGGGGTGTAAATAGGTAGTCGTTAAATACGATTAATGTCGTACTTCACTTTCATAAACATTTTTCAGAAAAGTTCTATATGATTATTCATAACTCCTATAAACATATGTTGATTTTTTCCCATTTTGAAGAATTGTTTCCCCTTTCAACTTTCGAATTTAATGCTCTTTCGTCTGCATCACCCTCATTGACTACATAATATAAATTACATTATAATATTTTATTTAACGTATTTTGTAGCAAGTAGAGCAATGCGCCGCTACTGTTTACTATTTAATTTGGAAAAACTGAGTTATAAAGCTTTTTGAATGAGCAGATTTATGTAATAAAAATAGTTATTTTTTATACGTTTAATTCAGCTATAACAACAGTAGTGTTGTTTTTACATAACTAGCTTGAAAAATCTCTTGTGTTAGAAGCGTGATAAAGCTCTTAAATTAAATTACTTTTAACTAATAAGTATATTTGGAGCACAATAGCTAGCAATATATTATTATGTAACTATTTTGTAGCAAGTAGTGCAATGAGTCGCTATTGTTATAAAAACTGATTTATAAAGCTTTTTGAATGAACAGCTTTCTGTATTAAATCCTAAATGTAAAAACTATGTTCTCTAAAATGCTCAACAAGTAATGTAATGATACAACAAGTAATGTAAATTTTCATTTCACCTTCTTTAGGCAGCAATTATACAACGCAATTATACTTTGAAAATTTCAACTACAAAATAATTTAAATAAATGTTTTTTATACTGTAATAAAACGCAAACTATGAGTTCATTTGGAATACTACATCAAATCAAATTTAACCAGAATAAGCGCCCAGGGTTGTTTTCGTCAGATAAATTAGCACGAGAGTCTAGATAAACACAGGGGTTTGTAATTAACGTGATTACAAATATTTTAAATGCTTTTGAGACAATTTTACTCGCGCAAACATATTTTTTTCTCTATATTATTATTGTATGTGTTTGTATTTTTATATATTGTGCAATAGTTTTGCATTGGTAAATATAATTGCTTTGAAAATATATTTTTAATATACATTGCAATCTATTCTAAGTATTCTACTTGAGTGGTTAAAATATTCCTTAGTACAGTAGAACTCCAATTATCCGGATCAATTGAGACCAGATCCAGTCCAGATAATCGAATATCCGGATAATTAACAAAAAATGGTTATTTTTTAGTTAAAAAAACAACGATTTTGATGACACTATTTGATGTCGATTGCATAAACAGAAACTGAGTTATTAGAACTCAATTATCATACTTATCATTCTTTTGGCCCACCTTTTTGAACATTTCTTCTGTTTATAACTTCTTAATGTTAGCCTGGTAGTTTAACGGATAAGGCAATGGACTGATGTGCTGAAGATGTGGGTTCGATTGTAATCGTCGATAATTATTGGAAGCGGTTAATAAAGGCATTCTATATCAAGAAATTGCTCTTTTTTATTCATTTTTACTCATTGTACTCACTTTTGAGTACAAGTCTTTTTCAAAATCGAAACTTGTGTATTCGGAGCCATGATTAGCATCGAATGTAATAAAAAATGAGTATATTTCACTTATTTTCAAGTACCTATTTTTAACAGTGCAATGAATCGTTATATGAACCAATGACATATTATTCTGGGATGTCCAATTTTATATACACATTTTAAATGCGTTTTATTTTAAAATGATTCTCTCTGTTACAATGGGTCGATGTAAAAATTGAGTCTTAAAATTTAAATTTTGAGAAACTACCCCAACGTAATAAAACTGCATGCATATTTTTATACAGTGATACATTTAAACATGTCTTTCCTGTGAATTCTCTGAGTCATAGACTGAATTCTGCTTTCTGTAAATAGAAAGATCCAAAAACCAATACCTTCGTTAATTTTACACGTTCTTTTTTTTCAGTTTGCATCGCTGCGGTCGAATTATTGAATATGTGGATTTTTGTTTAGTTTACTACTCTCTTGAATATATTTACAAAAGGATGGGGACATGTTGGTTAAAACTTGCTCATATAGTATTTGCAATTTATTTAGAAAAATAATCCAATAGCTTTCGTCCTCCAGTATATTTTTACTTAAAAGAATTACGATATTGCAGCGACTTGACCAATAATCTTTTTACACAATTTCCATGCATCTTAGTTCATTTTATGGAGGCTAGAAAAAAACATATGGGGTTCATTAAAAAGACGCGCCGTAAAAAAACTAAAATACATATTCTCTACTCCACATCTAGCATTTCATACATAAGTTAATATTTTCAATTTTGAGTTCTTATTAAACAAAGATACATCAGGTTAAAATTGGGAAGCTACCATAATATTGTTAAAGGATTGATATTTGGGCTCTCATATTTAATGGTTAAATTGCGTCATTGTTATGAAAAACATTGATGTATTTAACTTAAAGTGAAGTTTTTCTTAAAGAATTTGCAAAACAACATTTATTGTAGAATAATATAACTTAATAAAATTATGTACAGAATTATTCTTTATACACTTGCTGATTAAAACAATACCTTACCTCTAGATGACAACCTCTAAGTTAATCCCCAGATAATAAGGTGTTTTATGAATGCCCTTTGACGGCAATTTATTGTATACGTCGGGAAATAGCATTGTTTAAAATTATGTAAATAAATTTACAATTTATGTAAATAAATTTACAATTTATGTAAATAAATTTACAATTTATGTAAATAAATTTACAATTTATGTAAATAAATTTACAATTTATGAAAATAAATTTTCAATTTATGTAAATAAATTTACAATTTATGTAAATAAATTTACAATTTATGTAAATAAATTTACAATTTATGTAAATAAATTTACAATTTATTATTTTTAAAATAATTTAAAAGTATGTTTAAAATTGCGGATTAGAGCTCTTAAGCTGCAGTAGTATAATTTTCACATTGATATTTTATAAAATCTTTTTATTAAAATAATGAACAAAATAGCACAAAATACATCAATGCGGTCAAAACTTCACTGACAAATCTTTATACCTTTTGATTTTTCATATAAAGTATACTTTGGTGTTATTTTTATTATCAAAAAATTTGTAAGGAAAGTCATGAGCATCCAATTCTTTTGACAAACAGATGGAACAGTCACTAGAGTACTTTCTAAGCCCAATTTGCAGTCAATCATTTGGATTCTAAGTCTAGAGAAATAGCCTGTAATAAGAAACTCGGTGAGATTTATGTGTTAACATTTCTATACCATGTAGCAGTCCCTATTTCAAATATTTTCTCATTTTATTACATTCAAGGCTTATCATAGCTCCAAATCATTTCATTTTTGAATAAGGCATGTATTCAAAAATGAGTACAATGAGTAAAAATGAATAAAAAAGAGCAGTTTCTACATATTGTCTACCTTCATAAATTACTTTCAATAAATATATATAATTACAACTAACACTTACAGGAAATAGATCCCAAGTCCTCAGGGATCGCAGCCCAATGCCTTATCCGTTGTACTATCAGGACTGCGTGAAGAAGTTATAAACAGAAGTAATGTTAAAAAGGTGTGCCTAAAGAATAGGAAGTAAGATAATTGAGTTGTAATGACCCAGTTTTCATTTAAGCAATCGACACATCAAATAATGTGGAAAACCATCTTCTGAACACCTATTTTAAGTTTGTCAGGTCGCTTTGTTAAAATTACTTGAACAGAAGTTGATATTTGCAACATTAAATCCCACTGCTAATTTTTAAGAAAGTACGGTTACTTAAATTTTGTACATCATCGCTCATTTACTATGCAATTGTACTCAAAGAAAAATTAATAAGTTCAGGTATTCATTTTTAAGTACATTTTTTACAGTGCTATATAAATAATATTTCAGTCCAATAGAATTCAGATATGTTGATTTTAAGCCTTACATTGTTTTTATTACAACCAGAAATGTTTACAATACATCATTAATTATTTAAATTGATAATAACAATGTAGAAAATCTATAATCTACGGATTTTTAAGAGAATAGCGTAGTGGTTCATTACGAAAAAGTAATTTTCTACACAAAATAAGTATGAATTCATGGTTGGCTAAAAGCACAGTTATTTCATGTGCAATGACTGTGCATTAGATATACAATGATTGTGTATTTCGTATAAAATGATTGTGTTTTTACCACCAATATGCATTAATTTAACAGAAGTAAAAAGTCACAACTTTAAAAACTATCAAATCCGAAAAATATACGTTTTTACAAGTTTTTGCGAATTTTCGACAATAAATAAGCCATAAGGTTTTTTTTATAAATCGTTATAAATAAATATGACTTGTTAAATTTAAGGTACTTGAACATGATTTTAAATATAAAATATGAATTGATAAAAAATATTTTTATTTGACTTATCCATGAGAATCTTTAACTATTCTTTTAAAACCGCAGTAAAGTCATTTTAGTCAGATTTCGTATAAATTAGGTTAAATATATACAAAACGTATTCATAATCAAATGTTGTTACTTTATACTATTTAATGTGAAACTTTTACCCTTTTCTTTTTAACACTATGTATTAAATACTCTAATTCTTTTTAAATCTTTAATATCAGAATCTACTAGACATTTGATACACAGTTTGCGTTTTATTACAGTATAAAAAACATTTATTTAAAATATTTTGTAGTTGAAATTTTCAAAGTATAATTGCGTTGTATAATTGCTGCCTAAAGAAGGTGAAATGAAAATTTACATTACTTGTTGTATCATTACATTACTTGTTGAGCATTTTAGAGAACATAGTTTTTACATTTAGGATTTAATACAGAAAGCTGTTCATTCAAAAAGCTTTATAAATCAGTTTTTATAACAATAGCGACTCATTGCACTACTTGCTACAAAATAGTTACATAATAATATATTGCTAGCTATTGTGCTCCAAATATACTTATTAGTTAAAAGTAATTTAATTTAAGAGCTTTATCACGCTTTTAAAACAAGAGATTTTTCAAGCTAGTTATGTAAAAACAACACTACTGTTGTTATAGCTGAATTAAACGTATAAAAAATAACTATTTTTATTACATAAATCTGCTCATTCAAAAAGCTTTATAACTCAGTTTTTCCAAATTAAATAGTAAACAGTAGCGGCGCATTGCTCTACTTGCTACAAAATACGTTAAATAAAAATATATTACTAGCTATTGTGCTCCAAATATACTTATTATTTAAAAGTAATTTAATATAAAAGCTTTATCACGCTTCTAACACAAGAGCTTTTTCACGCTAATGATGTAAAAACAACACTGCTGTTGAGAAAGCTGAATTAAATGTATAAAAAAATAACAATTTTTTTTATTTTCACTTTGTTAATGCACTTGAGTTAATTGCCGCAAATCCTTCTATGATTTTCATCTGTTGAAACCGCGCTCTCCCCCTTCCCCCCCTCCCCTCTCGAGAGAGTAACAAAATAATTGCGTTATCCATAGTGAATCTAAAAAAAAAACCACAATAAACTAAATCAGGCCGGATTTTCATTTAGAAACATGTATGATTTTCTAAACAGAAATAACGATATCGATCTCTATATTGTCAAAAAATATCTCCCCCTTAATTAATATTCATAGAGAATAAACGCAGCTTGTTTTAATTTGGTTCCTTGCAAAAACAATTCTGAATTTCTCTCATACTTCTTGCTAGGATGAACTCATTATCCCCTAAATTAATTTCTCCTCAACATCTATATCAAATGTTGATGATATAATCGCAAAAAGGGCTTTTCTCCATTAATTAAAAATAAATAAGTAATCACTTACTTTATGAAGGATCCGATGAGTATCGGTTTATTTCATCTGGTGTACAAACGCTAATTAAATTGAAAATTGCTTGAAATGCGCGCTTCTTTTTTTTAAATTAAGGAATCCTTTGCATTGTTATTATTTTTATCTTATTTTAATTTGATTGTTGATCTATTATTTAAAAAATGTTTAATGGATGGGGAAATTCAAAATGTTAAATAGGATACATGTAACAATGTCCTGGGTTTGGAGGAAAAACTCCTTAAGTCAATTTTGTCAAGTACACTCAAACCTGTTTTTGTGCGGTGGATAGGGACCGCATAAAAAAAACGCATTAAAAAAATTCGCACAAAACTTCACGAAGAGCTATAAAAAATAGTTTTCGCAACACAATTAAAAAATATATATTTTATGCGGTGAATAGGAACCGCATAAAAAAGTCTCCCATAGAAAATAACTCCAATACCTTACGAAATAACTAGGAATTGCCTTTTTAAACGAAATCGGAACACGAGGCTTTACAGCTACTTGGAATCTCGCGAAACCTTTTGGAATCTGATTTAGAAAATACACATGCGAACATTTTTAAATATTTTATTTACATATGTACTTATTTTACACTTACAAAACTTTTCAAAACGTATAACCATTATCCGTCGTAGTCTGACAATACGCGAACTTGTCAAAATCGCTTTCGTCACTTGACGATACTACCTCGCACTCGTTTAGAGTTGACTTTTTTCCAGTTACCATGTAGTCAGTGATCAGTTTTTGCGACGACTATTGTTTCATTAGACTCTTGTATATGTCTCGGTAGCCAGATAATCAATTATGTTCGAATTTGATTGAAATTTTCATATATCGCACAAAAAAATCGCACAAAAAAAGACCGCACAAAAATAGGTTTGAGTGTATATGTTTTTAACATTTTCAGGTGGGCTAACTTTAAGAAATGTTGTCCTGTTCTACCGGATTCTTATTGCGTAATTATTAAATATTGTAACTGTTGTAAATATTGTAACTCCCAAATATTGTAACTGTTAAATATTGTTATGTGCTGTAAATTAAATGATTGTATCTACTTAAAATTTCTCATTTTTGTGTTTAAATAAATACGTCCTAAGTACAAGAATAAATGTCAACTTAACGTTACTAAAACGAAGATTACAGGTTCGATCACTTTACTCATTAGACTGAAGTTGGCAATTTAAGTTGCCTAAAATATGCTCAAATTGGAATATAAATAAAAAAAAATTACAATTAAAAATTTGAAAAGAACAATCTAAAGTAATGTATCAAATAACAGAATTAATATTTTTATATTAAATGTTTTAGGGAATCACAAAATAAATTAAAATCTTAACACCCTACTCATAGGTATAGCAATCTCGCAAACTATATGTACTTGGAATAAAATGCAAATAAATTGTTGTTAGACATTCACTTGTTTGGTAATAATAGTATACAAAAGTATTTCAACATTTTCTATGATTTCAAAAACTGTTTTAGTTGAATAGGGAGTGTCTCTTTAGAATAAAATAAAGTAAATATTCGGTTAAAATAATTAATATTTATATAATATCAAAAAAGCTGTATTTCTGTTCGGAGAATGGCAGCATCAATCTTTGTTTACAAAAATATCTTGCGTCTGTGTCAATTAATCGATTAATGTTTATTTTAAAGATTTCAATGGTCGGAGAAGCATTAGCGGAGCAGGAAGCATAGACCCCTAGAAATAAGATTAATTAAATAATAATTTAACTAAACATGATGACATATTTTACAACTTTATAGTGCATTCATATAAATATTACTAACGTACATATTATTACTCAGCACTAATGTAAATGTTACTTTATAAACATTTACTACATCTATTAATTCCTCATCAATGAAAAGCTTATGTTATAAAATTTATTGATTGGTCATTGTTTTAACTCGACCTTTCAGCATTTCGGTTGTTTGCCCGTAAATTTGTTTGTTTGTTTGTTTGTTTTTTTTTTTTTTTTTTTTTTTTTTTTTTTTTTTTTTTTTTGTTTGTTTGTTTGTTTGTTTGTTTGTTTGTTTGTTTGTTTGTTTGTTTGTTTGTTTGTTTGTTTGTTTGTTTGTTTGTTTGTTTGTTTGTTTGTTTGTTACGTATTTATAGCCAAACGCGTTGTTCTATTTTCTCCAAATTTGGCATGAATGTTTCTTGAAGTTATTAAAATCGACTTATATGTATTTTTTTTAAGTTATAATTTTTTTTCGGTCCCAAGGTGTACTGTTCGCAGAACAACCAGTATGTTTTTTACATAAATAAATCGACATAAATCATATATTTTAAAAATATTAATTTCCACTATTTTATGCTGATATTTTAAAAACATTTTAATCAATTTAAGCAAATGTATTGTATTTGAAGAACAAGTATCGAAAACGTTTGGTAACAGCTCCATGTCAACCACATCTTCATTAAATATGGGCAATTTTTTAATGAAAATATTGAAGCTTGTCTCTACCTTCACACTTATTCTGCCCAAAAAAAATTTACAAAGAAAAGAATGTAAGGTGCAAAACTATTAATCAAATAAAGGCAACCGCAGGGAAATGTTTTGTTATGGACAGCTTGATCTTTTCCGTCTTTAATCTAAAGATTTTTTAATCTGCCAAAAAAACATTTGCTCCAGGGAAAAAATTACTCTAAGATAACAAATGTAAATTTTTTCTCAATCTAAAAAAAATGGCTGCGGATCTTTTTAAAAAATACTTAAATTATTTTTTTGTACTGGTAAATGTGGATTCTCTTAAATTGAATTAATTTGTTTATGCCATTTCTTTCAAATCCTTAGAGATCCTGGGAATAATAAAATCAGCCCAATTGATTGCCCTAATACAAGAATAACATTAACACACATAATGAATGTTTATTTGTAAGTCGTTAACAAAATAAGGGTATTTGGGTAGATTTAATTAGAAAAGTATACATTTGATAGGAAAACGAGCAATAAAATAAGAGTTTAGAAATTAAAAAAATAAAGTGTTTCTTGACATTCTGTTTTAATTTTGTTGTAGTTATGAAACGAAATATTTTAGTAACATTGATATATTAGTATATGTTACAGTTGAACTCAGATAAAGCGGCTTTCCGATTATCCGGATAACTTTGAGAAAATAAAATAAATCAGCAAATCCACATGTTAAAAGTTTTTTATCAGTGAATGATATTGTTTTTAATAGTCATTAAATCATTATACATGCTAAAGCAAAATTCATTTTTTTTACTAAGTAACAGACTTTTTTTGTAAATTATCCAATTATCCGTATTTCTGATAATCTGGTGGGATATGGTCCCAACTAATTCGAGTTCTGTTGTATATTTAAATTCTTAAATAGTTAACAGCATGTTAAATAACTTATCAGTGAATGATATTGTGTTTAATAGTCATTAAATCGTACTACATACTAAAGTAAAATTCATATTTTTACTAAATAACAAGCTTTTTTTTATAAAATACCCGATTATCCGTATTTTTGATTATCCGATGGGATATGGTCCCAACTAATTCGAGTTCAATTGTATATTTAAGTTCTTAAATAGTGAACAATATATTAAAAAATTTCATTCGAATAAATATAGCTTTGCTTTTCAAATTTTAATGAAGTTTGTTTCATTGACATATTTTTTATATACAACAAAACTCCAAATATCCGGATCAATTGGGACCATATCCCATCCGGATAATTGTGTAATTCACAAAAAAAAGTTATTTCTTAATTAATGGAATTATTAAAAAAACTAACTCTGTTTTAGTATGTGATGTTTTTTAATGTTTGCCAATAAGAAACTTTTAAAATTAAAAAATTTCTTAGTTATTTTTTTCACATAGCGATCCGGATCCGGATAATTATCGATCCACTTTGTTTGATCCGGAAAACTGGAGTTCGGATAATTGGAGTTCTACTGTATTTACAAAATAATAAGAATTATATGTTAGAATAAATGTTTAACAATAAGAAATTTTTAAAATGAGAATTTTCTTATTTCTTTTTTTCTTAAAGCGATCCGAATCCGGATAATTATCGATCCGCTTTGTTTGATCCGGGTAACTGGAATTCGGATAATTGGATTTCTACTGTATTTGTAAAAAAATAAGAAGAATTATATGCTAGAATAGATGTTTGCCAATAAGAAACTTTTAAAATGAGAATTTTCTTATTTCTTTTTTTCTCAAAGCGATCCGAATCCGGATAATTATCGATCCGCTTTGTTTGATCCGGGTAATTGGAATTCGGATAATTGGAGTTATACTGCATTTGTAAAAAAATAATAAGAAATATATTTTAGAATAGATGTTTAGAGTAAATACTTTCATATCTTATTACATCATCATTAATATGTCATATCGTTGATACTAACATTTCTGCGTGTATATCTGGATTACCTATAACTATTGCACTCCTAAGCCTCGACCAATAATGGCACCGAACCCTCAGTGCGTGCGTCTTACTCACACGCAGCTGATTTTTTGTATTATTGGCCAGATTATTAAATATTATTATACGTTTAAGTATATACATATATATCAATATAAATTCCAGTTATTTATATTTGTGTGGGAATTTATAACATGGAATGTTTGGAAGGGGTATCTATAAATTCATTATAAAACACAAAGTATTTAATGTATATCATTTTGCGGTATAACTTATTATATATAATATTCTTTCAACTGAAAAACAAACTTGTTTGCGACCCAAAACAAACTTTTATGTACATTTTTAAAACTTTCACACTACAAGTTATTTTATTGAATTACTTAGGTTAAGGAGAACAGGGAATGGGTAAAAAAACTCTATTTTTGTTAGTTCAATATCCAATTTCCCTCTGGAAAAAAAAAATTCAAAGTTGAAAAAAATTAGTCAAATATTTATTTTTTCGTAAGGAACACAATCTTTTATTTTTATTTAATTCTAAGTTTTATTAATATTTTTGGTCATTATTTTTGTCTTCGGATGGAATTTGTTGTGTAAAATGGTATTATTAAAACAAAATAATATTTTTAGTAAAAGTAGTAACATGAATAAAATAGAATAAATAATAACCATCAACTTTTAAAAAGTCGATATATTTTATTGTTACGGGACTGTTTTTAACACAGCTTTCTGAAAGCAAGTTGCAATCCACCATTTTGAAAAATAAACGTTTTAGTTATTTATTATCTTCGAAAAAGAGTACCCGCTATTATAATTTGTGGTTTATTTGATATATATATATATATATATATATATATATATATATATATATATATATATATATATATATATATATATATATATATATATATATATATATATATATATATATATATATATATATATATATATATATATATATATATATATATATATATATATATATATATATATATATATATATATATATATATATATATATATTGGGTTGGAGGGAAAGTTCTGTCGAATTTTAAAAAAAATATTTGAATTCATTTATAAAAATATGTGTTTAATATTAATCAATTATATATGCTCCGTTATCTGTTACAACCTGTTGCCATCTTTCAGGTAATATGTGAATTCCTGTTTTGTAGAAGTTCTCATCCAGGGTTGTTTTCTGTTGAGCATCCACTATTTGTCGCCAAGGGGGACAAATTGGAACGATTTTTCCCAACAAAATGTTCGTTAAATATATATATATATATATATATATATATATATATATATATATATATATATATATATATATATATATATAAAATCATTAACATATATTGTCATTTATAAACTTCGTAATTCATAGTTTTGTTGAATATTGCATTTTCTTCGAAGATTGTTAAATTTTTTCGAATTTTTGGCATTAATAATTCAATTATCCATTTTCCCCACTTTGCAAAACATGGAAAAAAGTTAAATAAAATAGATTTTTGTCATTTTCCTTCGGAATATATTAAAAGGATTATCTTCTGTACAAAATTCAAGAATATTGGTAAATAATTCAACTCTTATAGTTTATATATAGAAATTTTTATGCATCGAACTATCACAAGTTTTTGTTTTGTTTACGCAAACAAATCGACTTTTGGATTTGGAAATAAATTACCTAGGAATTTATATTTTTTTCTGAAATGTACTCCATCAACGAAGTATTTTTTTAAAAAAAAGAACGAGATCAAAGCATAAATTTAACAATATGTAATTTATACTTAATTTCAAAATACTGACATTACCCAATAACCCATTTTATTCGATGACCCATTTTACAATATGACCCATTTTACACCATGACCCATTTTACACCATGACCCATTTTACACCATGACCCATTTAACTCCATGACCAATTTTCCACCACCATACCCTATATATAATATTCTTTAAACTAAGACAAACTTTTTTGCTGACCAAAACAAACTTTGATATACATTTTTAAAACTTTTACATTACAAGTTATTTCTACTTATTGAATTACATATTTGTTTTAGCCAGATTAGAAAAAAAACTAAAAAATGAAAGAATATTAATTCAATTACGACACCAACACTAGTTTTTTAATCGTTTTTTTAGATACATTATGTATTTTTTAGGTTCTAGTCTTCGACATTTTGTTTTGTTTTTTTTCCTTGAAACGCTAAGTAAAGATTTATTTCAAGAAAGTAGCGAAATACAAAAAAGAAAAGTTGGAAAACAAATTTTTCTCTGCACACAACAATTTATCTTCATTCAATCTTGATTTACTCCCATGCATAATTCAAATGCTAATCTTTATTATATATTCCATTTTTCTCAAGTGTTACAAAGTAAAACAAAAGTTAAATTTTTTTAAATGTTTACGTTATACGAATCTTGCTTAATTACTCTAATTAATCGTATAAAATTCTATGACTTAAAAAGTTGTTAAATGAAATATTGTCTATAATACTTAACATCAAAATTGTTTAATATGTCAAGTAAATATTTTATTGAATTTGTCGTTCTGCACTGTTAAAAATAGGTACTCAAAAGTAAGTAAAATGTACTCATTACTGATTACATTTTATGCTCATCAAAGTTCTGAATGCATAAGTTTCTTTTTTGAAAAAGTCATGCACTCAAAAATGAGTACAATGAATAAAAAGAGCAGTTGCTTGCCTACATAGACTGCCTTCATAAATAGCTTTTAATTAATATCAACAATTACAACCAAGCCTTACCGGGAATAGAACCAATATCCTCACCACAGTCCAGTGCATTATCCGTTGTACTACCAAGGTGACGTGAAGAAGTTATAAACAGAAGTAATATTAAAAAGGCGTGGCAATAGAATAGGAAGTAAGATAATTGAGTCGTAATAACTCCGTTTCCACTTTAAGCAATCGACATCAAATAATGTGGAAAACCATTTTCTGAAAAACTATTTTAAATTTCTCAGCCGTTTTGTTTAAATGTTTTGAATAGAAGCTGAGATTACCAATATTAAATATCACTGCTCATTTTTGAGAAAGTACGATAGCTTAAATTTGAGTACGTCATCTCTCATTTACGATACAATTGCACTCAAAGAAAAACGAGTAGATTAAAGTACTCGTTTTTAAGTACCTTTTTTTTACAGTGTAGCCTTGGATATCGCAGAATTCTCAGTACGTCATCTCTCATGTACGATGCAATTGTACACAAATAAAAGCGAGTAGATTAAAGTACTCGTTTTTAAGTACCTTTTTTTACATTGTAGCCTTGGAGATCGCAGGATTCTCAGTACGTCATCTCTCATTTACGATGCAATTGTACTCAAATATAAACGAGTAGGTTAAAGTACTCGTTTTTAAGTACCTTTTTTTTACAGTGTGGATCGCAGAATTCTCAGTACGTCATCTCTCATTTACGATGCAATTATATTCAAATAAAAACGAGTAGGTTAAAGTACTCGTTTTTAAGTACCTTTTCTTACAGTCCCCGGATTTGTGTCTGAAGATCACAGAATTCTCAGTACGTCAGCTCTCATTTACGATGCAATTGTACTCAAAGAAAGCCGAGTAGGTTAAAGTACTCGTTTTTAAGTATCTTTTTTTTTACAGTGTAGCCTTGGAGATCGCAGAATTCTGAAAAATGATAGTGTGTTATTTCTCAGAGTGATTTCTTTTTGATACACACAGAAGGTTATGTACAGGCAAATTGAACACAACTCATAACATAAGGCTTTTGAAGGATTTAGGGCTGAAAACTTTTGAAGTAAAAGTATTTTTCAGAAAAAACTGCAATTTTTATGCAGGTTTCCCTGCAAATAAAACCCTGTACTAGTTTTTTACTGATCTTTCCATTTAATAACCCATAACCCCTTCCTTGTCTGAAATATAGTCTCAGTCTCCTTAAAACTGGAAAATTATTCATAAATATAACTTCCACCATTCGCAGTCTCCACCGAACCCATTTCCATCACCTCGTCCTATTCAATTCCGCCTTGACTGATTGTTATGCATCGAAAATATATTGAATTCACCCTCACGCAGTTGTCCTTTTAAGTCTCAGAAGCCAACATAATGCACTTGATTTGACTAATCTCTCCCGGGGATTCTACTATCTGAATGAGACGGAAGTCAACTTGCGTAAACTCTAACTTAATTGTTTTAGTAATTAGGACGGGGCGATCAACAAGGGCCGCTTTGCCCGTCTTAAAATGAGACCTTACATGCTTCCTGAAAGCTCTACGGGAAGCAGTTGTTGGATAGAGGAAGCGGGGTGGGGCCCCAGATTTGTGATAAAGTCAAATTTAAGTGCGACGTATTCCATTTTTGTCGTCTAGTTGATAAATGCGGTGTGGGAGCACGATTTTTCAATTTGTCTTAATATTTGAAGTCGGCATTAGTTTTAGATGGATTTGATTTGTTCTTCATATTTTGGTTGTTTAAATCTGTTCTTAAGGGAGACCCGAACCCCAAATCCTAATTTGTTTATTAACGAATTCATAAGTAGCATTTTTTTTTACATTATAATAAAATATTTTTCTGAACAATAATCAAACACAAAAATACATTTTAAAATAATTATTTTTGTTATTTTTTTGCATTTTTTAAGCTTAAATAGACATTTTTTAAAAAAAAACACTACTCTTCCTTTAATTTTTAATGTTTTTAAATTTTTTTAATTGGTTAAATAACGTCAAAGTATGTACTACAGACGTATGAATAGACTTTTGCAGATTTGGGTTGTAATAGTTTTAAAAAACTTATTTTAAGTTCAAAACTTAAAAAATATTCAAATATTTATGTTTATTAATTCGTGAAAAAAATTATTTATAACTTAATTTAAGAAATATATTCATATGTTTATAAAATAAATATCAAAGCTTCAAAACTATTAACAGTTTAGTTTAAGTTAATTAGTTACAAAGTCTTAGCATTTTAAACGTAACCAAAATGTAAAAAAAAATATTTTGAGTAAATGACGATTGTTGCAGACGAAAAATGTGTAGAAAGATTATAAATGGTATATAAACATCTAAAAAACATATGTTCTGTTTATGTTATAATTTTAAATTTTGTACACACCTTCTTAAATATGTATAGCATTGTTTTATGAAGAACAAAATAGCAATTTTTTCGGAATTTATGGCTCCGGTCTCCCTTAAAGAAATTATATAAAATAATAATTTAAATAATTACCAGGCATTGCAATTTGTAGTGGAGTTGTTTAAACGTTTCCTACAGAAGCTTGGAACAGAAAAAGTTTTTCTTTGCAGAAGCATAGATTTAAATAATCACGAGAAATGGAAGTATATTTTTAATAAAACTTGAGCACTTTGTCTCATATTAATTTTAGATGCATATCTTTTACAGGTTACGGCCTGTAAATGTATCCCATTATTACTCCCATATTCGACCTTTCGGCACTTCTACACTTTATACTGTTATATGAGCAGCGTAGTTGTTTAAAACTTTTCTTAAAGAAATTATATAAAATAATAATTTAAATAATTACCAGGCATTGCAATTTGTAGTGGAGTTGTTTAAACGTTTCCTACAGAAGCTTGGAACAGAAAAAGTTTTTCTTTGCAGAAGCATAGATTTAAATAATCACGAGAAATGGAAGTATATTTTTAATAAAACTTGAGCACTTTGTCTCATATTAATTTTAGATGCATATCTTTTACAGGTTACGGCCTGTAAATGTATCCCATTATTACTCCCATATTCGACCTTTCGGCACTTCTCAACTTTATACTGTTATATGAGCAGCGTAGTTGTTTAAAACTTTTCTTAAAGAAATTATATAAAATAATAATTTAAATAATTACCAGGCATTGCAATTTGTAGTGGAGTTGTTTAAATGTTTCCTACAGAAGCTTGGATTTAAAAAAGTTTTTTTTTGCAGAAGCACAGATTTAAATAATCACGAGAAATTGAAGTTTATTTTTAATAAAGCTTGAGCACATTAAATTTACATGCATATCCTTTAGAGGTTACGGCCTGTAAATGTATCCCATTATTAATCCCATATTCGACCTTTCGGCACTTCTCAATTTTATACTGTTATATGAGCCCTTTAGTTTCAAAACCAGATAAATTCGATTTCATAAAAATAAAAAGCGATTGATAGCTATGTACTTTAAGATATTTTTCTACTTGAATTGCAGTTGATTGGGCAAAACAAAACATAGCATTTGAAAAAAAAATACATTTATTATCGTTTAAACTTTTATGACTTAGGTTCCCATTTTTGTGACACTTCCAAAATAAGGCATTAAACATATTTTTAAACTTTCGCATAGAATTTCCTTTTATTTTTTAAAAAGGGTACTTCTAAACTTTTTCTTATGTTAAGTATTATAGAGTAAGTTGATATTAGGAAAAAACAGTTAATCGACCGACCGTTAGAGAGATTTTGTTTTAATTCGACCTTTCGGAACTTCGTCTAATTGTTAATTTGTTTGTTTGTAAATTTTTTTGTTACGTATAGTTACGACCAAACGCTTTGTTGGATTTTCTTCAAATTTTTCATGAATGCTCCTTGAAGTCATTGAACACAACGTGTAAATTGTTGGTTTATTTGGTTGCGAGGTCTATTGTTCCCAGAACTACTAGTATTATTTTATACAATGCGCATTTATCTAAGAAAACGAAGCATTTATATACTTTTTTACAGACCAGAATGAGTTTATGAGGATTTAAAAAGGAGTGAATTAAACAATTTTTGACTTCTATTCTTCAATTTCAAAAATAAAATTTTAAAAATTAAAATTTTATACTGTTATATGAGCCTTCAAATTTCAAAACCATATAGATTAATTTTCATTAATTTTACAGTAGACGCTAAAAATGATTGTCAGCTATGTACTTTTGGTTCTAAACCCATGACTTTGAATGCATTTTTAGACTGGGTTCAGACACTGTTGGTCAATACCGCTTTGCAAGGTGATGTAGTGATTTGAAAACATATTAAAAAAATATTTTTGTTAAAATGTGGATCTATTTGGGTTTGAAACTAGAATGATTATATTCTCATATCATCAAGAAAAATGTCGATATGTTGGAATTGGGAATTTTCAGCACTGTTGGGAATTTCGAATAGTAGGGTTGATAATTTCGAATCGTTAAGTTGGGAAATTTCTTGTTTCAACCCCCCAAATAATTTTTTGTGTACCGGCACTGATGAAACCTATACCCTATTGCCACTTTTAGGTCCTTCTCGATTGTTATCTTTTTTCTTAGATCTTCTGCTTTTTTGTTCAGTTGTCTAAGAATAACAAAATCCTTTATTGCAGGAGTATTATAAGCTTCTTCATAAAAAATCTTTATCAAAGATTTTATTTCATTGCTTAGTGCAGTATTTCTTGATTCATTTTCATTAATTTTACAGTAGACGCTAAAAATGATTGTCAGCTATGTACTTTTAGATCTAAACCCATGACTTTGAATGCATTTTTAGAATGGGTTCAGACACTTTTGGTCAATACAGATTTGAAAGGTGATGTAGTGATTTGAAAACATATTAAAAAAAACAATTTTGCTAAAATGTGGATCTATTTGGGTTTGAAACTAGAATGATTATATTCCCATATTATCTTAAAACTTTAGGTCTCATAAAACTATTATGAATGTTAAAGATAACTATTATTTTAAACTGTTATGAATGCTAACACGCATATAGGTTTAGAATAATTATAAAAACGATGTTGGTTAAGGGATGTAATATCTTATTTACACTTGGACTGTTTTTCACTTTAATTCTTCTTTCTAACAGCAAAATTCTTCGAATGGAAAAATAAACTAAAATCCGGAATGCAAAATTTTTTAACGCATTTGCATTAACTGTAATAATAAATATAGTTGATGTTATTTTAACTTTGTATACATGGGCTTGGATTCTTTAAATCAGAAATAGAATAAAATCTTTAGACACAAATTTATATTATTTATGTGAAAGTATTACTAAGCCAAGAAAATGCATTATCAAAAGTAATTTTCCACGAAATATTTTGTGGTTTTTAAAACGGTCCTTGCATATTTTTATCTTGACATAACATTTTAATCGTATTCATAGATTTACAAATGCGTTACACCTCTTTCTTATAAGATTGTCATGCAACAAAAGTCAATCTAATTTACTACAACTTCTTTTATTTTTTCTCTTTATTTATTCTTTTTTGTGACAATTTTTATTCGCTTTCTCTCATAAATGTTGCTTATTTACATTCACACTTCATTTAGAAATGCATTTAAAGTTGAAATATTTCTAAGCGGAAAAAAATTCTGAAATTACTTTTCTTCCTTTAAAGTAAAGAAATTGAATAAATTAAAGATAATTCAAAGAAAATAATTTTTTCATCACTGAAGAGTCAGCAATAAAGAAAAAAAAATCCTGCTGTTTTGATCATTTGTGCTTCCAATAACATTGAAATGTCTTTAGTTATTGATTTTCATAATAGTTAAATAGAAAATGCATTCGTAATACTAATTATTTCTCTACTATATAACAACTTCCACCTGCTTATATAAATGCAAAAAAATAACCTTGCAAAGGTCAAACAATTTTTTAAATGAAAAATTGAACCTTTTATGCGTTACTGTCGGTGCCATTTTACGGATTTTTATGACGTTATAGTTATATTAACTACACAAATTAGACTAAAACTACTTTAAAATCCTTGGAGAAGTTCAAACCGTCACCACGTATCTAAAATAGTTCTTTAAGCTGCATTCTACTATCTCTATTAATGATACAATATTTACTAACAAATATTAATGAGCAAAATTATGTAATAATTATTTTATTATTATTATTATTATTATTATTTTATTGTTGTTATTGTTATTTTATTGTTATAATTATTGATTTTATTTTTACTATTACTATTATTGTTGTTGTTATTTTTAGTATTGTTATTATTATTGTTATCATTATTATTGTTATCGTTGTTGTTATTTTTAGTATTGTTATTATTATTGTTATTGTTATTTTTAGTATTGTTATTATTATAATTGTTTTTGTTATTTTTATTATCATTATTATTATTATTATTATTATTATTATTATTATTATTATTATTATTATTATTATTATTATTGCAATTGTTGTTATTTTTATTATTATTATTATAATAATTATTATTATTATTATTGTAATTGTTGTTATTGTTATTATTATTGTTGTAATTGTTATTGTTGTAATTGTTATTGTAACTGTTATTGTTGTTGTTATTATTATTGTAATTGCTGTTATTGTTATTATATTATTATTATCACTATTATTATTACTATTATTATTATTTTTACTATTATTATTAATACTATTACTATTATAATTACTATTATTTTTACTATTATTATTTTTACTATTATTATTAATACTATTACTATTATAATTACTATTATTACTATTATTATTATTATTATCACCGTATTACCGTTGTTTTTTTATAATTATTATTAGTTTCACGTTTTACCATTATTTTATTATTGTTATTATTATTTTCGTTTTAGCATTATTTTATTATTTTATTTATTTTTGTTTTATATTACTAACTATGCCAGTGGTTTAAATGTGTTTCACATCTTCAATTTAACTGAATAATTCAAAAGGTTTGGGTTGTATGGCAGTTTAACAATTGTGGTAGTAAACATGACGTAGAGTGAATAACATAATTGGAATTCTAGAAAAAATACGCGTCCGATGAAAAAGATAAACTTCGTATTTCTTTGTATTACTCGGCCAACAGGAGAGTTAATACTTTACATAAGCTAAAGCCCTTTGCTTACAGTTTCAATGTGTTTCCCTTTTATTTAATTTACTTTTGTACATTTTCAGAGAAAACCGCCCTTTTTCTATTTTGTTTTTATTCTAGATGTTATTCCTGACAAAAATAAATGTTTGGAAAATTCTGCTTAAATTTGCAAAAATATTTTTTTTTTTTTATATTTGGAACAAATATTACTTCCAACTTGGAAAAGACTAAGGATGTTAATTGCATTTATAAAATCACTCAATAGGTCTTCTATTAACTAGAGATAGTTGTTTTTGAAATACGTTTTTTAACGTAAGCCATCTTAACAAGATTATTTCGAATGCGTTTTATACGGAAACGTACTGTATTGCATTTACGTGAAATCTTTTATTTCTTAGTGTACAAATAAATTAAATTTTGCAAACATTAGAATTAAAATTAAAAACATTGTATTTTATTAGTACTGTCTTTTATTACTATAATATTTCAAAATAACACCTATGTGTAATTACTTTCAATGTGTGAAAATCCAAAACTTAATTAAGTCTTTTCCCATTAATTATTTAATTGTAATTAATCCGGATTTAAATGCTTATGACTCGTGTGTAACTGTTTATTTAAGTGTCAAATGGCATTAAATGAGATACACGCCAAAACGACTAAATTTCCAATATATTACCATACACCATACTTCAATATTAAAAAATTCAGTTCTAAGCACTCAATTATAGCAGACATTTTCCTTGTCAACGCGTGACAAAGTTTCCATTTCTGCAAACTTAAACAGCTTTAGTCTAATCTTCCTCATTAAAATTTCACATTTTCATCCCTTCTTGATTGTCAAATACCTCTCAAAGGATATTGTATTAAGATAATGACAAGATGGTAATTTAACTTTCTTTAATTATCACTTTTCCGAAACTGTAATTAATCTTTCACCAAAGATAAGTACAATTAACTAGATTTTCAATTCTTGAGAAGACTATTAAATTATCATATTATGCAAATATATAATTAGGAAATAGTTCCGACGCGTTCTTAATGTATATATATATATATATATATATATATATATATATATATATATATATATATATATATATATATATATATATATATATATATATATATATATATATATATATATATATATATATATATATATATATATATATATATATATATATATATATATATATATATATATATATATATATATATATATATATATATATATATATATATATATATATATATATATATATATATATATATATAATGTGTTATATATATATAATGAGTAATGTGTGTTAGTATGTCTGTGTGTGTATACTCTTCTGAACTATGTTCTGAATTAAAAGTTTTTTTCGTAGGTTGGTGTTGCCTGGATAGCTCAGTGGTAGAGCACTTGTATGCTAAACAAAGGCTCCCGGGTTCGATCCAGCAGGATATACCTTTCACTGTTAATGATGTTAATAAATTAATTGCAGATTTAAGCGCTTCACAGGAATATGTATGATTTATTCTGTGTGTGTGTTTCATGGTTGATCTCATTTTATATCTATCTTTATTAAACTAGATAGATAGACAGATAGATAGATAGATAGATAGATAGATAGATAGATAGATAGATAGATAGATAGATAGATAGATAGATAGATAGTTAGATAGATAGATAGATAGATAGATAGATAGATAGATAGATAGATAGATAGATAGATAGATAGATAGATAGATAGATAGATAGATAGATAGATAGATAGATAGATAGATAGATAGATAGATAGATAGATAGATAGATAGATAGATAGATAGATAGATAGATAGATAGATAGATAGATAGATAGATAGATAGATAGATAGATAGATAGATAGATAGATAGATAGATAGATAGATAGATAGATAGATAGATAGATAGATAGATAGATAGATAGATAGATAGATAGATAGATAGATAGATAGATAGATAGATAGATAGATAGATAGATAGATAGATAGATAGATAGATAGATAGATAGATAGATAGATAGATAGATAGATAGATAGATAGATAGATAGATAGATAGATAGATAGATAGATAGATAGATAGATAGATAGATAGATAGATAGATAGATAGATAGATAGATAGATAGATATATTGATAGATAGATAGATAGATAGATAGATAGATAGATAGATAGATAGATAGATAGATAGATAGATAGATAGATAGATAGATAGATAGATAGATAGATAGATAGATAGATAGATAGATAGATTATTTCTTAATTGAACATAGAAGTTAAGAATCCATTGCAATCGAATGTCTCTCTTTTTGAGAAAGTTAGTTTATTTTCTATTTATTTCAATATATCTCTTTCATGCTATAAAGACAGTGTGCAATAGCCAACCTTCAATTCCCTATTGATTTTGATGTTACATCAGGTTATAAAGCTAAGCTTATGTTAGGTATTGCATTTCCTGGCTTTCTCAGCAGGCTAATAGAAGTAATGCATAAATATACTTCAAAGAAAATCTTGATTCAATTTTGAGCTAATGTCTGACTGTCTCTTGAGGTTTTAGTTCCATTTGTACAAATGCCTAGGGATTTTCTTGTATTTACCCATTATGTGGACAAGCTTTGGAAAGGTGACCTTTCACTTAATAGGAAATATCTTAGGAAAAATTACAAGGTTTAAGAGAATTAACTGCATTGCATTTGTATTTCGAAATGAATTTAAGCTAAAACCCATTAGTACATTTTCGTATAGAATTTGTTATAGAATTAATTACTTTACATCTTTTAACATCTTGTTTTATGGGCATTTTACTTTTTTTTAACTAAACATTTTTACTTTTTGTGTCATTTAATAAAATAATTTCTATTTTGCAAACGCCTATCTATATGCATCTATAATGTTTCGTTACTCGTACACATTTTTACATTACCTTACAACTATGTTTATTTTGTGTATGGTAACTGATAAAAATACGCACACAAAAACCCAACTAGAAAAAATTTCACTTAAAAATGAGTACCTGAACCTACTCATATTTATCCGTGTATAATTGTATCGTAAATGAGCTATAACGTACTCAAATTTAAGTAAGATTACTTTGCCTAAATGGAAACTTGACTTATTACAGCTCATTTATCTTACTTCCCATTTTTTTGGCACACCATTTTAACATTTCTTCTGTTTGTAACTTTTTCAAGTCGCCCTGGTAGATTAACGTATAAGGCTCTGGACTGCGGTACCTGAGGACTTGAGTTCGATTCTCCGTAAGTATTTTTTGTAATTGTTGATATTAATTGAAAGTGAGTTATTGAATGTAGCCTATGACGGCTAATATCTCCTTATTTTATTCATTGTACTTATTTTGAGTACATGTCGTTTTCAAAATTGAAACTTATGTATTCGGATCCATGATAAGCATCGAATATACTCAAAAATGAGTACATTTTACTTATTTTTGAATACCTATTTTTAACAATATATAATCAAATCCTAAAGTAACGGTCAATTCAAATGGATCCTTTTCTTTTCTTCTTTTTTTTTGGATTCTTTTTTTTTTCCTTTTAAATGCGTATGCTTGTTTCTTTAACCTTCTGATCGTTACAAATGTATTTTTGCGTCCTTGTGTCTCTAGTTTTTCTATAGAAATACACACCATTTTTAAATTCATAAAAATTATTTATTTTCTAACATTTTCCAAACTTATTTGGGTATAAATTCAAAGGCATCTCTTTAAGATAAAGCAATTTTTTTTTAATTATATAAATTTATTAAAATATCGTTTAAACACTCTAAATGAGAAAACAACTCCATAATTTGATTAAATTTCTGAACGGTCTTATGGTTAATTGATTTAATCTTACATAAATATAACTAAATGTAGTATGTAAATGTAACAACCCAGCAAAAAAAGTCAACATAAAACCTTTATCCAAATTGTCAAATTGAAGGTTTTATAAAGGATAAAACAAAAAAATGCAGTTTTTTTGAAGTTTTTAACTTTCCTGCATAAAACCTTTAAAATACATGCTTTTTCTCTTCATGATTAAAAATTGAAGGTTTTTTTTGCAGGTTTTTATGAAGGTTTATTTACAGTTTTTATGAAAGATATTGAAACAAAAACCTTTAATTTTATAGATCTTCAAAAAACCAGCAGTTTTCCTGCATAAAATCTTAAATTTAAAATTTTTGATGAACGTTTTATGCTGACTTTTTTTGCTGGGAATATGTATTATAAAATGGAACTCTGATTTAATCCACTTTAAAAAAATTCCACTACAAAACAATGCAGTAAACCACAATAGTTTATATTATATGCATAAGATATATTTACCAAAAAATGCACTAGACACATATACAGAAAATAGCGGAATATCGAAAAGAAATCGCGATAGCAAGTGGCTGGTGTAATCACTATAAAAGTGTATCCTGCTACCTCTAAAAAGTAATATACGGTGCAAACAGGAAATATATTTCTCATATTTACAACGGAATAATCCTTCCCCCATCTTCTCTCGTGTATCTTGCATGCTTTCTTTTGAATTGCTTTGAGTTCTTTTATGTCCTTTGAGAAAGCAGACGAAAAAAAGAGTTACTGAAGATAAAAATCGCATCCTTTTCCTTCGAAAAGTGGTAATGGTAGACAAGTTCCCTCACAAGAGACATTTCTTCTTCAGGTACGGACTGTCTTTTACCTTTCGCGTTTTCGAGAAAAAGCATTATCTCAAATACTTGTGTCACTCCTCTGGGGATTTGGGAAAAAGTAGTAAAACAAATTTTCTCCGTTGCTTAGTTTGGTGTTTGAAATGAATTTTACGGCTTCACTTCTGTGAAGTGAGTAAATCAAAGCTGTTTTGCTTATTTTGCTGGTTGCTTATTTTCGTTCGAAAACTATGATAGTTCTCTATGTGTTATAGTTAGAAAACTATTATATTATAGTTATTCAGGAGGTATTCGGGGATTTTTTTAGACAAGCAAATGTGGTTTCGGTGCCTCAACTTCTACCAATACAATTTGATACTGTTAAAAATAGGTACTCAAAAGTAAGTAAAATGTACTCATTTTTGAGTACATTGAATGCTTATCATAGCGTCAAATACATAGGTTTCATTTTTGAAGAAGACATGTACTCAAAAATAAATACAATTAGTAAAAATAAATAATAAAAAAAACAATTGCTTGCATACATAGGCTGTCTCCATAAATCACTTTCAATAAATATCAACAATTACAACCAAGATTTGCCGAGAATCGAACCCATATCTTCAGGCACCGCCGTCCAGAGCTTTATACGTTAAAATACCACGTCGACTTGAAGAAGTTATCAACAGAAGAAATTTTAAAATGGTTTGCCAAAAAAATGAGAAGTAAGATAATTAAGTTGTAATAACTCAGTTTCCATTTAAGCAATCGTTATCAAATAATGGGGGAAAAACCACCTTCTGAACAAATATTTTAAGTTTGCCAGGTCGCTTTGTTAAGATGACTTGAACAGAAGCTGAAATTAGCAATATTAAATCACACTTCTCAGTTTTGAGAAAGTACGATTACTTAAATTTGAGTACTTCATTGCTCATTTACGATGCAATTGTACTCAGAGAGAAACGAGTATGTTCAGGTACTCATTATAAGGTACCTTTCTTTTTAGAGTGTAAGGGATTAAATTCCAGATCCCCGGTTTGAAGTGTCAATCATGTTTTTTTCAGACAAAAAACCAAATCCATAATGTAATATATCCATAGAAATAATGTAATAAAAGTATGCCAAAAGAACTAATTTAGTTATATGTAATATAGAATTTAATTTAAAATATAAATCTAGATAAAGTGTGCCATATCCTTTGAGGTAATAAATTTATTTGAATGATAACATGATCTGTGGTTATGGACAAACTAGTGTTGATACAATGCACAAGTGGTAAATAAGCCACTCATATTACTACCTAACTACTACTAAAAAAAAATCTGTGAAATTTTACTTTAAAGTTCCGAGATCTTTGGAAATCGAAATAGTAATGATGACGTACCTTGAAAGAACTCCGATAAAAAAAATAACTAGGATAACTACATAAACAATTTTCATATAGTCTATAAATTAACACAGCAAATATATATAATCAAAGAACAGTTTTGTTGAAAATCGGTTTAAGTTAAAAAAAATAACTTTAGGACTTCTTTAATAAATAATACATATCATATTTATAGGTAAAAATTATATTTTAAATAAAAATTAAATATAATTTATCGTCTTAATTTTAATTACTTCATGTACAACCTAAATCACGTTTTTTAAAACTTTGTCAAGATTTAGATGAGGTTCACCCGTAGCTTACTTTGAAATAAATAAATTTAAATGAAAAATATCGTGATATTTAGTTTTAATGTTCAATAAATATAATATTTTTCAGTTTACAATTCTGTTTCACTTCAAAATGTAAATTGTAGAACTACGTAAATATAAATTAGAATAACTCCCCAAAGTACTGACTTTCCTCTGAATTAATTTTTTACTTAATCCCTTTGCAGAAACAAAAAGAAAGAATGAAATCCAGAAAAAATTCACTGCTCTGCGTTTTTTGTGTTGATAATACTAAAAATGTACGAAGCTTCTTTGTGCTATGTATTAAATTTGTGTTTTGATAGTTTAAATGAAAATAATTTTCCAGACATTAGCTGCTAATTTAAACTAGACAATTAAGAAAACCATGAACTTATTTATTTAAAAACGCGCTGACTCTTTTATTTTTAATAAAATAAAAATTATCTCATTGCGACAAAAAAGTTGTGTTTTTGGTAAATCTAACATTACATAAAAAAAATTATGTTATCTTTAGTACAATTAAAACTATATTGTAAATTAATTGTCTCTTTTAATGATGGGATTACAGAATACAGTAGTTAATAGTTACTTTAAAAGAAAGAAAATATCTCTGAATCTTTAAAAGATGTATAGTTTTGTTTTTAAATAGTAATGATTCGAACAAAAATATTGTGTATCAAAGATTGGATGTAGGAGGACGTAAAATATTAGTCTTTTTTTCAGATTTTGAAAAAAATTTAAGAACTCCATATACGGAAATTTTAAAAATATAAAAAATTCTATACAAACAATTTTTTAAAAAAATAAAATGTCCGTGCATGAAAATTTTTTAAAAATTAAAAATTCCATTCAAGGAAAATATAAAAAAAATTTAAATTATATAAATAGAAATGTTTAAAAAATAAAAATTCCGCACATGGAATTTATTAAAAAAAATTGAAAATTCCATAGTTGTAGATTTTTAAAAAATTAAAAATTCCATATATGGAAATTTTTAAAAAATTCAAAATTCCACACATGAAAATTTAAAAAAATAGAAAATTCCATACATGAATTTTTTTTAATTAAAAATTCCATATATGGACATTTAAAAAAAGGACATTCATGGAATTTTTTAAAAATATGGAAATTACACACACGAATTTTTTTTAAAAATTCAAAATTTCAATATGAAATTATTTTTTGTTAAATTTTAAAAACATTGAAATCTTCTTCATATGTTTATGTTTCAAGAACAACTGATTCATTATAGCTCATAGCATAAATACCCAGAGAAATTCCCCGGTACGAATAAAACAATTTCTTCCCCAATCTTCCTTTGTTTCTGCCTCAGTTAATATGGATGATAGTTTGATGGTGGGTTCCCAACTTTCTACAGTGACAAACACCGAGTTGGGATTGTTGGGTTATTTGGACAAGAGTGAACAAGTTTGTAAACAGTCATTAGTGGATACGGATCGTTACAGTAAAAGCGCTTTTTATCACAAGCATTAGACTGATTCACCCTTTTGTTGCGTTTGTTGACAAACGTAATACGATAGGGATTCGTTTTTGTTTTTTGTTCGTCTTTTTTTTAACTTTTGAGCTTTTGAAAGTTCATGGAAAACGAATTATATATTAAACCACTTTCACATAATACTGGCATACTAAATATTTAAATTATATCCTTAAGTATAATTTCATTATTTTTTATAGTTCTAGATTTATAATTTATAGTAGTTATAAATGGGTGCCAGTTTTATTTACAAATAGTTCGTTGCTTTATGTTCAGTTTCTGTTATTTTTTTTAAAAAACTAATACTTATTAAATTAATATACTACATTACCATATAAATAAAACTAATACATATAGTGATGATGAAGATATTTTCAAATAAATCTGCATAAAATTGTATAGGTATTTTATTAATTAAAACCCTTATTTACGAATATATTAGTTCGTTGTTTATGTTCAGTTTCTGTTATTTTTTTTTAAAGTAATACTTTTTTAATTAATATACTACATTACCATATAAATAAAAAAATACATATAGTAATGATAAAGATATTTTCAAATAAATCTGCATAAAATTTTACAGGTATTTTAATTATTAAAACCTACATATTTAAAACAATAATTCTTTTAAAATAATTTGTTTACATAAAATGGGACAAGGTAAGCAAGGAATCATCACCTTATTTTAATTAATTAATTTATTATTATCAAAACATCATTTAATAAAGCAAAATATTACTTGTCGAATGAAGCTATGAAGGCACTTCGTAAAATTAAAAGCAGACATTTCATGCAGGTTTGTTTTACAGTGCGTCTCCTAAGTTTATTCTCCCACAGAGATTCTCGTATCCATTGTGTTTAGATCAGAACTGATGTCTGGCCGAACTGTCATTTGATTTTGTCTAAACCAACTGTTTTGTTAAGTTAGAGGTGTGAATTGATGAATTGTCTTTTTTATGTATCCAATTGTCCCATCCTAACATGTTTACAAATGGCAGTCAATAGCATTCAACCGCATTCTTGTTGGCTGAAGAAAATGCGTGGCTCTTGGCGAAGATGGTGCCAATAGTATGACCAACCATTGGGGCTATCTAAATTGAATTTCTCGTCATCATTGGGAAGAACACACATAGCCATTCGATGTTCCAATGCATGCATGTATTTTCGCGACCACAAAAGACGAGTTTCTGTATGTCGTGGCGTTAGCTTTAACAAATGACGCTTTTTTCGGAAAACGTTTGTATGTTTTGTATATATATTAAGGAACCTGATTATAAATACAATTTCGTCATAGTGAAAGGTTTTTTTTATATTTACTTGTCATATAAAGAGTTTTATTAATTTAAAAAACACTCTTATAAGTTACAACAAAGGCTGGTTCCAAAGCAAAGAATACTCATTTGAAAAATATACAATAAATGTTTCTTATTTTATTTTGTTTAATTATGTTTTAAAAAAGCTATAAAATAAATAGATGGCTTGGATAAGTGTTCACAATATATTTGTTTTATATTGTCATGTAAGCGAAAGAAAAGTAATACTATGAAAGTGCTGCGTTCCATAATCCCCTATTCTTGATTTTATTATTAAAAGCTTAGAAAAATATTTTTTTTACTTTCATCAAAGTATATTTTTTAATGTATGGCATCTAGTTTCAAATTAATTTTTTAAATATAAAAAATTCAAATTTAATTTTGAATTATAAAAAATTCAAATTTAATTTTGAATTATAAAAAAATTTAATTTAATTTTGAATTATAAAAAAATTCAAATTTAATTTTGCAAAACAATAGAAGCAATTGTGCTGTGACTTCAGAATATTTCATAGAAAACATCAAAGGGAAAACAACCGGTAAGTTAGTTATCCTAATAAATATTATAAAAAAAATATGCGTGCCATCATATATGTCAACTGTTTTTAGATTTCAAAGTTAAATATATTTTATTTTGTAACAATTTTGTCAAAGTATTTTATAAAACCTAATACAAAATGTTATTGTCTTAGAATAGCTCAGACGTCTATTTATAAAGCTATGAAGATTTAATTGTTGTAAATATTTACTCGGTATTAGGATTTCAAGGTACCTGTGTTTCTGAACTAAGCCTCTCCACATCTCGTATTGGAGCAATGATATTAATGCCGTTATGTCATTCTGCATCCTTATCATAAGTACAAAGAATATGCTGGGATACGTTGAGAGAAGACTCGAATGATGCTTACTTGCTTCAATAGTCCCAATGAATTACTGGTACCGTATTAATTAGATCATTCTGTGCAATATTCAATGGTAGTTGACAAACTTCAGAGGCTGTTGAATACTATAAGTTGCTTGTCTGACTAAATGCCCCAAAGTATTGTTAAATTACAACATAAGAGTTTGATACATAGATATTAATATATGGGTAATATTATGGTTATAATACTCACAGTACTATTCTGTTGTAGTTTGTGTTGGAAATCCATACTCATAAAATTATTATTAATAGATGCTTTTTAGTAAAAACATTTCTCAAAGTAAAGTGCACTGAGAGGATTTAAGAAATGGTGCTATATTGAGTCTTACCTTAATGTGTAATTTAAGCTTGAGAAGAAAATGTTTTCACTCTTACGTGTTTAATATTTAGTAGTTTATAATTTTAAGTTTGCGCTTCTGAAAAATATATTGAATTGTAATATTTGTTAGATGAAGAAGGGAATCTTTGAACAATCTTAAAAAAATTCAGTAAATAAATGCTGCCATTAAGTACTGTTAAATGCTGCTGATATCAGCATAGTAGCTTCCATCGACTGTAATCAAAAATCATTTTAAATACCTATTTTTAACAGTGTAGTGTCCTGAAATAGTTATGTGACCACAACCAATTACTAAATGAAAACTTTAAGGTCAAATATCTCAAAACTTACTTTTTGTTACAGACCTCTTTCATCTCATCTATTCCTTACCTTCGGACCATTTTTCAACTGTTACAATGTTGTGTGCTGCATTGGCAAATTAGAGTCTTTTAATTAATGAAAAAGGGAATCTTTGAACAATCTTAAAAAATTTCAGTAAATAAATACTGCTATTAAATACTGCTCATATCATCATAGTAGCTTCCATCGACTGTCATCAAAAACGAGTAAATTTTACTTAATTTTAAATTCCTAACCAACTACTAAATTAAAACTTTAAGGTCAAATATCTCAAAACTTACTTTTTATTACAGACCACTTTCATATCACCTATCCCTTCCCTTCGGATCATTTTGCGACTGTGTTACAATGTTGTGTGCTGCATTGGCAAATTAGCGTCTTTTAATAGATGAAAAAGGGAATCTTTGAACAATCTTAAAAAATGTCAGTATATAAATACTGCTATTAAATACTGTTAAATACTGTTCATATCCGCATAGTAGCTTCCATTGAATGTAATCAAAAACGAGTACATTTTACTTAATTTTAAAAACCTAATTTTAACAGTGTAGTGTCCTGAAAGAGGTATGTGACCACAATCAATTACAAAATGAAAACTTTAAGGTCAAATATCTCAAAACTTACTTTTTGTTACAGACCTCTTTCATCTCATCTATCCCTTCCCTTCGGACCATTTTTCAACTGTGTTACAATGCTGTGTGCTGCATTAGCAAATTAGCGCTTTTAATAGATGAAAAAGGGAATCTTTGAACAAACTTAAAAAAATTTAGTATATAAATTCTGCTATTAAATACTGTTAAATACTGCTCATATCAGCATAGTAGCTTCCATCAACTCTAATAAAAAACGAGTAAATTTTACTTAATCTTAAATACCTATTTTTAACAGTGTATCGTCCTGAAAGAGGTATGTGACCCCAACCAATTACTAAAAACTTTAAGCTCAAATATCTCAAAACTTACTTTTTGCTACAGACCTCTTTCATCTCATCTATCCTTTTCCTAAAACGATTTTGCAACTGCGTTACGATAAATGTTGTGTGTTGCGTTGGCAAATTAGCGTCTTTTTATAGAAGTGCGTGGTTTTTCGAGTCACACAAAGGGTTAAAATATACTGTGTGACAAAGCACGTTTCTTTTACTTTTATTTTGAGCACACCTTTTCCATTAAACTCATCTAAATAATCTTAAATACCTATTTTTAACAGTGTATCGTCCTGAAAGAGGTATGTGACCCCAACCAATTACTAAAAACTTTAAGCTCAAATATCTCAAAACTTACTTTTTGCTACAGACCTCTTTCATCTCATCTATCCCTTTCCTAAAACGATTTTGCAACTGCGTTACGATAAATGTTGTGTGTTGCGTTGGCAAATTAGCGTCTTTTTATAGAAGTGCGTGGTTTTTCGAGTCACACAAAGGGTTAAAATATACTGTGTGACAAAGCACGCTTCTTTTACTTTTATTTTGAGCACACCTTTTCCATTAAACTCATCCCTCGCCATCCCCATAAGCATTTCCCCCCAGTGTTACTCCCCATCCACGCTATCTCCTACGCCTATAAAGCACAGCTGCTGAAATCTTTGAATGAGTACGGACATAACTCAAAGGTGATTTCCTAAAAAAAAAAAGCATCATCTTTTACTGTTCCAGAGACAACTCGGGACAAAAGATACAACAAATAAAAGAGAGCAGGGGGGAAAAAAAAAGGACCCACTGTATCGATCGGGGGGAAGAGACTCTGACGTCATCACATAAATAAATAGTAAAAAATGAAGCGCAGAGGCCGTGAAAAAAAACAGGAATGAAAGGGGAAAGAGCATGGAAACGCATTGCCCTCATTTTCTTGCTTCTGTGCTGAAACGAAAGAAACGCTCATTTGGGGTGCAAAGACATGCGTGACAAAACAGGAGCTTCAGAGATTGAGGGGATGAACTTGAAGAGATTAGAGTTCTGCATACAGAGGGCAGAGATCGCGTAATACTTTAATTGAGTGGTTTAATTTTTTTGGGTTTATCCTTCCGGGAGAGATTGCGATTGTCAAGTGTTTCAACGTGTGGAGTGTGAGTGGGGTGAAGTGTTTTAATGTACCTTTCCCGAAAAGGATGGAAGATTAAACAATTATTGTTTTCGTGTCTATCTATTTGTCTGGAAAATAAAGAGATTGATAATGTGGTGTTTATTCAACAATTTATATCGATGTAGGCACGTAGTTTTGTATAAAAACACTAGATTCGAAATAAATTTAAATTTTTCATATATTTAAAAGCATTTTTTTAGTTTTGAAAATAGAACAAATTTGTTGTTCTTTATCATGCAGAATCAAATAAAATTTTTTATTCATGGACTTCAGTAATATATCATTACAAAACCTTAACTGTTCTGTCGATAAACGTCAATTAGCTCGTCCATACCTGGTGTCCTGTATACCGGACATCAACTTTCGACCTAAAAACTTTACCAACGACTTAAAGTAATCTTCTACTTTTTGCACTAATTGATTCTCTAATTTATGTAATAAAAAATTTTATAAAAGTTTTATAATTCACAATCTGGCAACACTGAGATATTGTTGATGTTTTGCAAAGAAATCGGCGAAGCGAAAAAATTGAATACATTTTTTATAAAATATTGTATAAATTTTAATAAATAAATAGCTTTTTTGTCTATTTTGCAAAGTTTTTGAATTTTGAAAAGTAATGAATAAATTAAAAGTAAAATTTAAAAAAATTACTTTTTTTTTTAATTTTTACTTTTTTAATTTTTATTCATATTTTCTAAAATTTTATATTAATTACCTTTATTACTATAGATAATTAGATTTTAAATGAAAAAAACATTTTTAACGCAAATATTTCAAAATTTTGACTGAAAGGGTTAAAAATCAAGGAATATACAAGAAATATAAGTTACCCTACATCTTATTGCAGACTAAAAAACTGGTTTTAATATAGTTTATTAAATATGTTTTTTTATTTATAACTAAATGAAAAGTTAAAGATTCGGTCAACTTTAATACATGGAGAGTTCATGAAAGTATATACATTTAATATCTAATTCACACTGAACTAGTTTTACTGTCATATTTATGTATTAAAATATATATGTCATTAATTGCATTTTTCATTTAATTTGTCCCTTGAATTCTCAAATAGACAATTTTCGAGTTTTTAAAAGTTAGTGAAAACTACATTTTTAAGAGAAAGGTAAACGCTAAATTTGAATATCCACATGAAAATTATCAAAAAATAAGCATTAAAACATTATGAAAGGAAAATTACTGAATTAGTATCGTACTTAAAACTCTTCGTTATTCGCGGCTTCAATTAGAATGTAACACTATACAAAACATCGTATTGGCATAAACGTAACAGTTATGTAATCTTTAATATCATTATTGATTCTAATTTAACGTAAGCAAATATTTAATAAATAAATATACATCTTCTTTAAGTAGATGGATTGTTAAAATAATATTAACTATATTTATTGAACACATTTCAATGGTAATATATAGCTATCAATATATTCATATTAAACTTTTAAATACTGAGAACATATTAAGTCTTATTTAAATGGAGATAGGCAATAAAGAATATTAAATCACATCTGGTACATCTTGTAACTTCATTTGGATATCAGAATCTTCTTTTTTTTTTATTTATTCGTATAATTAATTTCCAGAAAGTTGTTTCTCTTGCAATCTTTCAAAAGCGCATAACAGCCGAAATTAGTTTTACGACATCTGTGAATTTTCGCGATTTTTATATTTCCAGCAAATCCTCTCGACATTTCTTACATCGGAAAGCGAATTGATTGGGACATCAAAAGCTAATTCCTTCACTTTCACGAAAGGGGCCTCTATAAATAGATCAAAACTCATTTTCTTTCGGAATTTAGCTTTTCCAAACGAGAAATTATCAAATACTTTAGTTGTAACTTTGTTAGGGAATTACTTTTTTTATCAAGTACTAAATTTAATAGCTGGTCCTTCAAGTAATTTTAATAAAAGATGTTTATTTATTTTTCAAATTCATTACTTTTTAGATTTTTACTAAAAAATTGAATCGAAACAAGTGAAGAATGGAGAATACCAACTGTTACGTAAACATTCTATAAACTAATTAGTAAATATCGTTAGCTCAAACTTCACTTGTTTTATTTTAATGATGTGCATGTTTTATTAATGTCTAATTTAAAAACCGTGGTATCTCTTATTGTATATAGATATATACAATAAGAGATAGAATTAAAAGCTAATTACTTAACTTTCACGAAAGAGGCATCTATAAATAGATCAAAACTCATTTTCTTTCGGAATTTAGCTTTTCCATACAAAAAATTATCAAATACTTCAGTTGTAACTTTGTTAGGGAATTACTTTTTTTATCAAGAACTAAATTTAAAGATGGTCCTTCAAGTAATTTTATTAAAAGATGTTTATTTATTTTTCAAATTCATTATTTTTTAGATTTTCACTAAAAAATTAAATCGAAACAACTGAGGAATGGAAAATGCCAACTGTTATGTAAGATTTCTATAAACAAATTAGTAAATATCGATAGTTCAAACTTCACTTTTTTTATTTTACTGTTGTACAGGTATTAGTAATGTCTAATTTAAAAACAGTGGTATCTTTTATTGTATATACAAAGATATGATTATAGAATTCACTTCAATACATTTGGAACAGATGTGTTTTTTTTAAATCAAAATTTTTTCGAAAATTAAAAAAAAATGCTGTTATATATTATTTTACAAAGGGTAAGGTGGAGGAAAATGTTTTATATAATTACACATTACTAAACTCATGTTTTGATCTCGTTCTTTTTTTTAAATTTACTAAGCTTTTAGTAAAAAAATACCTTTCTGGGTGAAGTCGAACAGTCGATTTGTTGGAATTTACAAAAAAACTTATGATAATTTCATGCATGAAAACTTCTAAATAAAAACTTGAAAGACAAAATCTACTTGACAAAAGTATGTTGAAATACGACAAAAGTAATAAAATTCATTCTGAATGTCAAAAAAATCGAATTGAATCCTAGTAGGAATAGCATTTGTTTCCTTTAGTAAAAAATATCAATACTAAAAATCACTTTTCATTTATTACTAAAATTGCATTTTCAATATTCAGTATTAATGGCACCATTTATTTGACATCTTTATAACCCTCGCAGTTTACATTAGTTTGAGTGAACTCCCTAACAAATCCTGAGGCAAGTCACGTTTTAAATTTCAAATAGAATCCATTTTAATAAGTATTAACTATTATTTAATAATTTTATGACGAAATATTGTATTATCATCAGGATGATGTGATATGACATTTCAGTTTAACCCTCCTGGCGGCAACGACGAGATATCTCGGAAACTTTTCTGTACGGAAAGCGGCACAGGACGAGTATACTCGTCTAGCTTTTCTACACCCTGAGCGGCACCGACGAGTATTCTCGTCTCTTATCTTTTTTCCTTCCCCCCAGACCTCCCATAGCTTACTAATTGGGGGCTGGGCTGAAAGACATATGGAAGTTCTTTCCCCTGTTGGGGGAAGGACACTATTCACTTTTGTAGAAGACGGCAATCTTTTAGTTGTCTACTTGAGAAGCGTAAAGTGATGATTTAAAAACTTAATATTGATTTTTTAAATTAATTTTAGATGTTGTCTTCCATTAAGTATTCGAATTTATATTTAGCTGGAATGTTGATATTATTAATAGGAACGAAACTGTTAATGTACTGAATATAATAATTGCTATTTTAAAAAACTTAAGAGAAAAGTTATGAAAGAAAATATTTTTGGTTCTGATTTATCGGAAAAATTAAGGAATTAAAATATTAAGGTTTAATTATATCCTTTTATTCGGATTTAAATTGGGATGGTGACCATTGAAAGTTTTAATACAAAATTCTAATAGTTTTTCAGTTTATTAATATGTATTAAAAAATAAATTTCAAATTACAAGTTATTTCATTTAAATAAAATTATTTGATCTAATTCAAACTATTTCATCTAATTAAAATTATTTTAACTAATTAAAATTATTTGATCTAATTAAAATATGTCAAGTAATTTAAATAATTTCATCTGTTTTAATTTTTACATTAAATTTAAATTATATATGTACTAATTAAAAGTATTACATCCAATTAAAATATTATAGTATTTTACTTAAATTATTTCATTACTTATTAAATTTATTATTTTAGAAAAGATTTTACTGATTTTTTTTTGCTAGAAATAATAAATGTTATTGATTGATTAATAATTGGTTACAAACAATTTATAAATTTATTAAAATTAAATTATGACAAATCTTATAGAATAAACTTATATTTTGAAATTAATTCATTAATTTTTCGAAATATTTTTTAATATATCAAAGCGTTATTTACAGGAGCAGTTTTTTTTTTTAAAGTTTTAAAAATCCTCGATTACAAAATTTTAATTTTAATCTATCATTTGATTATAAGAAATATTTGATTTGTATAAGTTTTTTCAAATTCATTGAGTTATTACAGAAATTACTTAAACGTACAGCAATTATTCTACGATTTTTTATTTACAACTGTAATATTTATATTGGGCATGCTGAAATGCCCAAGTTAATCTTGTTCTATCCCAGACAAATACTATTAGAAACTTATCATGTGATGAGGGGATATTGCACGTTATATCTTTCATGGATCAATACCTCTAGGAAAGAGGCTGTATCCCCTAAATCGATTCGTCAGCGAATATGTGCATCAAATGTGAGAGAGTAAAATATAAAAAACTTTTTTTGTAGGCTTCCAATTTGTCAGTTTACAACCGGGAGATTATATATACGGTTTGGTTCCATTAATTTACGTCGCATTAGATTTTGGTTTTGGTTTGGTTAAATAACGTCGCACTAGAGCTGCACAGTGGGCTATTGGCGACCACGTCGCATTAGAGCTGCACATTGGGCTATTGGCTACGGTTCGGGGTCTATCTCGAAGGAAAGACCCAGGAACGATGCCTCGTATTTTTGAATGGTCAGATGACGAGAACACAACCTGAGATGGCACCCCATGCGACCTCAATAGGCGTCATGACATTGTTTCGAGATCAGATTTATCTTGCACCAGTCCCATATACACGCCAGTATAATTTGTTGGATATTCAGGACGACTTTCTAGCATTTTTGTAGCGAAACTGGCAACCCTCCAATCGCAAGTCCCTACTTTTTTTTAATTGTCTTTGTCAAGTCCAACGACTGGGCTCGAACTAGTAATCCTCTGATTTCCAGCTAAAGGCCTTTTTGCATTGAACAACTGGAGGCCCCAGATTATAAATACAAAATGTGGGTTAAATCGTAAGATTAATTATATTATTAAGTAACTTACAAAAAAAATTGTGGAAATATTGTTTAAATGTTTTAATTTATTATAAAATAAGATTGGGAGTCTTTCGTAATCCTGTTAGTATTAACTTTCACATATACAAATTCTCCATATGTTATACATTCTTTCCTTTGCTATTCGCTAAGCTGTAGAGTGTGCCCTAAAGTCAAATCGGGTCGGTTGATTCCAAAATCCTATAACTCTTATTGTTGGTGGAAACTATTTGCAGTTGTGTAGGATTGTACAGTGAGCCCACGTGTTAGGCAATGTGAGTGTTTCTGAGAAGGCTCTAATGACAATTTAAATTTTCATAATGCCCGACTCTAGACTGGATTCCGGGGAAATAAAATGTGTCGGTGAAGTGGTTGTGTTTTTTATTTTGTTAGTAAATACCAATGGCTAACAGACCCGGTTTCCAGTCGAAAAGAAAAGCACAAACAAGCACCATTCTTTTGTACGACTGCGGCCTTTCACCAGGTGTGTTTTCAGGGGCAATTGAAAACCGCTTGCGAGTGGAATGAACAAAGCGGTTCAACGATGGCCCCGGACAAAATCTGCAAAATGGTATTGGGGGGGGGGGGGGGGACGAGAAAACATAATGGTGGAAAATAGAAATCCATGGTTGATAGGTTTAATACGAGCGGGAAAAGAAAGAAAATATTAGGTGAATATGTGATTTCTGTAATTGAATAATTAATCTTATCAGATTGTACGGTACGGAATTCAGATAAACTCTTTTTGTTTGCGCCGTGTGGAATAATTAAAGTTTCTTATTTGTACAATTTTTTTTTACGGAATCAGAAACTTATGTAAAAAAGGCATATTTTTGTACACAATTCCATCAACATTGTCCATGTCATTCCATCAACTGCCAAATTAACTATAAAAATGCGTGCTTTATAGTAAAAACGTAATTTATTGCAGTAACTAACTAACTGCAAAATTTGATTTTTATTTTTAAAGTAAGGAATAAATATTATAATTGAATTGTACGCTACATCCACATCGGGAAGATGTTATCTAATATTTTAAATTTTCTATATCAATTTTAAAAATCAATGTTATAAAAGATATAATATTTTTCTTTATTTTCAGATAATTTGAAAAAAAGTACACTTAGTTTATGAAATAAAGGATTTAATTTTAACATATTCAGATGACGAGCACAGACCTGAGCTGGCACCAACTTCATTTAACATAGGCGTGAAAACTTTGGATCATGGCAGGTTTAACGTGCACAATTCCCCTATACACGGTTGATGTTTATTGCGAAGGAACGGAACTGGCAACTGTCCGATTTATTCTTTAAATAAATTCGAAAATCTTACACAATTATTGTCGGATTAATTTAAAATACTCTTTTCCTAGCTTTATAAGACACTGGGTCTCCATAGTAAAGTTGTAAATTTCGTAATTGGCGAGCTGTGAGTTCAAATATCGACTTCAACTGCGCAGCGAGGTCGTGATCAGGGGGTTGCAGCTTCGTACATTTTCATACGCAAAAAAAATGTCCATCCTAAATAAATAGCGGATTTGTGCACGTTTAATCTGTCGTGGCTCGAAGTCCCCACGACTGTGTCAGGTGCATAGGGTGTTTGCTCAGGTCTTGTCCTAGTCAGCTGATCATTGTCAAAATTGCGACTCCCGGGTTTTCCTTTATGGAGAGATCCTGAACCAAAGCCCGTGCTATGTCACCCAACCCCTATTCATTATGATGTATAGAGAGCATTCTGTGTAAAAATACTACGACATGACAATTGCGGACCCGCCCTGCTGCTGCCTGTTGACCAAAGAGGCGCATTGTTTGCGAAAACTAGTTCCTCCATACGGAAGCCACGTGCAATCCAAAGTTAGGTTTTCTTAGAAAGGTGCGAATAGCAGCTGGTGGATCACATCTTATCCTGCTATGTGTTTAGGAAGGGGGGGGGGGGGGTAAGCTTGTTAGGAATAAAGGAGTTCTTTTGAGAGCTGTGGTTTGTGTTGTTCAAGTAACCCCTAAGTTACGCTAGTTTTTCATTGTAAGCTATTTTTTTGAAGAAAAAATAATCTGATTATATATTCATTTTTATTAAGAAGGTATATGTGTGTCGTTTAATTTTAAAAATCAAATTAGTGGAATTTGGGGAATAGCCATTAATTAGGTCTGACTATACAGGTTAAAATGTAAGGAAATCCAATTCTGGAACAATGAAACAATGAAACAAAAGACGTTCGAGAACTGTATCAGGCTTCGCAGCAGGTCCCTTTTTTTCCCTAAAAGTCCTTTTTTTTTTAAAATACGGTCCCTTATTTTAGCAAAAATATTTTTTCCCCTTTATGCCTATGATAACACATTTCTGGCCCTTTCCCCTCTCCTATTTAACCAAATATTAATTATATTTATTTTGAAATCGCCATTACAAAAATCACCATTCATGTTAGTATTTATGTTGGGTCTGCTAATAGGGTGTTGCAACTCTCGAAATATCGTTAAATCAGGAGCAGGCTTACTGTTTTTGTCTTTACAAATGTAATTAATCACATTGGTGTAGAATATAGGGCCATGTGTAAAAAATTTCTGTCCTTCCAGAACCACCGGATCTCGTTTATGCATTGTATCAAAAACAAAATGTAAATGAAGACCTTGTTTAGGAGAAGAATGATAAATAGCAGGTTCAAGTGTAAATTGTAATTATATATATTCCCAGTACCTCATATTGTAATTAGAAAAATACTGTTCGATTTACATTTTATTTGTAAAATAGACATAAGTGGCATAAGTATAACTGCTAAATTTCAATTCGGACCATAATTTTAAAATTAAAAACAAACAAACGTGAGATTATTGAAAACATATTAAAAAAGTATTTTCGCACAATAGTTACATGCCCAATAATTTCTAAATGAGCAGATACAATTTGAATTTTTCTGTTACAAGCAACTAATTTTTCATTTAGATGTCCAATAGTTGCTAGTGCGCGACTAGCATGTATTGTTACATAGAAAATATAGCTTTTTTTTATTTAAAACTCTTTTTGCTCTATTGAGTTTTTCCTATAATTTTGTATCTAACATTGATGACCTAAAATTTAATGAGTATTTAAGTTTTATAGGTCCTTTTTTTAAAGATTTTTAGTCCCTTTTCCCCTAGGGACACATGTAAAAAGTGTTACGTGCTCTGCTATATAGAAAATTCGAAAGTTTTTTAAATCTGTTATTTAAACGTTACCAAAAAAACAAAACACAGTTGAGCTACAAAGAGAAATAAAACATCTTGTATAAACGAAGCACGATGTCCCGAAAAGCAATTTTTCAGGTTATTTTTAATCAATACAACTTCCAATAGCTGATTACGAAATATATTTAAACTGAATATATCCCGAGGCAAAATATTACTATGACACGTGTATGCCCTTCGTATGCCCGACTGATTTATAGTATGCGAGAAATATGCCAAACATGCTATCGAACTGATGATCGCGGAGGCTGTATGCCAAGAGTATGCGAACGGCATATGCTTCAGATTTCGATCCAATTTATAGCAACATTAATTGGATGTTTACAACTTCTTCAGTTCCACTTCATTATTTATGGGTTGTTTGAGGAGAATTACAAAAGCACACTGACTCGGCTTTTTTATTCCTACGATCTTATTTTACTCTATAGACTTGACTTGTTGGAGTGTTTTTGTGAGACGATGTGGCCAACGGTTTTTCGAATAGTATTCCAATTACACTGTTTGCGTTAGTTATACGGTCGAAGACAAAGGAAAAAATTGTTGTTTCTGCCAATCTCATTAGAGGCTAGTTGAGGGACTGTGAAATAAAAACTGTGCTGTACGATGGAATACTGTGAACGGTTCAGCCAAATACACAGAGGAATACCTCCCACAGTGGAGAAAGGTGCAAGCTTAACATGAATAATAAATTCGGATGGTTCCTCAGTAGAGTCTCAGGACGTGAATGAATTTATTACGGAAGATATATCTTCAGGTGCTGGTGGAATCAAGGTAGGAGTTACCAATAGACGCATTAGGCCCGTGCCTAGAGGCCACAACTTTTATTTAACTAACTAAAATTTATTCAACTTACGCGTGCTCATATATACTTAAAAAATATGCGTATTTTTCAAAATTGCAACATAAGATTCGAAGCTATTATAAACGCATGAGGTATTCTAAACTGATTTCGAATTAACTTTCTAGTTTGTTATATTTAATTTTTTAAATGAATATATTATTACGTCGCACGATAATTAAGGGTGTCATCTTAATAAATGAGAAGAGAACGCTGTGATACACTGTCCTTGTCTGACGAATAAAAATTAAAATAATTGAATGGTAGTAATTGTACGAAACCAGCATGGAAACACTGCCACTCTACTGCTTCTACGTCCTGTTGACAATGATTATACATAATCACTATTTCAAAAATAAGCAATAATAATCATTAAATCATAAACAACACAACTACACTAAAATCCATTAACATAATATCTTAACCAAATTGTATTCAATAACTATATAAGAAAAATGTGCCCATCTCTACTCAGATGACGTGGAAAGAATGAAACTCTTATAAAATGGAAATTTTAATGAGGAAAAGTTTTGACCATGCAATTAAAATTGTTTTGAATATAACGTAATCTATAAAAGTCTAAAATAAGTAAATGTAAGGTTTAAAATTGGAAATTTAAGAAAGGAAGTAATAAAACGATTTAAAAATTCGTACAAAGAGCGGTAATTTATTACGCCACGTTATTTTTCATTTTATTTGTCTATCCCTCTTCTCCATGTCACGCGCTGATACATTAGTTTTAATCCTCCCCATACTTTCCTCCCTCCCCCTTGTCTCCACAATACATTTTTGCAGTTAAAAGACAGTCATTAGGGCCGCTTTTTCTCACACCGGGAAAACCGGAGTCGGGTACGGCACCGGCAGCAGGTGGCAATGTTATTAAATTAGAACTTTTCACGTAGCCCGATGCGGCAATGTATACCGTAGCATTGCATCCGGCGCCATCACCGGTACTGGTTTTCCCGGTGTGTGAAAAAACAGCCTTAAACTTACACTCTATTTACTTTATTCAACATCCCTTTAGAAAGGCTGGGAATTTTATTACAATAGACTTGTATCATTGTCTGTAAAACAAAAAAAAAATGCACCCACCCCCTAACATTTTGCTATTTCTTCGCATATACTTATAGTCAGTGCTCGATTTCTAAAAATAGAGGTACCAGAACAGTAACCTTCCGTGGAGTGTGGGAGTGCAATGCAGCATCCATCAAACCCAAATCTGGAATCATAATAATTTTTTACTAAAGAGAGGTACCGGAACGCCGTTCCGGAGCGTTCCGGCTATACATTTAAACATTTTAGGACGGAACACTATTAATTATTTTTAATAAGAGTAAGACTTTTAAATATAATTAATATTGTTTGATATTTTTACATTTCGCGGCTTTGGTAAAATATTGTCTATACTATAAATCTGCAACTTTATTTTGAAATACTTAGATTTACGAAGCGGGTAATCAAAAAATTATATAATCCACATAACAATCAAAAATAAAACATATATTTAGTTATTAATATTTTTTTTGTATTAGGAAAATAGTAACGTGTATGCTCTCAGTTATCAAACACATCTTCTAAATGTTAAATCTTCATTTGTTGCGCAGAGGCAAAAGTTGTAAAGAAAAACTACTTCCTTGAAAAGAAAAAAATGCTATCTGTACAAAACACTGTGCAGTGCGATAATGCACACTTTAAACTAAATCTCCCTTTACTGAGCACAACCACATCTGCGAACTAAACCGAGGGTCATTTCAACACCGGCCTTTGTATACTAATGATCTTTTGCCACGGGCGCAAGGGAACGCGTTGTCGCGAAAGAAGACGAACCCCTCCCTTCTGGGTTCGGTCCCTCAGTCCGCTAATTGAGCAATACATCACTGTCACTTGGAAAAACCGCAAAGGGGGGAAGGAACTTGCCTCTTAAAACTACCTGCCGCTAAGAAGGCCACAGCTTTTTAAGATGGGTGCCGTTTGCTAGGTAAAGGAAAATTTTAGATCGGCCACTGGGAGGGTTAAAAAGAGGGATATGATTTGAGACTACAACCGAGAGGACGCAAGTAAAATAAAAGCTTGTGAAACGATCGCAAATCAATACAGCGTGGCTATTTTTAAAAGAAGCATTCTAGAGTTTCTATTATTGTAAAAGAATCACACTACAATATTGTTACTTCCGATCGTTTCTGAATATTACCATATGGCTTTTTTCGTTCTTTAAAAGCACTTTCAATCCAGGGTAAAAGGTCTGGCCCAATAAAAGGAAAGACCCAGGGAGAAAGACATTTCCCCAGTGAAAGTTGTGCCTCACCCTCCCACTCAACAGGGTGTTAAGAAAAACTTTAAAGTATAAAACTGGCTTGGGTGATTTATGGCCAGTTTCCAAGTTCCTTTCTGAATAAAACGGAATCACGTGTTTAATCAATTTACTTAAATAGTTTGAGCTATTTTTGAAGTATTTATATTCTTCTATTAAAAAAATAATTATATTATATTATTGAATGAGTGGACAGATTATACTTTATATCAGTTACTGTTTCAAAAGTTAAAAAAATGCATGTAAAAACTACACTTTTTAAATCTTTTAAAGACTTTGTCATGTCTGCTTTGCTTTTGTATTAGTCACAAACCCTAATAACGATTTTTTTCTTTAATGAATAAGTAATATTACACACTATGTAACATTCAATGTTATTTTAGGGAAATTTACAAATTACACGCATTTACACTAAAGAATCAGAAAAATTGGTACACCTATCTAATATCGAATAGGTCCCCCTCAAACACTTCGAGCATGAATGGACTGTAGTACAGCGAATATGACGTCATAATCGTGAAACCAACATCTCAGATGTCCTCAGTCACGTGACTTCTTTTCAAAATTATGAATTAAAAAATTCTCGCGACTGGCTGATGAATTGGAAAATGTGTAACAGTGAAAAATTATGAATGGAATGACGTAATTAACTACGTATCTGAGGCGATACAGGTTGGCCTCACTTTGATGTTAGCGATATTATAGCATTATGTTTTCTCTACTATGAAGGATCCATGCTCGAAGCTAAACAACACTGAACTGCAACAACACGACTTGGCATGAACTCCACTAATGTGTGAAGGTATCCATCCTTAAGGCAATTCACAGCATGATTCTCGGACGACTGTCCACAATTCCAGAACGGAGCGAGGTGATGGAAATCTCTCTTGACAACATCATTTGTACACAATTTGTACACCATATACATGTCATTCCCACATATAATGTCCCAAGAACTTCCACGCACGACCATCGCAATGCTGTATTGTGAATATAAGAAATCCGGGAAAAACCTCAAATCTCAGAAAGCTGTGCTGCGGGAAAAGTCGCTTTACGGAATGTATATTTTTAAATTAAGTACCGATTTTTTTTCTGCAGTTTTTATAATCTTACTTAAAAAAATAGTAGTTCTAAGAACGGTAGTCTTCGCGACCAACAAAAAAACGTATACGTCGTTTTTAATGATTTCAAAGAACTTTAATGCCAAATTTGAAGAAAATATAAAAAGCTTTTAGTTGTGACTGCGTAACAATACAAATTACAAACAGACAGATAAACAGATTGAATGCAGAGTGGTCAAGTTAATAAAGGACTTCGCCAACGCTCGCTCAACAAATGGATTCCTAGTAAGCCTCAATTTTTTTTAATAATTGATAAATTACAATTAGAAAGAAAAATAAAATTGCATTGTTCAAACATTTTTTTTAATTAAGTCAAAGTTTTCTAGATTTTGTAAATTCGATTTTCACATTTTAGTGAAAAAAGATAATATTTTTTAGGAAAAATTTATTTCTTTTAATATTTTGCTAAAAATATACTACATTTGAAACACTAGACAGCTTAAACATTAAGACTCTAGGATTGACTCATAAAAATATATTTGATTGAATATGCCACTGGAGTCTGTTTTTGTTTTATATGACTTTTAAATATTATCCATTTTAAACACAGAAGATATACTTCTTTTCTTACTTCTATGACTTTTAAATATGTATCCATTTTAAACACAGAAGAAATACTTCTTTTTTCACTTCTATGACTTTTAAATATTATCCATTTTAAACGCAGAAGACATACTTCTTTTTGCACTTCTATGACTTTTAAATATTATCCATTTTAAACAGAGAAGACATACTTCTTTTCTCACTTCTACGACTTTTAAACATTATCCATTTTAAACACAGAAGACATACTTCTTTTCTCACTTCTATGACTATTAAATATTTATCCATTTTAAACACAGAAGACATACTTCTTTTCTCACTTCTATGACTTTTAAATATTATCCATTTTAAACACATAAGACATACTACTTTTCTTACTTCTATGACTTTTAAATATTATCCATTTTAAACAGAGAAGACATTCTTCTTTTCTCACTTCTATGACTTTTAAATATAATTCATTTTAAACACAGAAGAAATACTTCTTTTCTCACTTCTACGACTTTTAAACATTATCCATTTTAAACACAGAAGAAATACTTCTTTTCTCACTTCTATGATTTTAAATGTTATCCTTTTTAAACACAGAAGAAATACTTCTTTTCTCACATAGAATTTTTAAACGAAATATACTAATCAACAGTAACGAAAAGACCTCTTTTATTTAGTATATTTTTGTACCTCAGGGCCAGACCGGGCTAAGTCGATATTTGGCCATATTTGTTTTATTGCAGATTATGTCGTAACAGTTCGTTTTCTATCGAATCATACCATCAAAATTCACTCAAAAATTATTTTTAAACCTTTAGCAAGAACTATAAAAACCCAAGTCCAATGCAATGAGAATCGGATTCAGTTTTCCCCCTATTCCTGTAAAGTTTCCCAAGTGTGATTTATGCCAGTCTGGCTCTGAGATATAAATTTATTCTTTTCATTTATTTAGTGTTATTTGTGCGCTCCTCGCATTTAAAAACTACCCCTTGCCTTATTTCTCTTCATCACTTCCTTTCCAAAACACCCTCGTCAGAAGTCAAACCCTGCTATTCGGGAACTGAAATACAAACAAAATTATTTGCCGCAGCGAAAGTTGCCCATTACCGCCCTCCTTCACCCAGGGTGCTAAGAAAAGTAAAGGCCAGCGGTAAGAAGGAAAACCTGATTCATGGCGATGGGCCTTTCTCTTCGAGGGGAACAAAAGGGCCGCATTTCTAACGGAGAGTCTAAATGAATCTCTGTAATGATGCTGCTTGAGCTTTGATTCACTCTTCCGTCCGAAAATCTACTTCCTTATCCGGCCGATTGCATGCTGTGCTGGCGAAAGAAAATTCGGAGGCTTTCCTTGGCTTTGATATTTGCCTCTTTCTTCTTTAATTAATATATGAAGGATATCATTACGGGTCACGTTCAATTCTTCGTGTTTTGTATAGTTCTTTAACCCTGCACATCTCGCGCATCCTATTAAGGACCGTCACTTATTGCTTGCGAGAACTAACAAAGGATCTATTCGACCAGATGATTTTTGCTCATAGAGAGAACAGGGTGACCAGATGTTCGAGTGATTGTTTGTTTGTTTGTTTTACTGTTATTGTATCGCTCGGAAAATTAAGAAAACAAAATGTATCTGTAGTGAATAGGTTTACGAAAATTAGATAATATATTTCTGCTGCGCAATATGTAATTTGTTTTTGTGTATTAAGATGGCCGTTTCGTATTATACTCTAATCGAATGTGTGCTGGTCCTTCGAATGGTTTAATGAAAAACCAAAATCGAATCAAATCGCGATGCGCGGCGTAATAAGTGACGACCCCTAACAAGAATACGCAATCCCAGTCCATATTTTTTTCCAATTTCGTCCCACTTCCAATTCGATTTGCCTTGGATTGAACCTCTCAGGCACAGCGAGAACTCTGCATAAGCCTATGTGGTTAATTCACGTCGCACTAGAGCAGAACAATGGGCTATAGGCGACGGTTTGGGATCTATCCAAGTAAATGATTCCGGAAACAATTTTGGTTGGTTGAAAAACGTTTGGGATAGTTATAGTTAGTTTGGGATATATATATATATTATTTTCATTCATATATATTATATTCATTTTTACTCATTGTACTCATTTTTGAGTGCATGTCTTTTTTAAAAATAAAATATGTATTCGGAGCTATCATAAGCATCGAATGTAATCAAAAATGTGTATTTAGTACCTATTATTGAGTACCTATTTTTAACAGTGTATTTAGTTCTCTTGAGGTTGAGCCTCACATAATCCAATGTTTGAAAAAAACAAGGAAGGGAAGCAGCGTCAACTGAATAAATAGTAACAATCCGATATTCACTGTGATTAAGGAACAACGGTCCCCTTTCATTTGTTCATTTTCCAAAATCCCCACATTGAAAGAGAAACTATTTTTCTCATAACAAAAACAACAACAAATCCAAGAAATGGCACATTTGTACTAGTTCCCTTTAATTATGCAGTTATGGGGGCCTTTAAAACTAATGAATAGGTAGCTCCTTTGACTTACAACTCTTTGAAGGGTTTTTTACTCGCAATACGACACTTCGCCCTCCAATGTTTGTCTCCACTACTTTTAACTTCCTCATTTCGTCTATTACACAAAGCGATCGCCCTTTCTTTCTCTCTCCCCTTTTCCAAAACTGGAAATTCAAGAAGTTTCTGTGACTTATAATTCAGAGAAAAGGCCCAGCTGCCAGAAATATCGTCTTTCAAAGGCATTTCACCTCGACGACAGAAGCAATGGCCATTTGATCTCGGCCGCTTTTTTCTGATTTTTATCTTTCCACTTTCCCGGCCCGAGGCAAGGACAGATCAAACGCTCGCCCTCCCTTTGTGTTTTCTTTTCTTTCGCTTTGAAAAACGTAGTTAGTTTGTCGAGGACTTTTGAGGGAGGCACAATACTGAAAGTGGGGTCAGGAACGACAGGCCTGTGGTTGTTTGTTCAGTTACTGTCTCTCGGGGGGTTTCGAATCGGAACTTAAGTTTTAACGCGAGTATGTAGTTTATGGGAGTTTTTAGTTGCGGCTTTGTGTAGAGATAAAGTTTTGAAATAAGTTTAAAATCTTCAATTGGAGAAGTCATTTTGTGAGTGGTTTTCTGAACAGGCAATTATCTCTTAAAAAAAAGGGGAAGTTGATTTTGGTTGTAATAAATTTTTATATCTTAACTCTAAACAGATTCGCTTAAATTGGGATTTAAGTATTACATGTCTAAAAACTTAAATAAACAATTCATCATAGAACCTTCATGAAGTTTGCGAGATTGAAGCTTTTATACAGGTTTAATGCTCAAACATTAACCTAAAAAAATCAGTATTTAGTTAAATGAAAAGAAAATGGCAGGTTTTTTAAAGTTTTTATTTTTGAAAATTTAAAATTTCAAAAATGTTTGCTGATTTTATAAGGGAGGGTGTTTGGAGCAACATTCAGGTTTCATAAAGATTTTATTAAATTTTTTTATAAAGGTTTGTGTTTTTTTTTTTTTTTTTGCTGAAAGCGTTGTTTTTAATTATTTTTGTTATTAAAAAGAGTAGTTTTAATGATTAAAATGTGTTTCATATTGTTAACATCTGTTTATTATATGTAAAAACGAACTGATACCTAAACTGACCATACCTTAACTAAATATTACAAACTGACTGGTTGAATACAAGATGTAGTAAAGATTTTCTTCTAAAACTGGTTAAGAATGGAATACTATATTAGACAGAAAAACCCTAAATTGTTTTCTTTCTTCCTCTATAGATTATTTTTATCTGACCACCCCGTAGTTTCAACGAAAGATTTTAACTTAATCAAATTTAAAAGTGTGTGAACAGGAACACTTGTTTTAAATAAAATTTATAAAATTAAACAATTGTTTTAAATATAATTTCTAACAAAAGTATTCCAGTAAGTTTAAGAGTTTTGTAAATTTTCATTTATGCTTAAAAGTGGCCTCGCGTAGTTTACATATAAACAAGTCTAGGGTGAAAACGAATAAAAAACAATGTGATTTAGATACAACTCATTATTAAAATGTACAATGCTTTGGTTAAAGTATTTAAAGCTTAAAAAACAAATGTTTTTTTTTCGTATTATTAAATATAGTGTAAATCCTTCAGAGTAAAAACCTCAATATAATTTTTTCTACAAGTTTTGTTAATTGCTAATTAGACTTAGTTTAATGATTAGTTAAGCTTCTATTCTCTTAATATATTGTAAAGATATAATGTAGAATTTATCTTAATTGTGTTATTACCTCTTCATTTATAGATGTGTTTTGTAAAGATCTTCATGCATGACATACGTGCCGAATTTCACTAAAATTTGTTCAAACGGTGTTCAAGTTAGTCAGATTTTTGCACTTACAATACACAAACAGGTTAATAACAAACCCACAGTGATAGGAAATACTAATATTTATGCAATATATATTTTGTAAACAAACATCCAAGTAAAATATTAAAAAATATTAACCATTTTACCTTTTTTGTATCATTTATTGGCTTTGAATTAAGAAAAATAACTTATTACACGTATTATGCAATAAAATAATACATTATAATATTCACAAAAATCCTTATATTTGTAACAAAATACCAGTTTATAAAAGTCATTGTTTTAGAAGGGACCTTCGTTTTAAAGGTTTATTACTTTAACAAATGAAAATAAAGTCAAAAATCATATTTATTTAGTAAACAAGCTCTTCTATAATAAAAAAAAATCAAAATAATGAAATTGTATTCTTTGTTTAAAATCGTCTTATATAAATAACAATTGACTTTCTATTGCAAAACAAATCAAAGAGAGCCACGGCACTACAATGTAATAAGACTATATTGGGGAAATAAGTAAAAAAATGGTTAAAGTTACAAATTTCAATTTAATCCTATCGAAGATTTCCCAAAATGTATTTTCTTTGAGATTCGTTCCTGCGGTTAGCGATAACCTAAATTGACTAACTAAACATTTTTTCCTGCGTGTGGCTTCCAGTAGAATGAAATGAGCAGCCATTATTTTTTATTTTAAAAAGAAAATGTTTGCTTATTTCTCTTAAAGAAAACATTTCTTTTAAATAAGTAGGAAATAACATTGTTAATTTCACAATGCCCAAGACGATTTGGTTTTATACTTTAAATTAGAAATAATGTTTTTCCAGTGCAAACTTAATAAAATAACAATTTTTGAAGGAATACTTATACTATTAGATTGTTATCAAAGGTTATTGGAAAGAGATGATTTTTTTTAATAACATAAAACCATGCCCTTATAAAAGAAAAATGTTTGTGTTATTTCATGCTTTATTGAATTAAATAAAGAATCTTGCATAGAGAGTTATTTGAAAAATACTGATATAATGAGAATGAAGATTGAAAATACAATAGAAATATATAATGCTTGATATATAGATTCTAAACCATACATTGTTAAAAATAGGTACTCAAAAATAAGTAAAATGTACACATTTTTGATTACATTCTTTGCGTATCATAGCTCCGAATAGATGTTTCATTTTTGACAAAGATTTGTACTCAAAAATAAGAACAATGAATAAAAAGAGCAGTTGCTTGCCTACGTACACTGCCTTCATAAATCACTTTCAATAAATATTAACAATTACAACCAAGGCTTACCGGGAACTGAACCCATATCCAAGGCACCGCAGTCCAGTTCCTTATCAGTTGTACTACCAGGGCGACTTGAAGAAGTTATAAACAGTAATAATCTTAAAAAGGTGTTCCAAAAGAATGGGAAGTAACATAATTGAATTGTAATAACTCAGTTTTTATTTAAGCCATCATCAAATAATGTAGATAACCATCTTTGGAACAGCTATTTTAAGTTTGTCAGGTGGCTTTGTTAAGATGGCTTGAACTGAAGCTGATATTAACAATATTAAATCACACGGCTCATTTTAGAGGAAGTACGATTACTTAAATTTGAGTATGTCATTGCTCATTTACGATGCAATTGTACTAAAAAAACGAGTATGCTCGGTACTCATTTTAAGTACCTTTTTTTACAGTGTATTTGTCGTATTTTCTTCGTAAGGTTTTATTGCATCTAATAAAATTACACTACCTCAGAAACTAAAATGATTCTATTTTGATGAGACATCGTAAAATCATTGTCTCTAATGGAAAAGAACGATTTTATCATCGCCGATGGCATTTTTTCAATATCTTAATTAGAATATGAGTTATAACATAAAATATGTTGGCTATGTATTTATACTGTAAGTAGATTGTGGCTATAAAAGTCCAATTTTGTCTGCGCTTAACTCAGCATCTGTTAAACCTATCTTAATGAAACTCGAAAAGCTTAAAATAGAAGATATATATTATATTTACTGTACCCAATTACTTTTTTATGTTTAGTATAATTGATATTTGTATTGTTAAATCAAATAAAGTGATTTTTTGTATAAAAGGGAAAATATTTCTACTTGGTAAATAAACTTATTTCCACGAAAATCTATTTTTTCATTATCTAACATGTTAGGAATATTTTTTTTAAATGTTACATTATTTTGTTTTAAATACATACATTTTTAATTAAGAAAAAAAATCCCACCGGGTACTTTAAGTCTTTTATTAAAAAAAATATTATTAAAATGTGTTATTAGCGACAATTCGGGATCTATCATTAATGAAAGAAACGTAACTTTCATAACTTCAACTATAGTCAGGTGACGAGGAAGACATATGAGGAAAACATACGAGGAAGACATATGAGGAAAACATACGAGGAAGATATATGAGGAAAACATACGAGGAAGACATATGAGGAAAACATACGAGGAAGAATTTATTAGGAAAACATACGAGGAAGACATATGAGGAAGACATACGAGGAAGACATATGAGGAAAACATACGAGGAAGACATATGAGGAAGACATACGAGGAAGACATATTAGGAAAACATACGAGGAAGACATATAAGGAAGACATACGAGGAAGAGATATGAGGAAGACATACGAGGAAGACATATGAGGAAGACATATGAGGAAGACATATGAGGAAAACATACGAGGAAGATATATGAGGAAAACATACGAGGAAGACATATGAGGAAAACATACGAGGAAGAATTTATTAGGAAAACATACGAGGAAGACATATGAGGAAGACATACGAGGAAGACATATGAGGAAAACATACGAGGAAGACATATGAGGAAGACATACGAGGAAGACATATTAGGAAAACATACGAGGAAGACATATAAGGAAGACATACGAGGAAGAGATATGAGGAAGACATACGAGGAAGACATATGAGGAAGACATATGAGGAAGACATACGAGGAAGACACTGTCACCCTACTCTCCAAACTTTCACATCCTGACAAAAGTGAGGACATTTGAACCACGACAGATTTAAAGTATATGAGCTTCTGTATACGGCGGGGATTTGGAGCATACCAGAGCTGGCACCCCACGTGCGAGCTCTGATATTGTCCTTTGGGATATATCACGAAGGAAAGACTTGGCGTCGTAATTTTGAACATAATCATATAAAAAGGAGAATGCTGGAGCTGTCAAAATGTGAGAAAGTTAGAACCACGAAATATTTAACTTGCATGAGCCTCCCCTAGACAGAGATTGTTTAAACCATACCAGAGCTTGCACGTAGGTTACCAGCTCTTGTATTGTCTTTTTTACGGTTTGGGATATATCCCTAAGAAAAGACCCGCCGTCATAATTTTGAACATGGTCAGAGGAAAAGAATAATACCAGAGCTGTCACCCCACGCACCTCTAAAGGTAAGAGAAAGTTTGGCTCACAGAAGATATAACGTGTACCAGCCCACTCTGCACGATGGATCTTTTGATGCGCAAAAGAACGATTCTGTCAACCCTTCAATCACTCTGGAAATTCGAACCTATAACCCTCCGATTATGAGTCGAGTACTTTACCACTGCGCCACCAGCTTCCCATTGAAAATTACGAGTCAAAGGAAAACCCGAGCCCAAATTCCGAAAAAAATTCTAATTTTGTTTTCTTCATAAAATGATGCTATACTTACTTAAGAAGGTGTGTACAAAACTTCAAAACAATAAAAGAAACAGAACATATGTTATTTTAAATGTTTATATACCATTTATCATGTTTCTACACACTTTTCGTCTGCAACAATCGTCATTTACTCAAAATATTATTTTTACAATTTGGTCACGTTTAAAATGCTAAGGCTTTGTAACTAATTAACTTAAAACTAAACTGTTAATAGTTTTTGAAGCTATAATATTTTTTTATAAACGTATGAATAGGTTTTTTAAATTAAGTTATAAATATATTTTTTCACGAATTACTAAACATAAAAATGTGAATATTTTTAAGGTTTTGAACTTAAAATAAGTTTTTGGAAAACTATTAAAACCCAAATCTACTAACGTCTATTTGTACGTCTGTAGTACATACTTCGACGTTATTTAATCAATTAAAAACAATTTAAAACATTAAAAAATGCAGGAGGAGTAGTGTTTTTTTAAGTATATTCCCAGCAAAAAAGTCAGCATAAAACCTTCATCAAAATTTTGAAATTGAAGGTTTTATGCAGGAAAACTGCAGGTTTTTTGAAGATCTATAAAATTAAAGGTTATTGTTTCAATGTCCTTCATAAAAACTGCAAAAAACCTTCATAAAAACCTGCAAAAAACTTCAATTTTTAATCATGAAGGGAAAATGCAGATATTTTAAAGATTTTATGCAGGAAAATTAAAAAAAACTGTAGTTTTTTGTTTCAATATCCTTTATAAAACCTTCAAAAAACCTTCAATTTGACAATTTTGATGAAGATTTCATGCTGACTTTTTTGCTGGGTTTAAAGGATATTTTAAAGGTTTTATGCAGGAAAATTAAAAACTTCAAAAAAACTGCAGTTTTTTGTTTCAATATCCTTTATAAAACCTTCAAAACACATTCAATTTGACAATTTTGATGAAGATTTCATGCTGACTTTTTTTGCTGGGTTTAACCTTAAAAAACGCAAAAAAAAATTAACAAAAAAAATAATAATATATTTTTGTTTTTGAATATTGTTCACAAAAGGATGTTCTAATAATATAAAAAAAATGTTATTTCTGAATTCATTAATGAAAAAATTAATATTTGGGGCTCGGGTTACCCTTGGGTTTTGAACACCAAACTGAATTTCCCATTAAACAACATTGCAACTACGCATCTATTACACTTCGAGTCACCTTTACATTTTTTTAACGCTATTTCTTCCCATTTCGTAGTTTTTATTCCCCAATTTAACCTTCCGTGCCATTTATGCTCGTACTTTAAATCGGAAATTCAGGGCACGGAATCACTTTGAGAGGGGGAATTTGGGAAGAAAAATTCTGCCCCCTGATGGAGCATTCAAAATGATACATCGGCAAAATGGCCGAGTTTATGAGTTTTCTGCGCTCTCTCGAAATTGGCAAGATAGAACACAACAGGCGTGAAATGTCGCTGCCTAGGGTTGTTATGCCTTTGATAAATGGAAAGCCTTATAAGGGACTTTGCATGGAAATACTCTTATGAATCTACAAAACTTTTTAAAGGTTTCTTAAGATTGAGCAATTTTGTACAGCAGAACTCCAATTATTCGTATCAATTGGGACCACATCCCAATCGGATAATCGAATATCCGGATAATTAGGTAATTCACGAAAAATAGTTATTCCTTAGTAAAAAAATTTAATGTTTAATGACTACTAAAAACAATATCATTTACCTTTAAAAACTTTTCATATATGGATTTTGCTAATTTCTTTTTTTTATCTCAAAGCTATCCGGATCCGGATAATTGGCGATCCGCTTTATATGGTCCGGATAATATGCGATCCGCTTTATATGGTCCGGATAATTGGCGATCCGCTTTATATGGTCCGGATAATTGGCGATCCGCTTTATATGGTCCGGATAATTGGCGATCCGCTTTATATGGTCCGGATAACTGGCGATCCGCTTTATATGGTCCGGATAATTGGCGATCCGCTTTATATGGTCCGGATAATTGGCGATCCGCTTTATATGGTCCTGATAACTGTTATATGGTCCGGATAATTGGCGATCCGCTTTATATGGTCCGGATAACTAGCGATCCGCTTTATATCGTCCGGATAATTGGCGATCCGCTTTATATGGTCCAGATAACTGGCGATCCGCTTTATATGGTCCGGATAACTGGAGTTCAGAATGCGGTTGAATGTTATTTACTGCCAATTAAAAACATATTGGGAGGAGACAATTGGACATATCGACAAAACAATGTTTCAATTCGCACCTCTAACTCAACAAAACATTGGTTTAGACAAAATCAAATGACTGTGGAGTGGCTAGCCATCAGTCCTAATTTAAATCCGATTGAGAATCTCTTGGGGAGATTAACACGCGATGTGTATGCTAATGTTCGTCAATTTACAAAGGTGCAACAGTTAAAGCAGCAAATCAAACAAAGTTGGTTTTCTTTGAAGGCAGCATTTCTCCAAGCTCTCATTTTGAGTATGTTTAATTGAGTTTTTGAAACTATTATAGGAAATAGCTTCAAAATTTTAACATTAAAATCATAAATATAACAGATAAAAATATTTCCGTTTACTTTGCTTTGTCAAGTCTACCGATCGAGCTCGAACTACGAATCCTCTGATTCATAGCTGAACACCTTTATCCACTGGGCCACGGAGGAACTTGTTCGTCGTTGTCTTTATTGGAGGAGATTACCCGGCTTGTTGATATAGCGACAGCAACAATTTCGGTTGAAGTTATAAAGAGGTTGAACCAATTATCGGTGAAAAATCCATTTTCTTCCGATAAAGGATTTTGGATTCAACCTAGATTCTACCATAATATGGTGTAATTAGCTGCAGATCTCTGTTTAGCACCAAGATATTGAAACTGAAATTTTAAACAGTGTACATTTGAACTGAAATTTTAAACAGTGTACATTTGAACTGAAATTTTAAACCAGTGTACATTTGAACTGAAATTTTAAACAGTGTACATTTGAACTGAAATTTTAAACAGTGTACATTTGAACTGAAATTTTAAACAGTGTACATTTGAACTGAAATTTTAAACAGTGTACATTTGAACTGAAATTTTAAACAGTGCACATTTGAACTGAAATTTTAAACCGTGTACATTTGAACTGAAATTTTAAACAGTGTACATTTGAACTGAAATTTTAAACAGTGTACATTTTAACTGAAATTTTAAACAGTGTACATTTTAACTGAAATTTTAAACAGTGTACATTTGAACTGAAATTTTAAACAGTGTACATTTGAACTGAAATTTTAAACAGTGTACATTTTAACTGAAATTTTAAACAGTGTACATTTGAACTGAAATTTTAAACAGTGTACATTTGAACTGAAATTTTAAACAATGCACATTTGAACTGAAATTTTAAACCGTGTACATTTGAACTGAAATTTTAAACAGTGCACATTTGAACTGAAATTTTAAACAGTGTACATTTGAACTGAAATTTTAAACAGTGTACATTTGAAATGAAATTTTAAACAGTGTACATTTGAACTGAAATTTTAAACAGTGTACATTTGAACTGAAATTTTAAACAGTGTACATTTGAACTGAAATTTTAAACAGTGTACATTTGAACTGAAATTTTAAACAGTGTACATTTGAACTGAAATTTTAAACAGTGTACATTTGAACTGAAATTTTAAACAGTGTACATTTGAAATCCAATTATCTATGATGATTATCATGACCGCATTGATGACCTTCTAAACAGTCAATATTCGTTGTGCCATCGAAAGAGAATACTACCCACAACTTGAGATAACCACCTTTTATTGCCGGCTGAAGAAAGTGCGTGGCTCTTTGCGAAGATCGTGCCAATAGTATGCCCATCGGGGCCATCTAAATTGAATTTCTCTCCTTCATTGAGCATAACCCATGTATCCATTCGTCTTCCAATGCATCTATTTTCGCCACCACAAAATATACCATAAAAGACGAGTTTCTGTATGTCGTAGTGTTAGGTTTGGCGAACGACGCATTTTTCGGGAAACATGAAATTCACTTGCCTTCAGGTTGGTTGGTTGGTTGGTTGCATGGGGTTTATTGGCACAATAGCCAAAAATGGCCAAGCTGCGCCACACACTAGATAATTCAAACTAACATTAAAAGTTTAAAATGTGTACACACAAACAAAATTAAATTCAAAGAAGTGGTAAAAATCCTGCGTAATTTAAAAAGATAAATAGTGATGAATGAGGTGGATGATTTAATAAATAGGATAATGTGGGAGATGAAGTGTTAAAAAAACGATTATATAAAATTCTAAGACGGGGACAAGAAGTTAAAATATGATGAATGGTGAGAGGTTGTTGGCAATGATTACACAGCGGGGCGGTTTCATTCAATAATAGATGTCGATGTGTCTTGCTCGCGTGTGACCTATGCGGGCACGAGTCCACTTGCCTTCAGGAGACTACATTGTTAAAAATTTCAGTTCATTGTTGTACCATATCTTGCTGCAAAACAGAGGTCTGCAGAAAATTACACTATATTATGGTTGGATCTTGGTTGAACCAAATATTTTCCGGAGGTATCACTGATAATTGGTTCAACCTCTTTCACTGCAACCGAAATTTTTGCTATCGCTACATCAACAAGCCAAGGAATCTCCTCCAAGAAAGAAAACGACGAACAAGGGCCTTCGTGGCCCAGTGGATAAAGGCGTTCAGCTATCAAACAGAGGATTCCTAGTTCTAGCCCGATCGGTGAACTTGACAAAGAAAAGTAAAAAAGTTGTGATCTTGAGATCAGAGAATTGCCAGCTTCACTACAAAAATACTACTACTAAAATATTATTGTACGAAAACACGAATTTTGTTTCAACGTTTTGCCATAAAATAATGAAGCGAAAATATGAGTTTTGGTGCAACGTTTTACCACTAAATGGTATCTATGGTAGGTAGCACCGTTAAATGGAGAAACTAAACATCAAATGTTCATTGCAGCTTAATGGGTACCAAATTTTGGTGCAAGATCGTAATAATTTTTAACAGTGTAGTTAATAATGTAATAAACAGTGTAGTTAGTAATGTTATCAACAGCGTAGTTAGTAATGTAATCAACAGCGTAGTTGATAATGTAATCAACAGCGTACTTAGTAATGTAATCAACCGCGTAATTTCAAGTGTTACAATCCCTTTTTATGTATAAAGAAATAGCACCCTTTCACGTAAAAAAAAATACAGTAGAATTCCAATTATCCGAACTTCACTTATCCGGATCAAACAAAGCGAATCGCCAATTATCCGAATCCAGCTCGCTTTGAGAAAAAAGAGATATCAGCAAAATCCACATTTTAAAAGTTTCTTATCGCCGAATAATATTATTTTTAATGGTCATTAAATTGATTACATGATTCATTACATGGTCATTACATTGAATTTAATGGTCATTACATGAATTACATGCTAAAGCAAAATTCGTTTTTTACTAAGAAATAATCTTTTTTCCAATTATCCGGATATTCTATAATCTAAATAGGATCTGGTCTCAATTGATCCGGTTTTACTGTATATATAAAATAATGAGGATAATTGTATAGCTTTAAGAAACTAAAAATAATAAAAAGTTACTAAAAATAACAATGGGCGATTCTTTTTTAATCTAAAGAATTACATTTTTAAGGCACAAAATTACAGCAGTTTTAAGTGCCATCTCAGGTACTGCACTCGTCATATGAGCATTATTCAAAATTACTAAGCAGTATTCCTTGGTTTATCCTTCGGTATAGGACCCGAATCGTCACTAATAGACCATTATGCAGCTCTAGAATGACGTTACTTCAACAAAAGAATTTAAAAATATGTATTTTCTAGGCATAAATAAAAATAAGGTTACAGGTAGTATTTTAATGACTAGTTATTACATTAATTTCTTAGTGCATCGTTTTAAAAAGTTTAAATAAAATTTAAGAAATGCGCCATAATTCTAAACAACAAAATAATAATCTATATACATCATTCAGAAAAACGAATCATAATACTAAAATGTAATTAATAATTAGAAACATTTATTTATAATAAATATAATTCCAGTACTATCATCTTGATTAAAAATGAGGGGAGCTTTATACAACAAAGTCAATTAAGATTTATGAATACACTCAACGACTTTTATTCTGTAACCTTTATATAATAACTAAACATATGCACATACACAAATAGGGAAAATTTTGAAAAACACGGCTTGAATGAAAGGACTGGGATTAAAGCTGATGGTAAACAAATTATTTTAAACTACCTAAATCCATTGCAGTCTTATTTAGCCGGGAAGTTTGATAAAAACGCTAAGGGTGGGTATCAATTTCTAATAATATTTTACCATCATCTCAGCTGCATGATTAAGTTATTAACTTCTAAAGTTAAATCACTTAATTATGTCTAGCCTTAGATATATTTATTGCATCCTATCTGCATTAACTAAATAAAACACTATCCAATCACTTTGTTTACTCCGATTCTGAAAAATTCCTTCCATTTGTGTGTGTCTGTTACAAATATGTGTTTAACTTAATAGAATTTATAATACGAATTTATTAAGGAGAGTTGAAACAAGTTGAGATCTCAATTAATTTAACTATTCTAGAGTCAGAAATGTAATAACTATAAAAGACTTTTCAAAGGAAATGTAAAATTTTATTTAAATTTTTAAATTGAGGTTTCATATTAAGAAAGTGTTAATTCGAAAAGAATACAAAGAATTACATTTCAAGTCAACGTAATTGAAAAGCAAAAATAAGTTTATTTATTTAATTTTTAAAAATTCCTCTTGCAAAAAAATATTTTTACAAAATTATGTATTTATATTTTCTATAAAGTAATTAAAAGTCTTACAAAAATACTTTAAAAAAATTATTGAACACACATATTTAAAAAAAATTATTGCTGCCGACTATCTCAACTGTACTTTTGACACAGATGTTTCATACCCAAATTTTAAATTAGTATAATAATAATTTTATAATAACGTTCCATTTCTTCTCAGTTTCAACAGTTAACATTTAGTTACTTTAAACAGTTTTAAAATAAACCATATTTTTGTTTCAGCTTCATCACTACACATCCCAGTCAACAGCGAACCCAAATTATAGATTTTATCGCAAATATACAAATTATTGCCACGAGCGTGTTTGTAACAAAAGCCCCAGAAAAGTAATTGGGATCTACAAACCCATCGATAACAGCCATTGATTAACAATAACATCCCCACCGCCCAAAGTCTAGTCACATATCTCCCCAACTTAAACCAACTATTGGACTGGGAGTAGACCCATGTAAATTAGTAACTCGTTTATCAGAAAGAATGTCAATTTTGCACCTAGGAGCCACGAACTGTTAACTTGCACGATCCGCCAATCTAATTAGCCAGAGCCCGGGTGCAATTTTGCTTCCGATAACGCAAACGTGTTTTGCCACCAAATGGACATCAAGATCGAAATGATCACCAGTGGGGTTTTCGGAGCCACTGTTTTCGGGTTCAATTTCCTGCCCTCCAACAACATTAATTAGTGTCCAACGAATACCTCTATATCATTTAATGAATAATCCAACGTCAGAGATAGCCACGTTAACCACGTGCGGTTAATCCACGGCCAAGTGATGCGGATTACATGAGTAAGTAACGACGCGGTTGCGTTTGAACTGGATTAAGTCGCTGCTAGGGTTGCATCAAGTGACTTGATGGATAAGTCGCAGCTTGTTGAAGGATACGTGGCATGGGGTGATTAATTGGGGAAGAGGCTAAGGTGCTTTAAGGTTCTATTTGTAACATTTAATTTATTTTTGATGTATATGATGAAATTATGTCGGGGATAACGTGAAGGTAAAGGGTTTGAAGCTAAATATTTATCTTCTTAAAATAAGTTATAAGCATATTGTACAGGGCAATTAAGACAAGATTGAAACAAATTAGGTAGGCAATGTTCTTATTTTGTATAACTACCCATAACTACGCCATTCTTTTTAACCAACTAATTTGCGTCCACACTGTGTGGCATAGCTTGATGTGGAATCAAGCTATGCCACAATTGCTATTCATTAACTTCCCAGGCATTAACATTCAAATTTTGCATAAGCTACTACAGTAGAGCTCCAATTATATCCGAATTCCAGTTATCCGGATCATACAAAGCGGATCTTCAGTTATCCGGATCAGGATCGTTTTGAGAAAAAAAATCAGCAAAATCCCCATTTTAAAAGTTTCTTGTAGGTGAATGATATTATTTTTAATAGTCATTAAATTAAATTTCATGATAAAGTGAAATTCAAATTTTTTAATAAGAAATAGCCTTTTTCCATGAATTATCCAACTATCCGGATATTCGATTATCCGGTTGGTATTTGATCCAATTGGTCCAAATCATTGGAGTTCTACTGTATTACATGAAATGTTGGATTTTACAACAAATATTACAGTAAATATCGATTTTTACAGACAACTATTAAATGAAAGGTCTATTTTTTCTTATCGTTATTGCTTGCAGTCTAGACAGCAATCGACATCAAATAATATGAAAAACCATCTTCTGAACAACGATTTTAAGTTTGTCAGGTAACTTTTTTAAGAGGGCTTGAACAGAAGCTGAGATTAGCAATATTAAATCACACTGCTCATTTTTGAGAAAGTACGATTACTTAAATTTGAGTACGCAATCTCTCATTTACGATGCAATTCTACTAAAAGATAAACGAGTATGTTCGGGTACTCATTTTTAAGTACCTTTTTTTACAATGTAGAGTTTTACGTTAAAGATTAATCATAACTAATTTGTATATTAAAAAATTACAAATACTCATTTTTTAAAAGACCCTATCGACTGAGATTTGCATTTTAATAAATTCTTCGTGAATCCATGTTCACTTCCCCGAAAATAATCGAACGATTAAATAAAAATAGACGAATAACTTTTTCTCCGAAATATGATATTCCAAGAATCGAAGAAAGAAAGTTCTTAATGCTCTCTGAGAATTTGTATCGAATGGGAATAAACAAACATACGTATTGCTACTTAGAACAATAAAATGCCCATTACCGTACCTTTCCTTTCCTTTATTAAATTACTGTTTTCTCGGATTCGTATTTCTGTCAACAGTGCAATTTGTTAGCCACTAGGCGATAGCGAAGAAGCGTTTGCCTTTAATAATATTTTTCATATCTTCCAAAGGAGATAATGAGAACAAATATCTTTGAAATTGATCTACTCTCGGCTTGTTCAAAACAATCACGTTTTATTTCAACTCTTGTTGTAGATATCCTGTTGCGTTTGTATACAAAATGAAAGAAAATATTGAAAATATTGAAAATAATAACATAAAGCTATTTACTTAAGTGTGAAATATTTAGAACATATTTTACCGTTCGTTAACGAAATACAATTTAGTAAAGTTTTTACAAATTTTTAATTTATTAATTTTTAATTTATTAATTTTTAATTTATTATTTTTTAATTTATTAATTTTTAATTTATTAATTTTTAATTTATTAATTTTTAATTTATTAATTTTTAATTTATTAATTTTTAATTTATTAATTTTTAATTTATTAATTTTTAATTTATTAATTTTTAATTTATTAATTTTTAATTTATTAATTTTTAATTTATTAATTTTTAATTTATTAATTTTTAATTTATTAAATTTTAATTTATTACATTTTAATTTATTAAATTTTAATTTATTAAATTTTAATTTATTAAATTTTAATTTATTAAATTTTAATTTATTAAATTTTAATTTATTAAATTTTAATTTATTAAATTTTAATTTATTAAATTTTAATTTATTAAATTTTAATTTATTAAATTTTAATTTATTAAATTTTAATTTATTAAATTTTAATTTATTAAATTTTAATTTATTAAATTTTAATTTATTAAATTTTAATTTATTAAATTTTAATTTATTATTAAGCCTCATGTCGTAACTTACACGCAATAATTTCTATTTTGCGCAATTAATTATTAGGATAGGAAGAGATGGGTTTTAAAACTCGATTTTTTTTTACGTTCAAAGTCTAATTTCTCAAAGGAAAAAAATTTTAAATGTATAATTGTTTTATAAAAACGTTCACTTATTTATTGGAAACATAATCGTATATTTTATTTAATTTTGAGTTTTTAAATATGTTTGATAATTGTTTTTCTATGACCTACCTCGATTCAGAGATATGGAAAAATGGGGCGTTGTGGCATTCGCAGAAGTTGTCGTATAAAAGGAATTATAAAACAAATTTTTTAGTCAAATTACTAACTTGATTAAAATAAAATAAATCACAATCATCAACTCTTAAAAATGAGTATATTTAATCATTACGGGACTGCTGTTGCCAGATCTTTCTAAATCTTTTTCTGTAATTCATCATTTTAAAAAAATCGACTTTTTTATTAATTATTATCTTAAAGAATAATTGCTAGTACAAATTTATTTTATTTTAATTCATGAATCTTTGTTGCATTGACATTATTTTTTTATTTGTTCGGCAGACGATATATGTAACATATATGTAATTTTATATATTAACATACAAACAGTGTTAAATAAATTACAGTTAACTTTTGTCATTTATAGCTTCGAAATTTATACTTTTATAAAATAAGTGCACTTTTTCCGAAAATCATTAATTTTTTACGAATGTTCTATTCTTTAGCATTAATAATTCGAAAGCTCATATTCCCACTTGGCTAAACATTAAAGAAAAGCAAAATATAATTTTTTAATTCTAATTTTTTTATTGGTGTATTAAAATGTTTCTATATTATATAAAGCCCAGGAATGTTGTTAAATAATTCGACTTTCTAGTTTTTATATAGAAGTTTTCATACATCAAACTATCACAAAATATATTTTTGTACAGGTACTCAAACAAATCGGCTGCTGCTGAAATTAAATCACTCAGAAATATAATCGTTTGATAAATTTACTTCATTAACCGAAATATTTTTTTTAAAGAAGGGGATCAAAACATAAGTTTAACAATGTGTAATTTAATATTTTATAAAAAAAAAACTCGTTTACCATGTGACCCATTTCCTCCACCTTTAAATTTGAATTAATTTTTTTAAAGTGCCAAAATTCTCAAACATTAATATTTGATAAGTAGTTAATTTTTCGTTATCATATACGGATAATACAATTGTTAACTTCATTAACTTTGAATAAACAAATATTACTTTGAAATATGCATTGCAACACAGGCGTGTATGCCGAAAGATCAAAGTTACACGAAAACGTCACTACAACGTTGCGAAACCGTTATGACCGCATTGCAAAGACGTCACTTTCTACGTAAATATGACACTTTGATATAAATATAATTCTTTTATTTTTTTCCCTATGCAAAATACTTTCAGACTCCTCCACGCAAAATATATTTATTTTCTTTTTAAAAAATGTAATTTCTTTGATTAAGAATGACAAAGAAAACCTCCCAGTAGGATTGGGCGATGATTCGATATATATCAAAATTCCGGAAATAAAAAATCATCGCGATTTCGATTTCATAATTTTATATTTTACGATTAATCGGTTGAAAATTAGTCGAAAATACACTGAGAAGTCCGGAAGAACATACGGGATTCTCAAGACAACGGTTGCAAAGTATCTATATTTGTAATAATAAAGGGGAAAACAAAATTGTACTAGTCTTTGATTTGAAAGCAAAAAGTCCAGTATAATGTAAGTTTAAGCTATACATTGTATTTACTTATTGCAACTGCACTTATTCTACTAAAAAAAATATCGATATACCAACAGTATGTATATATCAAATATATCGATATATTAGAAATTTCAATTAATCAGAAATATCGATTAATCGGGAAATATCGATTAATCGGAAATTTTCGATTAATCGAAAAATATACATTAATCGAAAATATCGATTAATCGAAAAATTTCGATTAATCGGAAAATTTCGATTCATCCGAACATATCGATTAATCGGAAAATATCGATTATTGGCTGGCGATTATTAGTCGAAAATACACTCAGAAGTCCGGAAGAACATACGGGATTATCGGGACAACGGGTACAAAGTATCTATATTTGTAATAATAAAGTGGAAAACAAAATTGTACTAGTCTTTGATTTGAAAACAAAAAGTCATCATCGCTCAAGCCTTCCTCATTGGATCTACCTTCAAGTAAACCGAGGATTTCCAACAAAACACCAAGTGTATTGTCAACAAAACTACCTATAATAATTTACTCGTTTTAAAAATATTGTTCGTAATACAACTGCTATATATTGAAACTTTAACGAATTCAGAGCACTCCCAAAAATGTCCCCTTTTTCCTTCCAACTGAAGCTTTACATACAATTTCTAAATGCGTATTTTCATAATACTCTCTTTGGAACGTTGATAAACAATTTAAAATGCAACCAAACCAAATTGCAACGTTTTCAGCTATTTATGAAAGTTATTTTAAAATTTGAAACGGATGCGAAATACCTAAACCACATTTTTCTTATTGAAATATTGAGAATTTAATTCATTTTTAGGTTTACGAAATATGTATTACATTCATTTCAGCATAAAAAATATTTTGAAAGAAAATTATTTCTTTTAAAACTTTTGTATTTATAAATAAAAAAAAAACTAATATTTCACAGATAGTTTTAAAAATGAACCACTTTTTCATTGCTTACAAAGGATGTAACCTTAAGCAATTTTAGGATTCATTAATACCAAATAACTTTTTTGTCTCTTCTTAGTTCCCTTCTTGAATTCCGTGTCGTTCTGTTACTTTCCTAAGAAAAACAACACATTCTGAAATATGACCGCTTTCTAAGACAGCAGTTAGAAGAGGTGATTAAAAAAACAGAAAATGCCATTAAAAAAAACTTTCAAATGTTCTTTGACAATTCTAAGCATGCAAAAACTTCTTTCACCAAAGAGCTTTGTGAATATTTAACATCTTTTGATACTTTTAAATTTATGTTATACTCTGAATATATTTTACCCTCTTTTTATCATAAGAAATGCAAAAATGCCTTTGGCTTTTTCATTAAAGAGAATGAATCATCTCACTGCATTTTATCTTAAAAGCTATTTAAAAGTAAAAGAAAAGACCTTTCTTCGGTATTAAAGATAGTCATGACTCTGAACATTCATTAGAAAGTCAGTAACATAAAATTTGACATTCATTTTTATTTAATTTTCTCGCTCGTCTTGCTTTTCTTCAATTTTGTTCGTTTAATTATCGAGTAATATAGTATAACTTAATTAAATTCTATCTCCTTTTATAAAGAAATAATTCATCTCAACATTGTATGTAAGTATATTATGCTTTACATCGATTTTTGGGCTTCATATATTTCAAAATAGCGTCATTTTTATTGAGCTTGTAGATAGTTCATTGTATAAATATTACAATGTGTGAAAGAGGTGATAGATATTAAGGAATTTATTTACAATGAAAGTTTATTAAATATATTTTTATTATTTTGTAAATTGAATAAATAAAACCCTTTGTTGGCTTCATTGTTTACAATAACAATATCTAAAGAAAAATATTAATAAATATGAATTTCTAAACCCTACTTAATGCTTATAGTAATTCATTAAAATATAATTTTTTTAATAAATATATATACCTTAAGTTAGTTATAACAAAAATTAGTAACTATTGAAACTAATTATTCCATACTTTTAATTATTTAACAGGTTATTGACACAAAATATTGAAATCCATTTAAAATTTGCCTTTTTTTTCTAAAAAAAACATCTGATATTTTATTATACAATGCGTCAGATGATTTAGAGGAGTGAGATTTGATAATAGATAGAAAATAGGTTTAATTGCATGAACGAATTTTATTTTTTGAAGAACATATATAAATATAAATTTGAAAAGAAATGTCTTAACAAAAGACCGCGTTGTAATAAAGAAATTCATACAAAATAATTATAATGTTTAAAGAAACCATTGTTTAATAAACATTGTCTCACAATAGCAAATATTCATAGTCTCATTAAAATCAATATAAACACGTTAAAAAAGTATATAGAAATGTACGCACGCTATATAAGTGATACCAAATCCATTACAATATGAAACATTATTTAATAAAAACAATATTTTAAAAAACCGCAATAGTTAAAAACTTACAAAATAGCTCTTCAACCAAGAGCAGTTTTGAAAAAATTACAATTTAAAATTAATATTATCGATCGTACCTTACCTACAACACCTATCCTATCTAAGACTTTCCCAACTATCTTTTCTTCCAAAAAGCAATTACCTATAACAAAAAAAAGAAGACGTATTTCTCGAAATTCGAATCTTTTCTGATCCCTTTTAATGTGAAAACAGGAAAAGAATACTTTGAATCCACACGAAAACGAATACAAATAACACACTAAAAAAATCCCTTTCTAAATAATAGTCTTCTTCCCCACCGGTATTATATTCAGGTGGGGAGGGGGGGGGGGGCTAAAAAAAATACCGATTCATACTCGTTGTGATAGAGACCACTCAAGTAAAACATCGGCACGGTTCGGTGTATGTATTTATTTCCATTTCCATCTTCCTCCGAAGTATTAGCAGGCGATTTCCTTTTTTCTTTAATGTCCATTGTGGATTCCCGGCGCAAGCAGAGACGCGGTAAATTACATTCGAGGACGATGAAAATGCACCCTTTCATTTATTTTGGAAATGTCTCTGTCAGCCGTCTTTTCAGAGATGGCGGGGGGTCTGGGGAGGCTCAACCCCCCAGCAGTGGCTTCTTCAGAGTTTGTTTTGCTTCCATAAGGAACAATGACAGAGGAGGCAGTCTTAATTTGGGAGAATTCTCTTTTCCGGAGCAAAGTGTGCGATTTTTTCTGGCCGGACAATGAGGGCATGTGCTGGAGGCATTTGCAATCCATAAGTTTTCGCTGTCTATTTAAAAGACGATTTTTTTTATGTTTATTCATATTGCGTAGGTATGTTTCGAATATCTTAATATTAGGTGAAATAGAAAATGTCATAGCCATATTCGAATGCTATTAAATAGATGCTTTTACAGGGTTTTATGCTTTTACAGGGTTGTGTTCCACAAAGGATTTAAAATTAAATAACTCGGAAACGCAGGTAGGTAGAAGAGTGAAACAAGTGGTAAGTTTATTTTAAAGAAGTTTCAAAAGTAGTTATACATGTCGCCCACAGGTGGCGCTGTACGCTGTAGTCGAAGTACGGAGTCCGAGAAATAGGCTATAAACAGAAGGGACAAGTGAAAAAAATGGTTTACTAACATTTTTGGAAAAAAATAATTTTGATGTAGATGAAAGTTTTAAGGGCAAATCCGTCTTCTCTCAAAGTTGTATGGCTCTGCTTGATTTATTTAGGCAGATACAGAGCAGTAAAAAGTATATGCTTCGCTTACAATGGTTCATTTTCATGAAGGAAACGCTGCCTTGTATTTATGAACCATGATCAGATGAAGAGGACAATACCTGATCTGACATTCGATGCGACCTCAGGAAATTAGACCCTGATCAAATTTAACGTGTACCAGTCCCGTGTACAAGCCGGTGGAAATTGAGGGATATTTCAGACGACTTTGTAATTGGGTAGTTAATTTGGTAACCTCCGATCACGAGATCGCTACATCTTAACTTTTGTCAAGTCCTCATGCCGATTCGAACTTGCAATCCTCTTATTTCTAGCCCAATCATGTACCTCTCGGCCACTGAGCCGATGAATAAAGTATGGAGTTCAAATTGGCTTTTTTATTAAAACTTTAGAAAGTAAGCGTTCATTAAAAAGTTTGTTTCAGTAAAAAATACAGTTTGTTTAAAAAATGTGTCTTCAAGAGCCAATCTTTTGTGCGGAGTAACATTTATCCATTAGCTTTCTCTAATAATAAAAAAGTATACCATTTTTATCGCAGAAATAATAACGAAAATAATACATAATTTATAAGATTCACAAATTTCAAGTACAACCACATTGTAAAAGTTGTTTGCTGAAACGTACAAAGTCATTAAAACTTCCAAAAACTGTTAAAAGATTTTTTTTTTCAAAAACAAGATTTCAAAAAATAATGTAATGCTTATATTATATATAAATCTGTTTAATAATTTTAAAAGGAAATTTTCGTAATTGAAATAATAGCAAATCCAGTGACAATGAAATCAAATGAATGCACATAACTAAAAAGAGTGTAAAATTGCAAAGATTGCATAAAATAGAAAATAACCTAACGAGACATTTAACAATACATATTTATGTTAATGTAATCTAAAATTAATCGGAAAAAAGAAAAAGTTGCTTTCAAAAATTAAAAATTCTACAAACCCGAATACCCACTGTCCTCAAAATAGAACGCTGATATTTTGTGGGTTCACAGCAAATTATTAGTTAAACACGATTAGTATAATTAGTTTCTGTGATTTGTAACTAGATTTAAAGCGTAGTTATAACTACTAAATTTAACAGTAAAATCCTTTAACCTCTAATGCCGCTAGGCTGTTTAGATTTAGTGATATTGAAAATTAAGCTGTTCATTTGAGCTCTATAAATTTAACAGTGACCGTATCGTTAGTTAGACCTACTTTCTAATCCAAATTCAGACTTATAGGAGAACTAATCTGTAGACCTTTTTTAGAATTTCCGATATTTAACAACAAATACTAGAATATCACATACTTTTTTATGATCATCATTACTCTTAGAAATAACACTCTTCGTTTTGAAATTCCTGCGATCGTCAAAGCTACTTTCGTCATATTTCACAAAAGTTTCGTCATCGAATCAAGTACCTCTTGACAAAACAAGAATCCTCAAAATTTAAATGAAAGTAATTTACTCAGTTTCATTTAAGGCCATTTTTAAGGGTATATACTACCTCGTTTTTGACGAAAGTAATTTACTCAGACACCTTTACGTCCCATTTTTAGGGCTTCATTTTTGACGAAAGTCATTTACTCAGACACCTTTACGTCCCATTTTTAGGGCCTCATTTTTGACGAAAGTAATTTACTCAGACACCATTACGTCCCAATTTTAGGGCTTCATTTTTGACGAAAATAATTTACTCAGACACCTTTACGTCCCATTTTTAGGGCTTCATTTTTGACGAAAGTAATTTACTCAGACACCTTTACGTCCCATTTTTAGGGCCTCATTTTTGACGAAAGTCATTTACTGAGACACCTTTACGTCCCAATTTTAGGGCTTCATTTTTGACGAAAGTAATTTACTCAGACACCTTTACGTCCCATTTTTAGGGCTTCATTTTTGACGAAAGTAATTTACTCAGACACCTTTACGTCCCATTTTTAGGGCTTCATTTTTGACGAAAGTAATTTCCTCAGACACCTTTACGTCCCATTTTTAGGGCCTCATCTTTGACGAAAGTAGTTTACTCATACACCTTTACGTCCCATTTTTAGGGCTTCATTTTTGACTAAAGTAATTTACTGAGACACCTTTACGCCCCATTTTTAGGGCCTAATTTTTGACAGATATCTTTACAACAATTTTCAATGGCATTAATCATAATTTCTTCTTATATGCATATTGCCTCATTTTTGACGAAATTAATTTCATTAAAAAAACGACTAAATCAATTTCTTCATTTTGGCAAAATATTTAATCGGAGCATATATCAGACTTCTGTTGTTGTTTTTTAAATTACAAAAGTTAAACGTCAAATATGAGAGTAAGTTTTAATAACAGTGATTAAACGGATAATTATTTTCAGTGGTTCATTCTATTTATATATGATTAAGATATCTGTCTCCGCGCTTTTTAGATGAAAATATAAGTCTGTCTCCTTGTTAAATGAGAAAAGTCACAGATTCGAACATTCATATTAGTCATTTAAATGTATGTTCTGATTGGAATAATATATCCCAAATAGTTCTTGGGTAACCAAGTTAGGTATTTTCCTCTTTGTTTTTAAACCCTTATGCACTATAAAAAAGGTATGTAAAAATTAGTACCTGAATATACTCGTTTTTCTTTGAGCACAATTGCGTCGTAAATGAGCGATGACGTACTCAAATTTAAGTAATCGTACTTTCTCATATATGAGCAGTGTGATATAATATTTATAATTTCAGCTTCTGTTAAAGCCATCTTAACAAAGCGACCTGACACAATTAAAATAGTCATTTAGAAGATGGTTTTCCACATTATTTTATGTCGATTGCTTAAATTTAAACTGAGTTACAACTCAATTACCTTACCTATTCTTATTCTTTTGCAGGCCTCCGTGGCTGAGTGGATTAAGGCGTCAGCTGGGAATCCGAGGGTTCCCGGTTTGAACCTGTGCGACGGACTTGACTAAGAATAGTAAAAAAGTAGTGATATTGCGATCGGAGGGTTGCCAACTTTGCTACCAAAATACTAGAATGTCGTCCAGAACATCCACAAAAATGAACGGCGTGTGTACGGGACTGGTGCATGATAAATCTGATCGGGGTCCAAAGTCCCGACGTCTATTGAAGGCGTTGGGTGCCAGTTCAGGTGTTTCCTCGTCATCTCACTATGGTTCTAAAATAACGAGATGCATGTATGAATGTGTGTGAATGTGTATGTGAATTAAAAAAATACGAGGCATCGTTACCGGGTCTTTCCTTCGAGATAGGCCCCGAACCGTCACCAATAGCCCACTGTGCAGCTCTAGTGCGACGTTAATTAACCAAACCAATCCTATTCTTTTGCCACACCTTTTTAACATTCTTTCTGTTTATAACTTCTTCACTTTGCTCTGGTAGTACAACGGATAAGGCACTGAGCCTAAGGATCTAGATTCGATTCCCGGTTAATCGTGGTTGTAATTGTCGATATTTATTGAAAGTTATTTATGAAAGCAGCCTATGTAGGCAAGCCCCTGCTTTTTTTATTAATTTTTACTCATTGTACTCATTATTGAGTACATATCTTTTTCAAAAATGAAACTTATGTATTCGGAGCTATGATAAACATTGAATGTAATAAAAAATTAGTACATTTTACTCATTTTTGAGTATCTATTTTTAACAGTGTGGTAAAACTATTTTGGAAAGAATTTTATTTTGGAATAATTTCATATTTTCGGAAATGTTTCCGCCATTTTCGGTTTTGGAAGTTCCTTTGCTAAGTCCTTACACAATGGTGTTTTATGGATAGGTATTTTGGGAGATACATTTCATTCCTTTACAAAGTTCACAAAAATAAAGAAAACTCTCTTATAGTTACTCTTCAGAATATAACTTGCAAGACTTCATATATATATTTAATTTCGCAAACAGATGTGTTCTTTTTCGAATTAATAGATATACATAGACATAGACAAGTTTATTGTAGTGGGCCGTAGCCCATTTACAAAGGTTGGCAACATAATTGAACACAAGCGAATACAAAATTAGATAACACAATATACAAAATAATACATTCCAAAAAAAAATCAAACACAATTTGAACAAATATGCAAAAAAAAGACAAAAATAAATTACATTTGGAATTAGAATTAGGGGTTTAATCTGTTATTCCTGCATAAGTTCGCCGATCAAGTCCTCCCGGAATTTTAAAACAGAGATTGCGTAATTATAAAAACTAAAATATTTTTTGTAAAATTTTAGAATGGTTGAAATGTTACTGGATTCAATTGATGATAAGTATTTTCGTCTGAATGCATCATAAATTGGACAGACTAAAAATATATGATCCCAGGTTTCATTTTCTGTTGTATTACAAAATTTACAGGAATTATTAGGAAAAATTTCGAAAACAACTCATTTAAAAAATATACATGATTGATTGCAACGAATTTGTATAATAACTCTTTTTATAATGATGTCTATATTTGAAATTAAATAGTCTTCGATTAAATGTGAATTTTTTATATATTTATACTGTGAGTGGTTAATACTATTGTTCATTGAAGCAAAATCATTTTGGGTGTATTGGTCATGGTATACTTGTACAATCGTTACAATCGAATTAATAGATATAAATAAATCTACAATTGCTAAATAGTCCGTCTATGGTATACGCTTATATATATATATACCTATGAATATTAAACAAATCAATCGAACCTTCCCAATTAGTAGCTTAGGGAAACTGATAAGAAGCCTGTCAAAATATAGATTGGTTACTGGACAAACAGTTGATTCTCTCAGTAATCCTCCTATACAAGATAGTTATTACAACTGAAAATGCATATTGTTTGTGAGAATATTCTAAGCAAACATATTCCTAATGCATTTGAATTAGGTTTCGGATTCGCACGTACGTATTATAAAATATATTATTTGTATTTTATATACTATACATACATTATTTACAATATTTATAACATTATTATTTACATATTATAAAACAATATTTTTTTATAAATCTGTAGTAACACTGTAAAAAATAGGGACTTAAAAATGAGTACCTGAACCTATTCGTTTTTCTTTGAGTACAATTACATCGGAAATGAGCGATGATGAACTCAATTTAAGTAATCGTTCTTTCTCAAAAATGAGCAGCGTGATTTAATATTGCTAATTTCAGCTTCTGTTCAAGCCATCTTAACAAAGCGATCTGACAAACTTAAAATAGTTATTCAAAAGATGGTTTTCCACGTTATTGTCGATTGCTTAAATGGAAAATGAGTTTTTACAACTGAATTATTTTATTTCCCATTCTTTTGGCACACCTTTTTAACATTACTTCTGTTTATAACTTCTTCATGCTGCCCTGGTAGCTGAACGGATTAGGATTTGAACAGCGGTGCCTGTAGATATGGGTTCGATTCCCTGCAAGTCTTAGTCATAATTGTCGATATTTATTGAAAGTGATTCATGAAGGCAGCCTATGTAGGCTAGCTTCCGCTCTTTTTATTCATGTTTACCCATTGTACTCATTTTCAAGTACATGTTTTTTTTTAATTGAAGCTTATGTATTCAGAGCCATGATAAGCATAAAATGTATTCAAAAATGAGTACATTTTAATTATTTTTAATACCTATTTTTAACATTGTACTGATCAGATAATAACTTTTAAGAAAACTATCAGGTCCGTATGGCTGTATTATTGAAAAGGTAGAATGTTAATGCATTTATATTAATAATTACAAATAATATATTATATTGAAAATATTTATAGTGTTCAATTATGCATCAAGTGTTTTGGTGACTTCCTCAATATTGTGATATGTCTCTATATCTTTATTGTGATATAAATGAAACTAAATTTTGTTGAGAGAATAGCTTTTGAAATTCCACCTTTCGGATATTTCTTATCATTGAATAGAAATAAAATAAAGGTGACATTTTGATAATTTATTTCCAGTATTCCTATTCTTTAGTTAAACAAAATTGCAATATTTTTTATTTATTTTATCCACTGCTATCGTTTTTATGTCAATTCCACACTTTTATTTAACGTCAAATATAAATTAATATGTCAGGAGTACTGATCAGATAATAACTTTTAAGAAAACCAGCATGTCTGTATGGATGTATTATTGAAAAGGTAGAATAGAAATGAACTTATATTAATAATTACAAATAATATATTATATTGAAAATATTTATAGTGTTCAAATATGCATCACGTGTTTTGGTGACTTCCTCAATATTGTGATATGTCTCTATATCTTTATTGTGATATAACTGAAACTCAATTTTGTTGAGAAAATAGCTTTTGAAATTATTGTGATCATGCATCAAGTGTTTTGGTGACTTTCTCAATATTGTGATATTTCTCTATATCTTTATTGTGATATAACTGAAACTCAATTTTGTTGAGAAAATAGCTTTTGAAATTATTGTAATCATGCATCAAGTGTTTTGGTGACTTTCTCAATATTGTGATATTTCTCTATATATTTATTGTGATATAAATGAAACTAAATTTTGTTGAGAGAATAGCTTTTGAAATTCCACCTTTCGGATATTTCTTAACATTGAATAGAAATAAAATAAAGATGACATTTCGATAATTTATTTCCAGTATTCCTATTCTTTAGTTAAAAAAAATGCAATATTTTTTATTTATTTTATCCACTGCTATCGTTTTTATGTCAATTCCACACTTTTATTTAACGTCAAATATAAATTAATATGTCAGGAGTACTGATCAGATAATAACTTTTAAGAAAACCAGCATGTCTGTATGGATGTATTATTGAAAAGGTAGAATAGAAATGAACTTATATTAATAATTACAAATAATATATTATATTGAAAATATTTATAGTGTTCAAATATGCATCACGTGTTTTGGTGACTTCCTCAATATTGTGATATGTCTCTATATCTTTATTGTGATATAACTGAAACTCAATTTTGTTGAGAAAATAGCTTTTGAAATTATTGTGATCATGCATCAAGTGTTTTGGTGACTTTCTCAATATTGTGATATTTCTCTATATCTTTATTGTGATATAAATGAAACTAAATTTTGTTGAGAAAATAGAATTTGAAATTTCACCCTTTGGATATTTCTTATCATTGAATAGAAATAAAGTAATGGTGACATTACGATAATTTATTTCCCGTATTCCTATTCTTTAGTTTAAAAAAAATATTTTGTGCAATATTTTTTTTTCCACTGCTATCGTTTTTATGTCAATTCCACACTTTTATTTAACGTCAAATATAAATTAATAGCTGTCAGGAGTACCCCAATCAAACGCGGAAAAAAACGTCTCCCCGTTAAAATCTCAATCTGCAAATACTCCTTCACATGTAGCAATAAAGATAATCTTAATCTATAGAACTGCCTTCCCTTTCTTGTCTAGAGGTGTCTCGGCGAAAAAGAAAAAATCGTTAGCTCTTGGTATTATGGCACGCCACTGCGGATATTTCCCCTCACTAAAAAAGATATCCCCAGTCCGAAGTGTGTATGACAGATGTCACAAAGCCGAATTATGACTGGCGATGTGACATAAGTCGGTCGGCAGCAATAAAGCGAAGGTATACCTCTTATCAGAATGAAACAATAAAGCTTTCCTCGGAATCAAACTGGCTAACGGAGGTAGTAAGTTCGAAAAGACCCTTCTTAAAGAAAGGGGTGGATTTATTTATGCAAATCATATTTCCTTTCAAGAAGTAAGCCGAGTAAGAAAAGAGTTGAATTGAATAGGGACGCCGAAGTAGAAGAGCAGCGGCATAAATAAAATTTTAAAGAGAACGCAGAAACGTTAAGGGAATTTTCATCGAATTGTAAGAAGGGGGAATAAGCTCAGTAAATTAGCATAACATACTTTGGAGCGAAATAAAATAAAATTCTCACTATTGCTGGGGTAATTTATATTTCGTGTACATCATTTAAGTAAATGCTAGAAAACAAACTTCCATGGCTCGTTACTTGCAAAACCGTATAATCCAATATCCGGATAATTGGATTAATCACGAAAAAAAGGTTATTTGTTAGTAAAAAAACAAATTTTGCTTTAGTATGAAATTTAATGACTATTAAAAACAATATAGTTCGCCGATAAGAAACCGTATAATCGAATATCCAGAGTTGAATTGAATAGGGACGCCGAAGTAGAAGAGCAGCGGCATAAATAAAATTTTAAAGAGAACGCAGAAACGTTAAGGGAATTTTCATCGAATTGTAAGAAGGGACGCTCAGTAAATTAGCATAACATACTTTGGAGCGAAATAAAATAAAATTCTCACTATTGCTGGGGTAATTTATATTTCGTGTACATCATTTAAGTAAATGCTAGAAAACAAACTTCCATGGCTCGTTACTTGCAAAACCGTATAATCCAATATCCGGATAATTGGATTAATCACGAAAAAAAGGTTATTTGTTAGTAAAAAAACAAATTTTGCTTTAGTATGAAATTTAATGACTATTAAAAACAATATAGTTCGCCGATAAGAAACCGTATAATCGAATATCCAGAGTTGAATTGAATAGGGACGCCGAAGTAGAAGAGCAGCGGCATAAATAAAATTTTAAAGAGAACGCAGAAACGTTAAGGGAATTTTCATCGAATTGTAAGAAGGGGGAATAAGCTCAGTAAATTAGCATAACATACTTTGGAGTGAAATAAAATAAAATTCTCACTATTGCTGGGGTAATTTATATTTCGTGTAGATCATTTAAGTAAACTCTAGAAAACAAACTTCCACAGCTCATTACTTGCAAAACCGTATAATCGAATATCCGGATAATTGGATAAATCACGTAAAAAAAGATTATTTGTTAGTAAAAAAACAAATTTTGCTACAGTATGTAATTTAATGACTATTAAAAACAATATAGTTCATCGATAAAAAACCTTATAATCGAATATCCGGATAATTGGATAAATCACGAAAAAAAAGGTCATTTCTTAGTAAGACAACAAATTTTGTTTTTGTATAAAATTTTATGACTATTAAAAACAATATAGTTAACCGATAAGAATCCGTATAATCGAATAATTGGATAAATCACAAAAAAAGGTTATTTGTTAGTAAAAAAAAATTCTTCAGTATGCAATTTAATGACTATTAAACACAGCATAGGTCACCGATAAGAAACCGTATAATCGAATATCCAGAGTTGAATTGAATAGGGACGCCGAAGTAGAAGAGCAGCGACATAAATAAAATTTTAAAGAGAACGCAGAAACGTTAAGGGAATTTTAATCGAATTGTAATAGGGTAGAATAAGCTCAGTAAATTAGCATAACATACTTTGGAGCCAAAAAAAATTAACCTCTCACTGTTGCTGGGGTAATTTATATTTCGTGTACATCATTTAAGTAAACGCAAGAAAACTAACTTCCACAGCTCGTTACTTGCAAAACCGTGTAATCGAATATCCGGATAATTGGATAAATCACGTAAAAAAAGGTTATTTCTGAGTAAAAAAACGAATTTTGCTTTAGTTTGTAATTTAATGACTATTAAAAACAATATAGTTCTCCAATAAGAAACCGTATAATCGAGTATCCGGATTATTGGATAAATCACAAAAAACATGTTATTTCTTTGTAAAAAAACAAATTTTGCTTTAGTATGTAATTTAATGACTATTAAAACAACATAGTTCATCGATAAAAACCTTAAAATCAAATATCCGGATAATTGGATAAATCACGAAAAAAAAATAATTTCTTAGTAAGAAAAAGAATTTTGCTTTAGTATACAATTTAGTGACTATTACAAACAATATAGTTCACCGATAAGAAACCGTATAATCGAATAATTGGATAAACCACGAAAAAAAAGGTTATTTCTTAGTAGAAAAACGAATGTTGCTTTAGTATATAATTTAATGACTATTAAAAACAATATAATTCACCGATAAAAAAAAAGTATAATCGAATATCCGGATAATTGGATAAATCACGAAAAAAGTTATTTCTTAGTAAGAAAACGAATTTTGCTTTAGCATGTAATTTAATGACTATTAAAAACTATATCATCCACCAATTAAAAAAAAATTAAATTTGGATTTTTTTAATTTTTTTTCCTCAAATTCCAATTAAAACTTCTAACTCCTTTCTAATAAATTTCTTTTGAGTTTGTAAGGTAATTCCTACTTAACAGAACACATAACAAAGAAGAAATGGTAATTATACCAGGTGGGCACAATTATGTGGGCATAAATAATGACGAGTTATAGAGCCAAAGAATTCCACTGCCCAACTAATTTGTGTCCAACTTGTATATAAAAGAGCCAGGAAAATACACCTTGAACATAACCAACGTCACATATTGTTAACTTAAGACTTTCCATCCACCAGACATATAAATCAAGTTAGATAGTTATAGAGACCGCTTTACAGCGTAATTTATGGAGTTAGCGTGCCTAAATCTAAAACTATATTATACAACATACATGAAAATAGTCAATTGCAAAGTTATACGGAAGGATTAATTTAAGACGAAAAGACACCTTACGCACATGAATACTTGTGCATATTTAAACCACGTGATTTATATTCACCAATCACAGAGGCTTCTGAAAAATGCAACGCGCGTAAATAGCGTCTGTTTTAAATAGGCCTCAAAGTATTTGAGTAATAAACACGTTTTTTTTATTGATGTGACACAGGGCATAAATCAAGACCTAGTTATAGTTTGACTCTACTTTAGGCCAGATTAGGCAAGAAATTTTAAGTTGCAGGAATTTATATTTATTTTTATTTATTGATATTACACATTAGAATCAAATTAATATGTAAATATTCTTTTAAACTAAGCATAAGATAGTAAATTTTAAAAAAGGCAAGTACTGCTTTCAAAATCAACGCTTATTTCTTCTGGTTGGCAATTGCGAAAGTTTCGAGATACTAGCTATGGTAGTTTTCTTTCGAATTCCACAAGTTGAAAATAATCGCTAAGTATAGTGAATTGAACCCGATCCACTGAATTTAGAAACCGGTATACGCAATATACAAAGATAGCTCATTTGCTGACTGAAATTGTAAATTTGTTTTTAAGCATGGACATTTAAACAATATATTGACGGAATAGGTATGATAAATATCAAAAAATAAATTATTTTTATTAATTAAAAAATGAGTGTATTAATGAAAAACTGGTGAGGAAATTTGAACTATTTGGTCAGTTGAAGAGTTAAAATTAATGTCTCATAATTATTTGAAACTCAAATTTATTTCTTATTGTATTTTAAAGCGGTGGTTCCTAATTAACGCTAAGCCACAAACTCCTAGCTAAACTTAAATATGATCGGGGACCCATTTTTCTGATATACTCATGGCTTTCTGGACATGGACAGTACACATTTCAATAATGTGTGAGCTTGAAAATTAAAAATCCACGGGATTTAGAAACCGGCGCACGCAACGTACAAAAATAGTTCATTTGCTGACTGAAATTGTAAAAAAAATTTAAGCATAGACATTTAAACAATATATCAACGGAATAGATATGATAAATATCAAAAAATAAATTATTTTTATTAATTAATAAATGAGTGTATTAATGAAAAACTTGTGACCTCATGAGGAAATTTGAACTATCTATACTATATATACTCATGGCTTTCTGGACATGTACATGTTTCAATTATGTTTGAACATAAAAGTTAAAGAAAGAAAAATACATTAAATTAATTTTAAAATTCTATTATTGTAATTAAAAATTTTTATTGGACGCATTTTAACCATTTTTTTGTGACCTTGAAGGCCCCCGGTAGTCCGAGGACCATCCTTTGGGAAGCACTGCTTTTTCAAGTAGCAAGTATATTCTCACAAACAACTTAACTTTCTTACAAAAGGAAACACTCTTTCACCTCAAAAACAGTTTTCAATCAATATTTAATTCCATCTAAAAATTCCTAAACGAGGAAAATACCATTTAACGCGTATTTAACTATTATTAAATAACGAAAGATTTTCGTAAAATTCCGAAAGAAAACCTTCCATTCAATTTCATTCCTCAAATTTTGAATGTAATTTTCTTCATTTTCTTTCAAACGTAATTGAAAATCTTACTTCGAAATCTGATTTTTAATTCCTTTTCCTCAAATCGCCCATAGCTCCTTGTTAATGACATTCTGAGAATACCTCTCCTCCCCCCCCCCACTCCCCCTCCCTCCAAAGTAATTAAAACAACTTTAAAGTAAAGTTAAAGAAGCAATTCTACTAAGTACAATTGATTTAGCTGAGGATAGGATTTTATGCAGCATAATAACTAAGAAATACGGTTGCTGAGTCAGCGGTTCTACTAACTCCAAAACAGCTACTCCAATTTTTTTTATTAATAGAGTGAGATGCTAATTGAATTGAAAGTAGCAATATCTTTCTATGTCTAGAAACAAATATTCGAATGATATTAAATACGGGGAAGATAGAGAGACAGATAGTAACCATTAATTTTAGTTTATTAGATGTCTTTTTCAATAAAAGTGTTTAATATATATTGAGTATCTTGTTTTTATACATTCGAACATCTCTTTCACAAATTGCTTTTTGCGTTTAAGTAAGGATGGTGTTCATTAATATGATGTAATATACTATTCAATCATATAAATAAGTGATTAATGGTTTTAATAGCTAATTGAGGCAAATTAAATTGCTTTTCCCATGATTTATAGAAACATATACCGTGTTTAATATATTAATACACAGGCACAATCAGGGAGAGAGTATTAAATTATGTTTTCAATTTTGTTAAAACTGAAAATATCATAGTTACATAAAAGATTATATTTCTATATGTTTAAGTATTTTTGTATAAATAAAATTCTCATTGTATATTACGATAAATTAAATTTACCAATAATTGGCAATATTGATTTAAAAAAATGATTATGGAAATTATCGTTGAGACCTAGCTTTTTGGCTAACAGCACTTTCACTACAGCACTTTTACTACAGCACTTTCACTACAGCACTTTCACTACAGAACTTTTACTACAGCACTTTCACTACAGCACTTTTACTACAGCACAAATGTAGCGGTTTTGCTGTTGCTCACCCGATAACTTTGAGCACCCTCAATCATCCCACGTTCAAAGTCAGTTAAACCGCGTTTTTTACCCATACCTGTTCAAACAAAATGAGTCTACTAACGTTGTAAGAAAGCCCCTTTCCAATGCTTATGTCTCTCTCGCTTTTAGCGGAATCAGTGTGACGTCATAGTTAATCTATTTAAAAAGTCAGGTGATCATAATATGTTGGCCACTCAGTGTGTCAGACAAATGGATTATTAATTAACAAAACAATACATTTAATGTTGCCTTACAAGCAAAATTTAAGAATTTAGAGCTGATTTTTCTTCTGAATAAGTTCAGATAAGTAAATGCATTGCTCACAAGAATACCTAAATCATTCCGTTATATATATATCCATGAAAATAAAATATTACGGTATTTTGAATCACAAAAATTATATAAGTAATTCAGTTGTGTAACTTCTGCAAATTGTTTGAATATTACTTAATTTTTCTCATTGCAGTTAAATAACATAAAAATGTAGTTTTAAAGTTAATATATTTTATAACTAAAATTGTATGTAACACGCAGTTAATATATTCATCATTTTTTTGTATTTATAATTTATTTAAAATCATATGCTTTTCTAAGAAATGACAATCATTCAATATAACAATTTTTTATAGGTTTATAATTCATTTAATTTTTTTAATTAATAATTAAGTAATTCAATATAAATATTCCTTTATAATATACTAATTAGCATTTATAAAGCAGATATGATCCCTCTAGTTTCAAAACCAGATAGATCACTTTTGACAATTTTTTAAAAGAAGCAAAAAAAACAATTTAATTACTTTATTTATGGGAGAATTTCATCTTCTTTTTTTTACGAATCGGTATAAAATAGACACAGGTCTTAACCAAATTTTAACTCTGTATAAGTATTACTTTTAAAGATTTTTTTTTTCTTTTGTAACTATTTATTTTTACAACCACGCTATGGGAGCTATCTGATTTTGCAACAAAGCTGTGAGCTTTGTTTGTTCGTTCGCTGCGCTGCGATCGGTGCGCAGTATCCTACGCGCATCTTAATCTGTGTGTTTTTGTAACTTATTTCTTTACTATTATCTGTTTTTGCAACATACTGCTACTTTCATACCCTGAAATGAATAGCATCTAGTTGCTTTTCAATGTTGACTTCTGTTTTCTTTGAATGTTTTCAATGTTATGACTTAGCCTACACTGTTAAAAATTATTACGACCTTGCATCAAAATTTGGTACCCATTTAGCTGCAACCAAAATTTTTTGCTCAGATTCAACATTTTACGGTGCTACCACGGATACCATTTAGTGATGAAACGTTGCACCAAAACTCATAACGTTGCATAAAACTCAAAATTCAGAGTTCTTTAAGTATTTTATTAGTAGTATTTTTGTAGCGCAGTTGGCAACAGTCCTACCACAAAATCACGACTTTTTTTTACTTTGCTTTGACAAGTCCTCCTATCGGGCTCAAACTAGGAATCCTCTGATTTGTAGCTGAACGCTTTTATCAACTGGGCCACGGATGCCCTTGTTCGTCGTTGTCTTTCTTGGATGGGATTCCCTGGTTTTTTATGTAGCCACAGCGAAAATTTCAGTTGCAGTTAAAGAAGTTGATCCAATTATCGATGAAACCTCCGTTTTTTTCCGATAAAGAATTTTTGGTTCAACCTAGATTCCACCTTAATATGGTGTAATTTGCTGCAGATCTCAGTTTTGCACCAAGACATGGTACATTGTTGAACTGAAAGTTTAACTGTGTACTAATAGATCAGTCGTTAAACTCGTTAAACTAAAAATAATCTTAAAATAAAAAAATGGATCTATCTTAGTTTTAAAATAGGCGACCCATATTATTATTATATTAACATATTATTATTATATTAACATATTATTATTATATAAACATATTATTATTATATTAACATATTATTATTATATTAACATATTATTATTATGTAAACATATTATTATTATATTAACATATTATTATTATATCAACATATTATTATATCAACATATTATTATTATATTAACATATTATTATTATATTAACATATTATTATTATATTAACATATTATTATTATATTAACATATTATTATTTTATTAACATATTATTATTATATTAACATATTATTATTATATTAACATATTATTATTATGTAAACATATTATTATTATATTAACATATTATTATTATATTAACATATTATTATTATATTAACATATTATTATTATTTTAACATATTATTATTATATAAACATACTATTATTATATTAACATATTATTATTATATTAACATATTATTATTATGTAAACATATTATTATTATATTAACATATTATTATTATATTAACATATTATTATTATATTAACATATTATTATTATTTTAACATATTATTATTATATTAACATATTATTATTATTATATTAACATATTATTATTATATTAACATATTATTATTATTATATTAACATATTATTATTATATTAACATATTATTATTATATAAACATATTAATATTATATTAACATATTATTATTATATTAACATATTATTATTATGTAAACATATTATTATTATATTAACATATTATTATATTGACATATTATTATTATATTAACATATTATTATATTAACATATTATTATTATATAAACATTTTATTATATTAACATATTATTATTATAACATTATATTATTATATTAACATATTATTATTATAACATTATATTATTATATTAACATATTATTATTATATTAACATATTATTATTATATTAACATATTATTATTATATTAACATATTATTATTATATTAACATATTATTATTATATTAACATATTATTATTATATTAACATATTATTATTATATTATTATATTAACATATTATTATTATATTATTATATTAACATATTATTATTATATTAACATATTATTATTATATTATTATATTAACATATTATTATTATATTATTATATTAACATATTATTATTATATTATTATATTAACATATTATTATTATATTATTATATTAACATATTATTATTATATTATTATATTAACATATTATTATTATATTATTATATTAACATATTATTATTATATTATTATATTAACATATTATTATTATATTATTATATTAACATATTATTATTATATTATTATATTAACATATTATTATTATATTATTATATTAACATATTATTATTATATTATTATATTAACATATTATTATATTAACATATTATTATTATATTATTATATTAACATATTAATATATTAACATATTAATATATTAACATATTATTATTATAGTATTATATTATTATAAGAAACCCAGCAAATATCTAAATGCGTGAGAAAATAAATTTAGCCAAAACTCGACGCGTAAGCAATCCAATTAACTCCCACTCTCGTTTTCGTAAATAGAAACAGGAAATCTAGATTGATACTCCAGCAAATCCGTGACAGTAAACCGGGGATGAATCCAACTTTAAAATGAATGATTGTCTTCTCTAAATTTCGACGCCCGCCGAAACGAAGCCGGGACCTCGCCCCACAAAACTAAAATCAAGTAAACAAATGGCCTCGGATCCTTAGACGTAATTTTCCATCCAGAAGAAACTTTGTTTACCGAAGTTTGCGAATCCCTTGAGAAAAAGAGAATGCATCGTATCATTAATAAACTTGCGCTCCCATCTCGGCCAATGGCACAGATATACCATGAGATATTACTTCAACATTATCGGCTTGAAGCTTTTTGTCATTTGTTATTATCTCGGCCGGGGTCTCCAGAGAAAAACATGCTTTGCAGGAGTTGGCGACCTTTGCTTGTTTTTTCGGCTTTTTTTCCAATATTGGATTATGCGAGGGCTCGACCTCAAGAGAACTAAATAGTTCTCCAAAAGAGCAGTCTCGGGAAAAGATGTTCCTTACGGCAAAAGACAATCAAAACATCGTTTATACCATCATACATAAATAAAAGGGGGCTTGTTTTGGAGATAGAAGAAACAAGAAACTTCTATTTTACTTCAAAGAAAAGTGTAAAAAGGGGGGGGATAGAAAAAGTAATATTTGTATGTATATATTTTTTACAACAATTCTACATTCAATAGACGTGTCTTTGTAATCACTACAATGATATTGACACAAATAAAATTTTCTCTCTTTCCTTAACACTGTTAAAAAAATAGGTATTTAAAAATAAGTAAAATTTACTCATTTTTGATTACATTCGATGCTTATCATAGTTCCGAATACATAAGCTGAATTTTTTATAAAGATATGTACTAAAAAATGAGTAAAATGAATAAAAAGAGCAGTTGCTTGCCTACACAGTCTGCCTTTATAAATCACTTTCAATAAATTTCAACAATTACAACCAGGACAAATAAAATCGAACCCAATACGTCTACCTGATGTCGAGTGGTACCAGAAGAGTGGTTTTAAAACTATAATATTTTCACTTCGTCCTATACCAAACACCTTGGAAAGGACTATTTTTTTTTACCTTTGCTCAAAAGGGTGTAAATCAGTAGTTCACGCTTAGTAATCACTCTAGTTGTTATTTCAGCGCAGTGGTTTTATGTGGGTCTGACACATTTTAGCATCACAGTTTTCATTTAAAATCATTACTGTAAGTGGGTGTAACTTTTACTAGAATCAATATTTATGTCTAGATTTATTAATTTTCTAAAAACAAAATTTATTTTATATATAACTTAATAAGTAAGATTTTTATTCAATATCCTTTATATTATTATTTTATCACTTATAATTACTTAAAGTTATACTTTTTCAATTGAATAAAATATAGTTTGTGTTAAATGTACTGATAATAAAACATATTTTATACACAAAGATTTTTATAAATTATACGTTTTCTCGTGCTAAGGGGAATATTGAATTGACATTTACTAACACATTAGCATTACCAGCTTATAAATCAAATTCAAATTCAAAAAAACAAATTCAAAATTACTACTAATTCCTACACTCTTAGAAATAACACTCTCATTTTTTAGATTACTGCGATCGTCAAAGCTACTTTTGTCATATTTGTCATTTAATCACGGAACTTTATACGAAAGAAGAACCCTCAAATTTTTAACGAAAGAATTTTACTCAGTTTCCTTTACGGCCCTTTTCAGAAGCATTAACTCAAAATTAGTTATTATACTTATATTGCCTCATTTTTGATGAAAATAATTTACTCAAATTCCTTTACAGCCATTTTCAGGAGCATTAACGCATAATTAGTTCTTATACTTTTATTGCCTCATTTTGATGGAAATAATTTACTCAAATTCCTTTACGGACATTTTCAGGGACATGAACTCATAATTAGTTCTAATACTAAAAAATTTTACTCAGATTCCTTTACTGCTCTTTTTAGAATAATTTACTCATAATTAGTTATTATACTTGTATTGCCTCGTTTTTGACGAAAATTATTTACTCAGATTCCTTTATGGCTCTTTCAGGGGCAGTAAGTCATAATTAGTTTTAATTATTGCCTCACTTTTGACGAAAATAATTAGTCTCATATTCTTTTACTGCCCTTTTCAGGGGCATTAACTCATAATTAGTTCTCATACTTCCTCAATTATTTAATCGGAGTTTTTTGTCAAAAATTTCGACAAATATGATAATACATTTTTATCACTGAATGTAAGCTATTAAAAATAGTTTTACGTGGTTAATATTTTCTATTCAAATCAAATTTCCTCACATCCTCTAATTGTTAATATTACATCAACTACATTACCCCCATTTATTTAATGAATATTATTACATTAATCTAATTTCCTATCCATATCTAAAGTAAAAAGCAACCTCGTCTTTGAACAAATTTCCTGTCTATTGCCATCTTGTTGATTCCCTCACGAGACATCACACCATCTCATTGTAAGACTTCCTCGGAGCATAATAATGAAGCTATCCCATTTCATTCTGGATCCCTTTCATTATCATCTTATCTATTCCCATCAGCTTTCCGGATTTTGCCCAAATCTCGGGCGTAAATATGTGAGAGGAGTGGGATGTATTATTAGATAAAAGAACTCTTGCTCCAGACGTTCCTGAGATGCCTGTGCCTAATGGAAATAAGATATTTATGTAATTCATATATCAATAACGAATCTTATAAGTTTAATATTTATGATGTTAGGAACAAATGACGGTATCATTAATTCAACATTGATCGATTTAGAAACTTGAAAATTTGTAAATCGAAATGGTAAACATGCTGCTTTTGAGTGTGAGTTGTAGGACGTATTAGACTGATGGCTTAATGATGATCGAAATAGTCATTATTTATATTTGCACATGTTAAATATACTTGATTAGAATTCCTTTGGTGTTTGATATTAAATATTAATAATTATTAAGTCCTATTATTTTATTATCTGGGTATATTTGATTGGGGAGGACGAATTTTGATTCAGATAGATTTCTTATTTCAGAAAAAGTCTGAACAAACAGTCCAGAGTTAAGATTTTTATATGTCTAGTGCTTTATAAATAGTAATGTCTTCAGATTTATCGCAATATGTATTAGAAAATCAATTCGATGAAGTTTCTACGTTTATTATGATGTTATGAACAAATGAAGGATTATTAATTCAACATTGATCGATTTACAAACTTGAAAACTTGTAAATCGAAATAGTAAACATGCTGCTATTGAGTGTGAGTTGTAGGACGTATTAGACTGATGGTTTATCATCCTTATTAATATTCAGATAGTGTTAAATATACTTGATTATAATTATTTGGTGTTTGATATTAAATATTACTAATTATTAAGTCATATTATTTTATTATATGGATATGTATTGATTGGAAAGGACGCATTTTGATTCCCATAGAATTCTTATTTCAGAAAAAGTCAGAATAAAAAGTCCAGAATTAAGATTTTTATATGTCTAGTGCTTTATGAATAGTAATGTCTTCAGATTTATCGCAATATGTATTAGAAAATCAATTTGATGAAATTTCTACAGTTTCTGAACATGAACAAATGACGGTATGAATTCTGATGTTATGAACATTTTGATGTTATGAACAAATGACGGTATTTTGAATTCAACAGTGATCGATTTACAAACTTGAAAATGTGTTAGCCGAAATAGTAAACATCCTACATTGAGTGTGATTTTGTAGGACGTATTAGACTAATAGTTTATCACATCATTATTTATATATGCATTTGTTAAATATACTGATTTAGAATTCCTTTGTGATTTGATATTGAATATTAATCATTATTCAGTAATATTATTTTATGGGTATATTTCATTGGGGAGGAGGAATTTTGAATACGATAGAATACCTATTTCATAAAAGTCTGAATAAAATGTTTTTCATTCCAAAACTGATCCGATGCTATTTTTTTATTAATGTTTCCAGAATCATACATAAGACAAATGTTAAACTAACCCTTTTTCACCCCTTTTTTAAAAAATAAAAGTGATATTTGCTAATTTCCAGTCTGTTGGTACATAACCCGAATAAAGTCATTTTGAAAATAGTTAGTACAACATCTCCCAATTATTCAGTACAACCTACTAGTACTTTTAGATAAGGAAGGGAAGTTGTATAAACCTTCCCTTCATTTTGTAAATCAAAAATTCAAATTTATGCTGCACAACGACATGTAAAGCAAGGATTAATTTTTTGTGTGTATTAACGTGTCAAGAACAGATTAAGTTTTAGCAAAAAAAAATGTTTTGTAATACATACATTTATTCAGCTTTTAGTTTTTATAAAAATTAGAACATGTAACTTTATCGAGATTGTGACGTCAAGCTTGATAATCTGACACGTAAGATTAAATGTACATGTTTTCTAAACAGAGAAGTATCTTATTTATTATATATAATATTTAAGGTAAATATTATAAATGTAGCCTTTACACATTTTCTAACAACTTGTACCTAGTAAGAAATTTACGTTATTTTTTTATGAAGTGAAAAAAGTACATAACAAATGTCAACCATACTTTAATATTCTTCCCTAGTATGTTTTGTTCTAAAAATCATATTTCTAACGAAGTACTGGATGACTAAAAAAATTACTAAATAAACTAAGCCATTATGCTTTTGTTGTATCAAAAAAGAAGCTGTGTATTGTTTTATATACAGTATATCGCAGATAAAAGAAATTTTAAAACACCTAAAAATACACTTCCATAGTATTTTTAAAGATGCTCTTCAGATCTGTTTATGAGAAAAATTCCCATCAACTTAAATTGAAAAATTGCTTCCTCCCTTTTCTCTCTCCCATTTCTGCTTCAAGGGAAGTGAAGGGGGTGTGGGTGGTTCGAAATCTCATGTAGACAGTGACTTTTCTCATATTTTGAAGGTCAAGTTGTCGGGCTTTAAGCATAGTGTTCATCGATTTTTTTTTAACGTGGCCGTCTGGCGGTTTTAGAAGTAGTAATTTCTGCTTCAAGGAGTGAGAAGACGGCGCAACAGAATTTTGTAAACAAACTAACTGTTGCCATTCCGCGTAGAGATAAACAGCGTTTTTCAATCACCGTGTAATAGAATTATATATAAGGATACTAGCGGTGACAGGCGTTGTCCGTGATTGGACGAGCTTTACGCATAGTGTTCCCTGATTTCTTCCCCGTGGCGCCATTTAGCGGCTTTATGAGAAGTGATTTTCGCTTTAAAGGGTGGGAATGAGGGTTGTTTTTCGAAATCTCGTGTAAACTTCTTCCTTTGACAGTAAAATGTTCAAAAATGTTCAAGCTCGAAATAAAACTATGGATTTATATAAAAATCAAACCCACAGACACTCTTCTTTATATATATTTAGATAGATTATATAAAGTAATAAATCAAGAAACAAAGGTGAAAAGTTAATAACATTTCTTATCTTTATCAACCCCAATCTAAAAATCTTCCAATCGAATGATGTTACTCACAACAGGTATCCCGGGATATTTCTCTTATCATGATCCACCGTGGGCAGCCAGATTCCATTTGAGACTCTCCTATCCTTCCTAATTAGAAAGAGATGAGACCTTTCGGACTTCCATATCTCGGGTAATCACTTCGCCATTCGACACTGGCATTTAGGGCAAGTGAAGCGTCGGGGCAGCGGTCGCTGGGAATGCCCGGGTTTATTTGGTTATCCAACTGACATGACGGCGGTGAAGAATTTGGGGGATTCGCTCAAACATGCAATTAGGACTCGTTTTCTGTTGGGAGATTGGGGCTCGAAGACAAGGTCGAGTTGTTAAAAGGGGATGGGGTTTCTTTGGTTCTAAAGACAATAAGTGGGGATGTGTAATAATGTATCAAAATGTGTCTTTCATCAATAGTTTATACTTCTCGAAAATCATATATATTATTTCAGTTGTAAAGATCGCCTTTGTGGGTCAATATATAACAAAAAGGAAATTTCCTGGAGTAGTGACGAATCCTACCTTTGTCTCATGAATTTTAACGTTTTTTTTAAATAATTAGATTCTGAGCAGTTTTTAAACGATCAGTATTTAAAATAGTGTATCTACATGAACTACCATATAAATTACATCTATAAGTAGAACACATTTATAGTAGAATCTTAACATGTGAGGTGTAAAAAAAGGGAATTTCCTGGAGCAGTGACGAATCGTGCTTTTGTCTCATAAATATGAACGTTTTTTTTTAAATGCGTTTAAATATAATTAGATTCCGAGCAGTTTTTAAACAATAATTATTTAAAATAGTGTATCTACATAAACTACCATATAAATTACATCTATAAGTAGAACACATTTATAGTAGAATCTTAACATGTGAGATGTAAAAAAAGGGAATTTCCTGGATTAGTGACGAATCGTGCTTTTGTCTCATAAATATGAAAGTTTTTTTTTAAATGCGTTTAAAAATAATTAGATTCTGAGCAGTTTTTAAACGATCAGTATTTAAAATAGTATATCTACATAAACTACCATATAAATTACATCTATAAGTAGAACACATTTATAGTAGAATCTTAACATGTGAGGTGTAAAAAGGGAATTTCCTGGAGCAGTGACGAATCCTACATTTGTATCATGCATTTTAACGTTTTTTTTTAAATGCGTTTAAAAATAATTAGATTCTGAGCAGTTTTTAAATGATCAGTATTTAAAATAGTGTATCTACATAAACTACCATATAAGTTACATCTATAAGTAGAACACATTTATAGTAGAATCTTAACATGTGAGGTGTAAAAAAAGGGAATTTCCTGGAGAAGAGACGAATCCTACCTTTGTCTCATGAATTTTAACAGGTTTTTTTTTTGAAATGCGTTTAAATATAATTAGATTCCGAGCAGTTTTTAAACGATCAGTAATTAAAATAGTTTATCTACATAAACTACCACATAAATTACATCTATAAGTAGAACACATTTATAGTAGAATCTTAACATGTGAGGTGCAAAAAAGGGAATTTCCTGGAGCAGTGACGAATCGTGCTTTTGTCTCATAAATATGAACGTTTTTTTTTAAATGCGTTTAAATATAATTAGATTCCGAGCAGTTTTTAAACAATAATTATTTAAAATAGTGTATCTACATAAACTACCATATAAGTTACATCTATAAGTAGAACACATTTATAGTAGAATCTTAACATGTGAGGTGTAAAAAAAGGGAATTTCCTGGAGAAGAGACGAATCCTACCTTTGTCTCATGAATTTTAACAGGGTTTTTTTTTTAAATGCGTTTAAATATCATTAGATTCCGAGCAGTTTTTAAACGATCAGTAATTAAAATAGTTTATCTACATAAACTACCACATAAATTACATCTATAAGTAGAACACATTTATAGTAGAATCTTAACATGTGAGGTGCAAAAAAGGGAGTTTCCTGGAGCAGTGACGAATCGTGCTTTTGTTTCATAAATATGAACGTTTCTTTTTAAATGCGTTTAAATATAATTAGATTCCGGGCAGTTTTTAAACGATCAGTATTTAAAATAGTGTATATACATAAACTACTATATAAATTACATCTATAAGTATAACACCTTTATAGTAGAATCTTAACATGTGAGGTGTAAAAAAAGGGAATTTCCTGGAGAAGTGACGAATCGTGCTTTTGTCTCATAAATATGAACGTTTTTTTTTTAAATGCGTTTAAATATACTTAATTAAAATAATAAATAACTATTATAATTAGAAATAACCTCTTGTTAATATAAACATAACATAAGAATTAAAGCAGCCGTAACTAGTAGATATTGTTTATACAATTAATAAAATTATTAATTAATAGCATGACTGTGCGATAATTGTCGCATGAACACTCCCACCACCCTACGCACCCATTAGTATGAAACATATTATATAATATATATATATATATATATATATATATATATATATATATATATATATATATATATATATATATATATATATAATTAGATATATTGTATTAATTAAATACAATATATCACTAAATTGCATTAATTAAATAATTATTACGTAAGTTAAGTTTAAGTTAAGTTGTGATCAACAGCTTGTTTAAAAATATCCAAGGAGGGGGGGGGGGAGAGAAAGAACAAACGACTGATTTTTTCGTCAGGTTGTTTTCAACCAATCAAATTTCCATGCTGGGATTTTTCTGATATGACTGTAGGAATTTAACCTAAAACTATCCAAGAAACCCCAAAATCCCGTGAAATAAGAAAATGGAAAGTCAAATGCAAAAGACATGAAAAATATTTAATTCAAGTACAATACAATAGTTATGAAACACTAAATTGTATTAATTAAATAATTATTACGTAAGAAGAGAAAATAAAGTAAATAACATTTAACTGGAAAAAACATTTCTTTATTAATTTTACCCCAAACACAAAAAATAAAATCAGACCAGGTATCCTCAAAATAACTAAGCTGCGTACAAGACCCCAAACAAATACCCAAAGAATAAGACCAAACAACTTATTTTACCCCAGCACTTGAAAGTCACCCCCAAATTCAAAAAACATATAAATAAATAAACGCCAACAAACGCCTAACCTCTGTTATAATAGGACGCCTTCTTGTCCTGTCGATACTAGCAAAAAGCATTCCAGAATTTCCAGGAAAAACACCTCGATCTGAACAAGGCAATCTCCCGTTTCTCCTCTTCAGAGAAAGAGAAGGAAATCGGGAAAAGGAAATTGTAAACCGTGTTAACGCCAGAGAAATTTGCTGGCGGGAGATAACGCTTGGCCTCCAAAATAAAAACTCCTCGAGCCAGATCGGGAGTGAAGTGGAGGAAAAAGGAGGACATATTGAGGGTGGACAATCTTTTCTTGCCTCTGGAAGTGGCAGTGGGAAAGGAAAATCCTTCAGTTTGGGGGGGGGGGGGGCGGGGGGGTAGGAAATGGATAAGAAAATCCGACGGTCAAGAAGCCCTTAAGAGTGACAGAGCGGTTTTATGATGTAAATGAATGAAACAAAAACCAGCAAATAAAGAAACGATTTCAAGTGAAAGCATTACATAAAATACTTCATTTTATGCAATTGAATGTGCAATATTAAACAAAAATGCTAAATATTTAACAATAATTTATTTAACAACAATTTATTTAACAATAATTTATTTAACAACAATTTTACAATAATTTATTTAACAACAATTTAACAATAATTTATTTAACAACAATTTAACAATAATTTATTTAACAACAATTTAACAATAATTTATTTAACAACAATTTAACAATAATTTATTTAACAACAATTTAACAAGAATTTATTTAACAATAATTTATTTAACAATATTTTATTTAACAATAATTTATTCAACAATAATTTATTTAACAATAATTTATTTAATAATAATTTATTTAACAATATTTTATTTAACAATAATTTATTTAACAATAATTTATTTAACAATAATTTAATTAACAACAATTTAACAATAATTTATTTAACAACAATTAACAATAATTTATTTAACAACAATTTAACATTAATTTATTTAACAACAATTTAACAATAATTTATTTAACAACAATTTAACAATAATTTATTTAACAACAATTTAACAATATTTTATTTAACAACAATTTAACAATAATTTATTTAACAACAATTTAACAATAATTTATTTAACAACAATTTAACAACAATTTAACAATAATTTATTTAACAACAATTTAACAATAATTTATTTAACAACAATTTAACAATAATTTATTTAACAACAATTTAACAATAATTTATTTAACAACAATTTAACAATAATTTATTTAACAACAATTTAACAATAATTTATTTAACAACAATTTAACAATAATTTATTTAACAACAATTTAACAATAATTTATTTAACAACAATTTAACAATAATTTATTTAACAACAATTTAACAATAATTTATTTAACAACAATTTAACAATAATTTATTTAACAACAATTTAACAATAATTTATTTAACAACAATTTAACAATAATTTATTTAACAACAATTTAACAATAATTTATTTAACAACAATTTAACAACAATTTAACAATAATTTATTTAACAACAATTTAACAATAATTTATTTAACAACAATTTAACAATAATTTATTTAACAACAATTTAACAATAATTTATTTAACAACAATTTAACAATAATTTATTTAACAACAATTTAACAACAATTTAACAATAATTTATTTAACAACAATAAATTATTTAACAACAATTTAACAATAATTTATTTAACAACAATTTAACAATAATTTATTTAACAACAATTTAACAATAATTTATTTAACAACAATTTAACAACAATTTAACAATAATTTATTTAACAATAAATTATTTAACAACAATTTAACAATAATTTATTTAACAACAATTTAACAATAATTTATTTAACAACAATTGAACAATAATTTATTTAACAACAATTGAACAATAATTTATTTAACAACAATTTAACAATAACTTATTTAACAGCAATTTAACAATAATTTATTTAACAACAATTTAACAATAATTTATTTAACAATAAATTATTTAACAATAATTTATTTAACAATAATTTATTTAACAACAATTTAACAATAATTTATTTAACAATAATTTATTTAACAATAATTTAACAATAATTTATTTAACAATAATTTATTTAACAATAATTTATTTAACAACAATTTATAATTATTTAACGATAAATGTAATCGATGTTTAAAAATGGCTTTCATCTTGTTCGCACGTTACTTCAATCGACATTGTATTATATCTTATTTCAAACATTGAGAAATATCAATATAATAAATAATTAAAACGCGTGTTTTCTACAGTAAATGTTTGAGATAAGTTAAATCCCTCAAAATATAAAGTTTAATAAATGATTGAATAGAGATCAAAGAAAAATAAAGAATTATATTACGATAAGTATAATTTATAAAATAACTAATATGAAATGCAGCCAATAGGACTACTACTAGAGTAAATTAAATGCGTATTATGATTTAATATCTTTAGAAACATTCGACGTTTCCACGAAATTATTTGTCACAAAAGTATTTTTAGTTCTCTATTGGATAAACTTTAATTAATATAATTATAAAACCCAATTTTTCAAAGAATGATTATATAAGTTAGACAGATAATTCTGATTTGCATATAAAAGGATGGAAGGAAATTTATGTACTTGAACGGGTCTCCATCATCGCAAGGGCGCATACTAGTTCATTTAATAATATAATTATATTTTATATACACTACTAAAAATAAGTACTCAAAATAAGTAAAATGCACTCAGTTTTGAGTACATTCGATGCTTATCATGGCTCTGAATACATAAGTTACATTTTTGAAAAGACATGTACACAAAAATGCGTACAACGAGCAAAAATGAATCAAAATAGCAGTTTCTATCCTACATAGGCTGTCTTCATAAATCGCTTCCAATAGAGAATTACAACCAAGAATTACAGGAATCGAACCCATAATCTCAGGGACCGCAGTCCAGAGCCTTATCCGTTAAAATACCAGGGCGACTTGAAGAAGTTATAAACAAAAGATATATTAAAAAGGCGTGCCAAAAGAATGGAAAATAATAAACTTGAGTTGTGATAACTCAGTTTACATTTAAGCAACCGTCATCAAATAATGGGAAAAACCCTCTTCTGAACACCTATTTGGAACTTGGTACCCCAAAAATTATTTTCTATAATTTGATATAAAATTAAATATTTTTGTGGTGACTACATGTAAACTATGCAGGAAAGAAGATTTAGAAGAAAAAATATTTGAAATTTCTTCAAACTTTTTCAAAAATTAAATTTTTGTTAAATTTTTCGAAGATTTAAGGCATTTTTCAAAATGCTTCTTCTCCTTCAGATTTCATTTTTTTGCATCGAATTTTTTTTTGTAAGCTGTATTGATTTATGCTTAATAACTTTAGGGATCGGATTTTGCATAAGTAATTTAGTTTAAGAGAAAAAAAATAATTACTGAAAAATCGTCCATTTTTGTCCAAAAAACTCTAATTCCTAAACATTTTATTTTTTTAAATAAATTGTTTTTAATATTTTTCTAATTCCATCCCTAATTCTATTCAATATACTCGTGTGTACATGTTCAAAAAATTTCACGATAATTCATGCATATTTGTTTGAGTTTTAGTATTTTAAGTAAGTGTATGTTCACGAAAACAGAAAGCTGAGATAAATGCATTTAAAGATTTCAGTATTGAAATTTTTTTATTATAAATGTCCCAATTAACTCAAATATTTTTTTCACATAAATAACGAATATATATCCTACGAATTATGTAAAATTAATGACAAATAATAATTATTTTATTTTCCTACAACCTTAAATAAAAATGTCACTTTCAGTATTCAATGCATGTAAAATTTCAAAAAACACAATAAAATAATTCACTGTCAAGCAAATTTTTATTCTCGTAATACATTTTTAGCAAACCCCTAACTACTGAACATCATGAAACAAAAATTGACTGCAGATATTTATATAATTTGCTTTATTGTTGAGTGTAATGCAGGGAAAACTGAAAATTTTTTAATGGTTTTATACATGACACTCACTGTAAAATTAAAGCACCCTGCAGCATAAGTTACTCCTTATTTATTCTTAAATTACTTTTTCTCTTTATTCATTGCAATATTTACAAGTTTGAGTGCAAAATCCCTGATAAGGCGGCGTATTGCAAAATAGGAGATTTTGCAGTACACCGCCCTTTCTTCTATTGTCTTTTGGGAAAATCAATTCACACACAGAGTTTCAGTAATTTAATTTCTCGTCTGATCCTAAAGATTTTGAAGACTTTTTCATAGTATGTATAATTCTAAGTTGTATTCACATACAAAATTTGACAAAAAAACACAGACTCGCTTTTTGTTTACAAATGTATCTTTGGGATACCTGAACTAGCTGATGATGTGTACAATTTCGTTGGAATTTGGCGTTTGGCAGGTAACACATCTTTATAACAGTTTTGTAGAAGCAATCCTTTGATACATTGCCATTATTTTGATTAGATGTACCCATTTTTACATTCGGTTTATGACTTTCTCCATGTAACACATTGGATAAGGAGTGAAGAAAACGTTCATAATATGATTAATATTTATTCAATCGTTTTGAAACTTTGGGAAAACATGCTAGAAGGTTGAAGCGTTATTTTAAACCAATAAAAAAAAAATTCGACATTTTCATCGATTTTGGGGTACCGAGTCCCCTTAAGTTTGTCGGATAGCTTTGTTAAGATGTCTTGAACAGAAGCTGATATGAGCAATATTAAACCATACTGCTCATTTTTGCGAAAGTACGATTACTTAAATTTGAGTACGTTATCACTCATTTACGATGCAATGGTACTAAAAATACGAGTAGCTTCAGGTACTCATTTTTAAGTACATTTTTTTTACAGTGTACTATTGGTACAATGCTCAAACTAACCATACGATGCTACAATTAGCAAACTAAAAATGTAATCCAAACACACTCACCTATTATCTAAAGGATAAACTGTGTAAAAGGAAAATAGATAAATCTTTTTAAAAAGTAAAAAATACAAAACATACCATACGTATAACAATTCAAAATAAAATAGTGAATAACATTCAATTCCAATATGTTTCGAATGATTCTTTATCAAAACTGCAATTAAGTTTTTAGGTAAATACGTAACTTTTACAAGCAATTGACTTTTCGTAAATAATGAAAATTGACATTTAATATCTTACACACTTGGTTATGCTAGTTATAGTGTACTAGTTTTAAATGTGTTCGTCCTACTATCCTACAGTTATTAAATTACTCTTTTCGTAAAGAGTATATTAAATATTGAAAATATTGTGATTGAATATTGTTAAATGTTATTTTCCACACATGTATATAAAATTTTATTCCATTTGAATTAATGGTATGGTAGTAGCACTGATTTATATAAGCACAAATAATTCTCAATTTTTGTGCTCGGTTCCCTTATAAAGAGACGTTTATAAAGAGATATTCAGTGTAATGCTATCAAACACATTACATTAACCTTCGAAGCCATTAGTTAGATACCAAACATTATTAATAAACAATTAATCAGGTTTTTTTACTATTTGTTTTTAAATATTATTCCGTTTTATTTAATCCCTTACATTTTTAAAAAATAAATATATATTTCTAAAATTCAAAAAACACTTATATAACTGTTGTCTAACGTTATACGATTCTGCTCTATAATCATTTAAAGCTTTAATATTTAATACAATTTATTTTGAATTAATAATTTTGAAGTGATGCTATACTATACAGCAAAATTAATAAATTATTGTTTTTTATAACTAAATTAATTACCGTACACTTATTCTATTAATTTGGATTATATATTTCTTTTCATTATTTGAAAGTATTAATAATTCTGTGTTAGAAAAGTGTACGATGCTTTTGAATTTTCTAGATTAAGTGTTCTTTTCACTTTTAAATATGTATTTTCCACAGTTATTGGGTCTGGCCAAATACTTCTCCTATTACAATATCATAATACAGATAGAGAATAACAGTATAAATCGTGTATTCGCTTTGTTATTTTCTTGGGTCGAGAGGCTAAGAGTTAATCATTGTTATATGTTCATTTTTTATATATTTAAAATTCTCTTAAATGTTTTTCTCTGTTTCAGAAAGACTTTAAGAACTCATACCAAGAAAATCCGAATAAAAAATAACTTGAGTAACTGGATATTACAGAACCTGAAGTCGGTTAATATTTTTGTAGAACGTGTACGAACAAAATATAAAACATAATAAAAACATATACCAATAAAAAAAATTTGGGAGGTTAATTGTTAAATAATTATGTTTTCGTCGTTAAAAGTAACTTGAGATCGGTGCTTAAAACATAAAATAATAATAATAAATATACAAATCACGTAAATATAACTCACAAATAAATAAAAATACATTGATTTTTTTTAATGAAAAAAAACATTATGTCAATTAAGAAACTTAAAGTTTTTTTTTTAAATCGTTCTCTCTTTGAATATTAGATTCTATTTTTACGAAAATTTAATATATATTTAAAACACTTTATTTCGTTATTAATTTATATATTTTACTTTGAAAAGCATATATATATATATATATATATATATATATATATTTTTTTTTTTAATTTTATGTTCATTCCTTATAATTTTTCAAATGAATATTTTTTACAATAAAATAAACCATTTAATTGGACTTTAGGTGCCCGATATATTATTTCGCATTGTGTTACTAAAAGATTTAGGTAATTTTCTTATTTTCATCGTTTTTTAATTCAGCAATAATAAAAATAAGCAATAATAAAACTGCATGAAAAATTAGCCTGCTTATTTTTTTCATTTTAACGAAAATGATTTGATTAAATTACATTGAAACTGTACTTCATTCATTTATTATATTTTTCTACAATATAAAATATCATTTTTTGATTAAATTAATTTGAAATATTAAGATGTTTAGAATGCCGAGTGGAAGTTGCTGTTTTATAATATATTAAATATTATTTTTTTATATAGAATTCATTTTCTTTTGCATTTCACGAAATTATAGCTTATAAATTAAAATCCTCAGTGACCAAATTACAGCTAACTTAATAAATTTAAACAGTAAAAAAAATTTAGTTGGCATTTTAATTTCTGACTGACGTTTAAAGATATGAGTTTTAGTTGTTACCAAAATACAGCCAATTATAATCGCCGAATTTCAAAATGACTAGCCAGTCTTTCAGTCTTTAAGAATAGTTTTAATTGAAGATAATGTATAGAAAATCAAAAGGATAAAAACTTCCATTTTATAAGTAAAACTTTTCGATTACCACTTAACCACTAAAAATAGTCATACATTTAATAAAGATAAAAACAACCATCTGTAATACATCATTCTAAAAGCTTAGAGGAACTTGTCTTTCAACAACTTAAGATAATTTATTTCCAACTACGCCGATAAAAATCATTTGTAAGGAAATAAAAAGATATAGAGCATTCATGAGATCCTTTGTACACTTGTTTTGCACTTGCTTTAAACTTAGTTGTGGGAATATTGCTTATGATAAGCCATTGGATCAGAGCCAGTATGAATCTCATTGTGCTGTTTCAAAACTTCCCTTGGAGTTGGTAATGTTTTGGTCGGGGTTTGATAATGATGCTTGAGATTGTTATCCGATTTGTGAGTTTGAGTTCAATCTTGAAAAATATTCATAAAGTTAAAGTGGTAACTTCCAATTTCGACCATGTTATTTCTCGGTATATGTGTAGTTAATTTCTCGTTTTTATTTATTAAAAACACTTTTGCATAAACGTTAGTTTATAATGTTCTAATAAATGGATACACTAGTCAAGAAATTCGTCTTATTATTCATTCTTTTTCCTAGACTACATTGTTAAAAATTTAGTACGACCTAGCACCAAAATTTGGCACCCATTTAGTTGCAACCATTATTTGATGCTTAGTTTCACCATTTTACGGTGCTACCACGGGTACCATTAAAAGGCGAAACGTTGTACCAAAGTCATATTTTCACTCCACCATTTTATGGTGAAATATTGAACCAAAATTCGAGTTTTGAGTACCCCATATTATGGTGAAACGCCGGTATAATTTATTGGATGTTCTGGACGATTTTCTAGGTGTTTTTTTGTAGCGAATCTGGTAACCCTCCGATCACAATATCACTACTTTTGTGCTTTTTTTTTGCCAAGTCCACCGCACGGGCTCGAACTACCAATACTCTGATTATCAGCTGAACGCCTTTATCCACTGGAAAACCGGACCCCTAATGCAAGAGGATTGAAGGGATTCCCCGGTTTGGAGATTCAACGAAAGTTTCGGTTGTAGTTTAAGAGATTTTTGGTAAAAGCTGCGCTATTCTCGATCAAAGATTTTTGGTTCAACCTAGGTTGCACCATAATATGGTAATATGGTGTAAGTTAAACGGAGATTACGAATATTAAATCACACTGCTCATTTTTCAGAAAGTGCGATTACTTTAATTTAAGTACGTCATCTCTCATTTACAATGCAATTGTACTCAAAGAAAAACGAGTAAATTCAGGAACTCATTTTTAAATACCTTTTTTTTTTACAGTGTCTAATCAAGGAACAGCAATATCCCCTAATATTTCAATATCAATTATTCCTAACTTCGAGAGATGAAAATATTTAATTTAAGTAAAAATTATTAGGACCTTGTACCAATATTTGGTACCCATTTAGCTGCAACCAATATTTGGAGCTTGTTTCATCATTTTACGGTGCTACCACGAATACCATTTAGTGGTGAAACGTTGCATTAAATTTTTAGGTGGTCGGCCAAAAAAAAAACACAATGCAATCATCATGCCTAACCACCCAACGTTGCAGAAAATTCAAAAATTGAGTTTTCTTAGAATTTTAACAGTAGTATATTTGTAGCGAAGATGGCAACCCTCCAAACGCAAGATCACAACTTTTCTAACTTTTCTTTGCCAAGTCCACCAATCGGGCTCGAACTAGGAATCATCTGATTCATAGCTGAACGTTTTTATATACTGGGCTACAGAGACCCTTGTACGTCGTTGTCTTTCTTGGAGGGGATTCCCCAGCTTGTTGATGTAGCGACAGCGAAAATTGTGGTTGCAGTAAAAGAGGTTAAACCAATTATCGGTGAAATCACCGCTTCTTTCCGATAAACAATTTTTGGTTCAACCATAATATGGTATAATTTGCTACAGAGCTCTGTTTTGCACCAAGATATGCTACATCGTTAAACTGAAATTTTTAACAGTGTAGAAAAACATAAAATAAATAAAGGAAATATTCTCTGGAATGTGGAGCCAACAAATGTATCATGATATATAAGGATAAAACTATCTCTTTCTAAACTCCATATGAATACAATACACTTAATATCAGCCTGTTTCTTCTAGATCTCCATCCGCATTCAGGATGCCAAGTTTGTATGTCTACTGCTCAGTAAAACTCGCAACGGTGCTTGCAAAATATTTCAATCGAGAAAATCAGAAAACGCTCCGAGTTTTCCAAGGAAGCGCTTTCGATGTACAATTCACCGAAAAATTGTTTGTAAATCGGAGCTTTAGAGCAAACATACATTTTCATCTCGAACAACTGAATTCCCGATTCTTAGTTTACTTGCTGAAGCAGAAGAAATCGCTTTTCCTTTTCGGATTCGGGTTACTCATGGAATAATAATCGAAAGTTATTCTAGAATTCCGGGAAATAAAATGCCCAGTTTATCTGTTTTTGCTCTCGAATCTAAGCTTGCTGAGACATTCTTCTAATATCGGGGAATACTTTGGCGCCTTTGATTTAATTCGTTGTTTAAATGGCGGAATACTTTAACCAGTTTTCGTGTCATTAATGTTGAGGAACAAAGTATTTATTAACATTTCTGTTGGTATAATATTCACATTGTATTATTCACGTATTTCATCATCAAATATTAGACTACATTTCTAGTTTTAAAGATGTTAAGTTGAAATACGTGTGAACTATTTGAACTACAAAATATTTTGTAAATAATATTCTTTTATTTACAAAGTATTAATAAGTAAAATATTAACTATAATAGGACTTTTTAAATTCCAAAATAATTAACATTGCCGTAACTAAATTTAAAGTAAAATTATTTATAGCATAAAAATCCCATGTTTCTTAGTCGTAAAGTTCTATTTTAATTTCAAAATAAAAATTTTAACTAAACATTAAATTACAAAATTTCTAGTTTTAAAGATGTTTAGTTGAAATATGTGTGAACTATTTGAACTATAAAATATTTTGTAAATAATATTCTTTTATTTACAAAGTATTAATAAGTAAAGTAAATATAATAGGACTTTTTAAATTCCAAAATAATTAACATTGCCGTAACTATATTTAAAGTAAAATAATTTCATATTAGAAAAATCCCGTGTATCTTAGTCGTAAATTCCTATTTTAATTTAAAAATAAAAATTTTAATAATATCAATGTGAATAAAAACGTCAACGAGTTGTATAAGAAAATTATTTTTTTTAATTACAAATTTTAACATTTTAAAGCAAAAAGATTTTAAGTTAATATAGTTTTATTACTGTTTCTTTAAATATAACTATTTTATATTTATGTGATCTATTTCTCTTTACTAATAAATTTACAAAAAGAAATCACATTATTTTTACCGAAAAAGTTTTGATAACAGGCTCAACATAATACCAATAACACCAATTACAGGCTCAAGGCCCAACAAGGTTGGTCCATCAAGTATCTCCTATAACTATCCCCCAGTGAATATCTAACTACTTAAAATCATTTCCTCCTGCGCAATTAACTATATTCCTTGGCAAGTTGCTCCATTTGTCTATTACCCTATTATAGAAATAGCGATTTCTCCCTTCCTGATTAAAATGTGATTTGTTTAATTTAAACTCATGACCTCTCGTTCTATCACTCACATTAAAATCTAATCACTATACATCCCCCTTTTGTACAATTGAATTAAATCTCCTCTAACCCTTCTCTCTTCCAAAGTATACATATTCAAATTTCTTAATCTACCATCATAATCCATGCTGAAAAACATGAATCATATAAAAAAAATCATATGAATATTTAAAATATAAACTTTTCGAAATCAAAATGTATCTTTTAAAATAAAATATTTAATAATAAATATGTATAAAATACCCATGTGTGGATTGTATATAAAGTTAATTACACCCAGCAAAAAAAGCATGAAACCTTCATCAAAATTGTCAAATTGAAGGTTTTTTTAAGGTTTTATAAAGGATATTGAAACAAAAACCTGATTTTTTTTAAAGTTTTTAATTTTCCTGCATAAAACCTTTAAAATATCTGTATTTTCCCTTCATGATTAAAAATTTAAGGTTTTTTGCAGGTTTTTATGAATGACATTGAAACAAAAACCTTTAATTTTATAGATCTTCAAAAAAAACTGCAGTTTTCCTGCATAAAACCTTCAATTTCAAAATTTTGATAAAGGTTTTATGCTGACTTTTTTTGCTGTGCACTTCAATTGCTTATTATATTTTAATGTGTATTATTTAAAATATATTTTATTAAGTACATTTTTTACGCATTACTAAAACGTGTGGAAGTATAACACGTATAAAATTTATAAGATTCAAATATGATGTACTAAGGAAAATATTTTTAAGAGTCTTCCTTTTTATATTTCATTTGGGAATAAAAAAACGTTAAGAGATATTTTCGATTAAATGACTCAAAATTGCAATAAGTACCCATACGCTGCAGAAAAAAATTGAAGAAGTCTTAATTCTCAAATCTGAATCTTTATTCCCTGCCCCAGTCGCTAAAATTACCCTTTTTTAATGCTTTTAATGGAGGTAATTTCCTAGAGAAAGGTGGGAGGTAAATGGGTATTAAAACTCGATTTTTTACATTCAAAGTCCAATTTCTCTTTGAAGAAAATTGTAAATTTACAATTATTTTATAAAACTGTTTATCTTTTAATTGGGAACACAATCCTTTATTTTTTTAATTCTGAGTTTTTCAAATATTTTTAATGTTTATTTTTCTAATGTAACCTATTTTTATCATAGAAAAGGTAAAATGATTATCTTGTAGGATTACTATAAAAGGGCATTATAAAACAAGCTTTTTAATCAAATTAGTAACTTTATTCAAACAGAATAAATAATATCCATCAACTCTTAGAAACTCAATACATTTGATTATAAATGGACTGTTTCGTAACAGTCTTTTGTAAAAGCAAGTTTTAATAAAAAAAAATCGTCTTTTTTCATTTATTACCTTCGAAAAAGAATACCTGCTAGTATAATTTGCGGTTTATTTTGATTCAGTAATCTGTACTGTATTTAGGTTATTTTTAATTTGTTTCACATACGATTTTTTAATCCATTTAAAACTTTCTGTTTACATTTTAACGGTTCTAAGAAATGGCGTTCATTTTCTTATGAAAATATGTTCTTCTTGTTGACAATCTGTTTAAACAAAACAATTATGTAATTTAATTTTAATGACAGATAAACAGTGTTAAATATATTTTTGGTAATTCTTGTCATTTATAAGCTTTACATTTCATATTTTTTAAAGAATATCGCACTTTTTTCGGAGATCGTTAAATGTTTCCAAATCTCCTATTTTTAGCATTAATAATTCGATTACTCATTTCTCCAACTTTGCAACTCACTGAAACAAAAAACCTAAAAAAAGTAGAATGTTTGTAATTTTTTCTTTAGACTGTATTAAAAAGTTCTTTTTCTATACAAAACCAAGGAATATTCGTAAATAATTCAACTTCTTTTAGTTTATATATATAGAAGTTTTCATTAGTCAAAATATCACAAATTTTTTGTATATTCAAACAAATCGACTGTTAGATCACCCAGAAATTTAATTTTTTGCTAAAATATACTCTATTAAAATACAAATACAACGTTAAAATACGCAATAAAAATCCATCAAATCTGTATTGCTTATTTTAACGTTGTATTTGTATTTTAATATTCTTAACGCAATGTTCTAAAAGACGAGTTTTTATCTTATAAAATATACTCTATTAAACGAAATAAATTTGTTACAAAGAACAAGGCCAAAGCATAAGTTTATCACACACAAAACATGTGTATTTATATTTAACTTCGAAATACCCATTTTACCCCACCTTACCCATTTACCTTCACGTTTAAGACACGACATTTTCACATTTCGTTACACTGTAAAAAAAAATATTTAAAACATTTGTACCTGAATATACACGTTTTTATTTGAGTACAATTGAATCGTAAATGAGCGATGATGTACTCAAATTTAAGTAACCGTACTTTCTTAAAAATGAACATTGTGATTTAATATTTCTAATCTCAGCTTCTGTTCAAGACATCTTAACAAAGCGACCTGACAAACTTAAAATAGTTGTTCAGATGATGGTTTTCCACATTATTTAATGTCGATTGCTTAATTGGAAACTGAGTTATTACACATCAATTATCTTACTTCTCATTCTTTTGGCAAACATTTTTAACATCTCTTCTATTTATAACTTCTTCACGTCGCCCTGGTACACTGGACTCTAATGCCTGAGAATATGGGTTCGATTCCCTATAAATCTTGGTTGTAATTGTCTATATTTATTGAAAGTGATTTATGAAGGCAGCCTATGTAAGCAAGCTTATTGTCTTTTAATTCATTTTTACTCATTGTACTCATTTTTGAGTACATGTCTTTTTCAAAAATGAAACTTATGTATTCGGAGCTATGATAAGCATCGAATGTAATCATCAAAAATGAGTATATATTACTTTTTTTAGCACCTATTTTAAACAGTGTAAGCAAATATGAACTAGCTCTTCTTAAATTTTCGTTATCTGCCTAAATATGAATGTGAATTCATATCTACTCATAATGATATACGCAATATACCAATTATTCCTAGCACGCAAAAAATCGCTCGAAATTAACAAGCTACAAAAATAAATTTTTAAACGGGAAAACTGTATATATCAACAAAAGGACGCCACAACAAGCGTTTTCGAATTGTTTTGAAAATCAAACTGCCACTAAATCCAAAAAAAAAGACCTAGCCTAAATTAAATTTCACCTTAGGCAAGTATCAACTAGCTCTTCTTAAATTTTCTTTATCTGCCTAAATATGAATGTGAATTCATATCTGCGCAATATACCAATGATTCCTAGCACGCAAATTGAAAATCGTTCAAAAATAACAAGCTGCAAAAAGAAATTTTTAAACGAGAAAACTGTAAGTATCAAGCAAAATGACACCACAACAAACGTTTTCTAATTGTTTTGACAATCAAACTGCCACTAAACCCGAAAAAAACAGCTTAAATTAAATTTCACGTTAGGCAAATATGAACTAGGTCTTCTAAAAATTTTCTTTATCTGCCTAAATATGAATGCGAATTCATATATACGCATGATGATCTACGCAATACACCAATGATTCCTAGCACGCTAATGGGAAAATCGTTCGAAAATAACAAGCTGCACAAAGAAATTTTTAAACGAGAAAACTGTATATATCAAGCAAAAGGACGCCGCAACAAGCGTTTTCTAATTGTTTTGACAATCAAACTGCCACTAAACCCAAAAAGAAGACCCAGCCTTAATTAAATTTCACCAGAAACTCAAAGAGCTATTATCACTGCCATGCTATTTAAAGTTTAATTAAAAGTAGTCCTCAGTTTCCGCCTGTTGCGAGATTTACTTGAAAATAGTAAAGTTAAGGAAGCAAATTGGATGTGCACATTTCCGTCATAGAATTGTTTAAACGCTATTAAAATACAACAACATTGTTTAATAAGACTTCTAAGATGAAAATAATTAGATTTATTCAAATTTAATCTGTTAAATGACTCTATCTCTCCATTGCATGGCGCTCTAGCAATAAAGATTAATTTAAATATATTAAATTTCCATTCATTTATTTGGAATATCATTAAGAAATAATGTTCGGTTCAGCGGTAAAGTAATATGATTAATAGAATATATTCATTATTTTCATCATTAATATTTATTAAGAAAAGAAAGTCCCGATATATAGATGAAATTTAAGTTAATGAAAAATGTGTGGCTTGAAAACATTGAATTAATTATTATTTTTTACTTTTTCAAAATAATTTAGATGTTCATTGCTTTTTTTAAAAAATTGTTCAAACTTCTCCAGTCAACGATTCATTTGAAACAAATACTTTAAACAACTTTTGAATTTAAAGTTTAGAAATGTATTAAGGAATTGTACCTAATTATTTTATAGATTAGTTAATGAATTAAACTACTTCGTATATTTTCAGTTTTTTTTTTATTTTGGAGCCCCCTACCCTTTAACATTATTTTGAGCGAGCTATGAATACAAAAGCAAAAAAACTTAAATAAATTTGAAAATGAATAGATTTTTAAAAATAAGTTATTTAATCAAAATATTTTCGAGTTGATTATAAAATACTTGATTAATTTTGTATTAAAATTAATCATATTATCATATAAGAATTTTTCCCTCTTACATGTTTTAATTTTTTAATCGAAAACTTAATTTTGTGTAGATATTTTTTTTAATCATCAAATATACGCTTTATTATTACACACTTTTATTTAACCCATTTGCTTGAGTTATCACTGATTTACCATGTGAGCTAACGAGATAACTTCTGATAATAAAGATAATAGTGAAATCGTTTATCATTAATTCTTGATACTTCCAGTTTAGATAGAAAAAGGAAATTTAACAGAACTATTCTTTATACAATTAATAAAAAAGTAAAATATTTTTGTTTCGATTGCATAATTAAAAAGGATTGATAACTTCTTAATTTCTTATTGAATTTTGTGTTTACAATTGCGATTTTACGTTGTAATTCGAAATTTCTGCGTTAAAATTCAAAATTCCTTTTAGTATTGCTTTCTGGAACACTCAGTGAATTTCAGATCCTCAGTATGTTGATAGCTGGAATCAGTAGTATTTGCTTGAGTTATCACTGCTTTGCCATGTCAGCTAACGAGAGAACTGATAATAAAGATAATAGTTAAAGCGGTTTAACGCTAATTCTTCTACTGCCAATATAGATTGAATTAAATTTGACAGAACTGTTCTTTATACAATTAATAAAAAAGTTAAATATTGTTGTTGCAATTGCACATTTTAAAGGAATTGTTAACTTCTTAAATATTCAAATATTGAACCTTATAATTATCCTATTTGCTATATATCCAGGAAGTTGAATTACAGCAGAATTATTCCACACTTACTATTTTCACCCAATGACGCTTAAACTATTTTAGCAATTGTAAAGTTGTTTTCACTGTTTGGAAATCTAAATATTTTTTCCTTAGCGTGCACTTTGATATTTTTACTGAAATTTTAATTCATTGTAAAGAGACAGATTTCAAGTTATTCCTAAAAAAAAATAGATTTAAAAAATATTGTAAAATGGAGTATTTTTATGAGTTTAAAAACTGGATGCATCGATGGAAAAACTGGAGATCTTTGGACATGATATCACGTCCATGAGCGTCAGAGGGTTAATTTGCCCCTGAAAGTGGTAGCATGAATACAAGTTTTAAGCTTTATAACTTTTCATTTTTCCTTTGGAATTTAATAGTCCAGAGAAATGTTAATAAGACTATATCCGTACTTTCTAAGATTTCATGAGTTCCTGAGCACCTTCTCCATAAAACTTTGTAAAAGGAGAATAAACATTCCAAAATATGATCCCTTCCTTCTTCTACTTCAGTTGTAGACAAAAAATTAAAATTTATAAAAACTCTTTCAAAATTTGGATTTGAATGTAAAAGTAAAATAAAAGGATGTTTATTAACTATCACTTAGAATGGTTAGAGAAACCACGTGCAAAACTAATATACCTAATGTGCCTGTAATTTGTATTCTCACATCAATTTATGTTACTTTATATAAAAGTAACATATTTCTGTTTTACTTCCCGTGCGTAGAATGGATATTTCAGAAAATTACAAATATTTGAGCATGATACATCATCCCTACGCATCAACTATATTTAAAAACAAATAAGTACATTCTCAGATATGAATACACCGTTTTTAAGTTTGTATAGTAGTAAAATTCATTTTACATAAAAGTAAGTCTGCATTTATAATGTTTGTATAGTAGTAAAATTCATTTTACATAAAAGTAAGTCTGCATTTATAATGTTGGTATAGTAGTAACCTTGATTTTACATAAAAGTAAGTCTGCATTTATAATGTTTGTATAGTAGTAAAATTCATTTTACATAAAAGTAAGTCTGCATTTATAATGTTTGTATAGTAGTAACATTGATTTTACATAAAAGTAAGTCTGAATTTATAATGTTTGTATAGTAGTAAAATTCATTTTTCATAAAAGTAAGTCTGCATTTATAATGTTTGTATAGTAGTAAAATTCATTTTAAATAAAAGTAAGTCTGCATTTATAATGTTGGTATAGTAGTAAAATTCACTTTACACAAATGTAACATATTTATGTTTTACTTTCCGTACGTTGAATAGATATTTCAGATAATTACAAATATTTGAGCATGATACAACTTCGCTACACAACAACTATATTTAAAAACAAATTAGTACATTCTCAGTTATGAATATATCATTTTTAAGTCTGCATTTACAATTTTTGTATAGTAGTAAAATTCGTTAAAACCGTTATTAATAACCAGGTATTTTAGAGTATATTTTTAGATATTTAAGAGTATATTTTTTATTTTCTTAAATCATGTTATTTTTGTTGCTCACTAAAATGCTATGCTTCGCCACTCTTTCCTTATCTATTTACCGTCTTGGCGTCACTAAGAAATCATTAATCAAAATCTTTGAGGAGGACAGAAAGTCCCTTGGGACCAACCCAGCAAAGTCACTAGATCTAATGAGAGTAAGGATTGGCATTATATTTGACGAATAATGTGCGGTCATGGTATCTCCCATAGAATCATTACTCATAAACATTAAATAATTTATTCAGTCGCAGAAGTTTCTAAGTAGTTTCTAGAAAACTTAAAATGAAATAGTAAACTCCTTTTATTCAACCCAAACAGTGTTAAAAATAGGTACTCAAAATTAAGTGAAATGTAGTTATTTTTGGGTACATTCGATGTTTATCATGGCTATGAATACGTAAGTTTAAATTTTAAAAAAGACATGTACTCAAAAATTAGTACAATGAGTAAAAAGAGCAGATGATAAGCTACATAGGCTGGCTTCATAAATCACTTTCAATTAAAATCTACAATTACAACCCAGACTAACCGGGAATAGAACTCATATCCTTGGACACAGCAGTCCAGAGCCTTACTATTAAACTACTTGAAGAAGTTATAAATGAAAGACATTGTTAAAGGTATGCCAAAAGAATGGGAAAAGAAATATAATTGAGTTGTAATAACTCAGTTTCCGTTTAAGCAATTAACACCAAATAATGTGGAAAACGATCTTCTGAACACCTATTTTAAGTTTGTCAAGTCGCTTTGTTAAGATGGTTTGAACAGAAGATGGCTTTAGAGCAATATTAAATCACACTGCTAATTTTTGAGAAAGTAGAATTACTTAAACTTGAGTATGTCATCGCTCAATTACGATGCAATTTTACTCAAAGAAAAACGATTAAGTTCAGGTTTTCATTTTTAAGTACCTTTTTTTACAGTAAATAGGAATGATCAACCATTGCGGAAATCGCAAGTTATATAAACTGTTAATAATCCAGTCTTTTGAACTAAACAAAGGTTTTATTAAAATCTCCCTGCTATAAAAACGCAATTATCAGTCATAATCCAAAGGAAGGTGAATAATAAGTAAATAAATCTCTCTGATAAAGGTAAATATTTTATTTTAATAGGACATACTAAAGTTGCATAACGGGCAATTGAATCATTAATTTCAGAAACCAGTTTTTTACTGAATCGAATCTCATACGGTAAACACATATTTTTGTCCACAATCCATCCGAATTTCATTCCGTTTTATCTTTCACGGTGAATTTTGCTTTTAGTGCAGAAACCAGACAAGCGACATTAGATAGCACATTGAGCGTGAATGCAAAATTGAATTGTTTGTTGACGGGTTTCTGAATAAAAAAAATGCAATTTGTTTTGCAGATTCAGAATCTCATGGAAAACGCATATTTTTGTGCACAATCTCTAATCTTACTCTACACAACTCCCATCAACTGCCAAATGAACTTTAAAAATGTTCGTTTTCACAGTAAAAACGTATTTTATTGCTGAAACTGCTAACCGCAAAATTTTATTTTTTTAAATAAGAAATAAATATTATAATTTAATTATAGGCAATATCCACTTCGATAAGATGTTAACTAATACTTTACATTTTTTAAACAAAAATCTATATTCATATCGAAGAGATTATTTTAAAAAATACACTCAACTGATTTCTGAAATAAAATATTTAATAAACCTTATATATTTACTATTTATTACTTATCGTTTTATTACAGAGTTTGAATTGTTATTACCATAACTATTTAAAATCTCCTATATCTATTCTCGATTAAATTTTCTTTATTTATGACGCCTTTATTCGAAATTCTTAAGTTTGTCTCACACAAACTTTGTCTAATTTTTTTATTATAATTTTCAAATATAACATAAATAAAATTAATGAATTGCAATATATTATTGTAATTACTTTTTATACTTTCTTCAACAGTTCAGTATTAATAAGAATGCGAGGGAAGTAAAATACATTTTATTTCTAGGATCTGAAATCGAAACTTTTGTTTTCAGTAATCGAAATCATATAGACAAGAATGGATCGGCTTTTTATCCCAAAAAAGGGCGCCGCGGCGCGCCGTTAACAAAGACGTTGGCGAAATGAAAGTGTTAAAGAAGAAAAATTCGAAATTATCTTTCCAATATTGCCTTAGAAAACAGGATATTCATCGGTACTTGTGTATGCAATTTAATTTTGTATGATATGCAAAATACTGACTGCATATATTTAAGGAAATGTAGCCTTAAGAAATGGAGTTCCATGCATAATTGAACAAACTATTTTGATGAAATTGGTATGATAATTGTCAAAGATTGTTGGAAAAGCATTCTTTCCTTTATGAATAATTTATTTTTCAACAATGACTGTTTAATACTCCATCATTTTTAAGAATAAAAACTATTAGTTACACAAAGAACTGTGGAAAGTGCTTTATTATATAAACAAAATTTACAATATAAAAAAAATACTTATTGTTTATACATTTTAATAGTGTTTCATTTGTTGATAGCTTTCATTTCGAAATCCATTTCAAATATCCCTTAAGGCTTCAAGTAGATTAGAACCAAAACTACACTGTAAAAAAAGGTACTTAAAAAATGAATACGTACTAAAATGAGAACAAACTCGTTTGTCTTTCAGTACATCATAAATGAGCATCATAAATGAGCAAAGACGTACTCAAATTTAAGTAATCGTACTTTCTCAAAAATGAACAGTGTGATTTAATATTGCTAATCTCAGCTTCTGTTCAAGCCATCTTAACAAAGCCACCTGATAAAGTTAAAGTAGATGTTTAGAAGATGGTTTTCCACATAATTTGATGTCGATTGCTTTGAATTGAAACTGAGTTATTACAACTCAATTATCTTACTTCCCATTCTTTTAATACACCTTTTTAATATTTCTTCTGTTCATAACTTCTTCACGTCGCCCTGGCAGTACAATGGACAAGGCATTGGACTGCGTTACCTTAGGATATGGGTTCGATTCCCAGTAAGTATTGGTTGTTATTATTGATATTTATTGAAAGTGATTTATGATGGCTGCCTACGTAGACAAACAACTGATCTCTTTATTAATTTTTACCCATTGTACTCATTAGTACATGTCTTTTTCAAAAATAAAACTTATCTATTCGGAGCTATGATAAGCATCGAGTGTACTCAAAAACGAGTATATTTTGCTTATTTTTCAGTACTTTTTTGCAACAGTGTAACTATTGTTATTCTATAGTAGTCTAGATCATGGAGATAAACTATAATCATTGAGAAATGAGTTTTGTGTATCAGCAAATGTTAACACTTCTGGAAAGAATTCATTTAAGAATAGTTTAAAACTTTAAAACTTCTCACATGTGTGTGAAACTTATTTCAATTCAAGTTAGCCCTCTAAGAAACTGACTTCTTTTTTATAAAAAGGCATTTTAATTAGACACCTTGAACTCGCCTTACAAAGCTACCATACTAAACTGCAGATCTTGCTCGTGGAAAGAATTCTAGATAGAGTTACGGCCACTGCAGTTGAAAGGACAACAAAAGGTTTGTTGAACAATAAAACTGACGCCAAGTGATTGATGAGTGCTATCGATAGCAAAGAATGGGCTTCATTTTTTCTTTAAATTAGATTAATCTAATTTAAGTCCCGTGTTTACTAGAACCTTGAGAAACCTCTAAATCTTCTCATTACGCTTCTTTCTAGTTCATTTGAGCCTTTGTGAGGAGAGTATTCATCAAACAAGCACAATACTAATACTACATCCTACTTCGACATTTTCAATATAATTAGCTAAAAATAGGAACCTGAACTTGCATCTTGAACGACTATTTAACATGCTGAAATATAATTTACCTCACATACTGGTTGGTTAACTTCACACTAGAGCTAAACAATGGACTATTGGAATATATTACGAAGGCAAGACTAAGTAAATTAGATTAATCTAATTCGAGCCCCGTGTGTTTACTAGAACCTTGAGAAACCTCTAAATCTTCTCATTACGCTTCTTTCTAGTTCATTTGAGCCTTTGTTGGGAGAGTATTCATCAAACAAGCACAATACTAATACTACACCCTACTTCGACACTGGCAATATAATTAGCTAAAAATAGGAACCTGAACTTGCATCTTGAACGACTATTTAACATGCTGAAATATAATTTACCTCACATACTGGTTGGTTAACTTCACACTAGATCTAAACAATGGACTACTGGAATATATTACGAAAGCAAGACTAAGTAAATTAGATTAATCTAATTTAAGGTCTGTGTTTACTAGAACCTTGAGAAACCTCTATAGCTTCTCATTACGCTTCCTTCTAGTTCATTTGAGCCTTTGTTGGGAGAGTATTCATCAAACAAGTACAATACTAATACTACACCCAACTTCGACACTGGCAATATAATTAGCTAAAAATAAGAACCTGAACCTAACCTTGCATCTTAAACGATTATTTAACCAGCTGAAGTACAATTATTTTATATTTCAGCGATTTTTTTTATATTTTTTTTTCACCACAAGTGCCAATGCATTGTCTACTATTGCAAAGTGATATTGTGATCGGAGGGTTACCAGCTTCGCTACAAAATACTAGAAAGTCGTCCAGAACACCCACAAAAATTATCGGCGAGTATTCAGGACTGGTGCACGATAAATGTGATCGGGGTTTAAAGTCCCGACCTCTATTGAAGGCGTTGGGTACCAGCTCATGTGTTGCCCTCGTCATCTGACCATGGTTCAAAAATACGAGGCGTCGTTCCCGGGTCTTTCCTTCCAGATAGATCCCGAAAATTCGTCAATAGCCCACTGTGCAGCTCTAGTGCGATATTAATTTATCAAACCAAACCCATTGCAAAGCGGTATTATCCAACCTAAAAATGCATTCAAAATAATGGGGTTAGATATAAAAATACGTGTCTGTCAATCGTTTCTGGTGTCTCCTGTAAAATTTATGAAAATGGATCTATCTGATTTTGAAACTAGACGGCTCATTTGCACCTCGACAGATTAAACATGCACCAGCCCCAAAGCGGATGTCTTCAAATTTTAAAAAAGAATATTCTCAGTTGAGTTTGTGTTAGCTTAGAAGCAAAGCCTTTTCATTAGATCAACAAGTGTTCGATTTCTAATGAGACATAAGTTTCACTTAGTATAGTTATTAGTGAGACATAAGTTTCACTTAGTATAGTTATTAGATAGATAGATAGATAGATAGATAGATATGTTTATTGTAGTGGGCCGTAGCCCATTTACAAAGGTTGGCAACAAATTTTAACAAAAGCGGTTTACAAAGTTTGATAACACAAAATACAATATAATACATTTAAAAAAAAAACTAAAACACAATTTGAGACAAATATACAAAAAAAAGACAAAAATAAATTACATGAACAATTAGAATTTGGTTTTAAATAAGTTATTCCTGCATAAGTTCACTGATCAAGTCCTCCCGGAATTTTAAAACAGATATTACATAATTATAAAAACAAAAATATTCTTTATTGTAAAATTTTAGGATGGTTGAAATGTTACTGGATTCAATTGATAAGTATTTTTGTCTGAATGCATCGTAGATAGGACAGACTAAAAAAAACATGATCCCAGGTTTCATTTTCTGTTGTGTTACAAAACTTACAGGACTCGTTAGGAAAAATTTCGAAAGCAACTCCTTTAAAAAATATACGCGATTGACTGCAACGAATTTGTATAATAATTCTTTTTATAGTGATATTTATATTTGAAATTAAATAGTCTTCGATTAAATGTGAGTTTTTGATATATTTATACTGTGAGTGGTTGATACTATTGTTCATTGAAGCAAGATCATTTTGGGTGTATTGGTCATGGTATACTTGTACAATCGTTGAAATGTAATGTTCAGCAACTTTATAGTCTTGCGAAAGCCAAACAAAATAAAAACCAGCGTTTTGTAAAATATTTCTTATCGAGATGGCCCAATTAAATTTATTGTTTGTGCAGTCAAAGGATAAATTATACATGTTTAAGTAGCAAATTTTAGCAAACCTCTCATCTGACATTTTGAGAAGGTGTATCCAGTATTTTAAAATTAAACGAATAAAAACTAAAGAGATCCTAGGATGACCTAATTCGAGTCTTAAAATATATCCAGGTATATAACGGGAAACTGTAAGGAGCTTTCTAACAAAAATACAAAAACATTTTTCTAGATCATTGTAGTTATTTATCGCCCAAACTGCAGCACCGTATGTTAAAACTGATAAAATCAAAGCATCAAATAATTTAAACCATGCGTTAACCGAATTAATTTTTGCACCTGTCAGTATGGACCAAGAAGTGTTTACTGCACTATTTGTTTTAGAAATAAAATAATTTTTGCCAAGATTAAAACAGCCAGATGAAGAAAATGGAATACCTAGATAAACATAACTAGAAACTATTTCCAATTCGTTATTGTTGTAGAAAAATTTGTCATGCTTAGATAATTTACCGCCCTTACGAAATATAACTATTTTAGTTTTATTAATGTTAACAGTTAAAGAGAAGTTATCACAGAATTTTTCAAGAATATTAAGTTTTCTTTGGAGATTTATTGGGCAATCAGCGAGAATCACAGCGTCATCGGCATAAAGCAAAATATGTATAAAAATATCGGAATTGATATATATACCAGGGATTGATGATTCGTTTAACCAAATTATTAAATTATTCAAAAACAGGATAAATAATAAAGGACTTAAAATTTCGCCTTGTAAAACACCAGTAGCAATATTAAAGGATTCAGTAGATCCGTCACCTACTCTAACTCGGGCCGTAGCTTTTTTATACATGTCTTTTATAATAGAAATACATTTTGGGCTGACTGATATCCCGTTTAAAGCTGACCACAGAAGATCATGATTGACGCTGTCAAATGCCCCTTTTAGATCTATAAATGCAGCATAGAGTTTACCACGTTTTTTCCGTAGCTTGTTTTGTACTATTGAGTTTAAAATAAACGATTGATCCACACAACTATATCCCTTTCTAAACCCAGCCTGTTCTTCAAATAATAAGTTTTTTTGATCAAGCCAGCTTACCAGTCTATTGTTCAAAACAGATGTAAATAGTTTACCTATTACTGGAACCAAAGATATGGGTCTGTAGTTACTCGGGTTGATTGGATCACCTTTCTTAAAAATTGGGCATATTAAAATATCAATCCAGCTAGCTGGATAGGAACCAGAGTTGAAAACTTTATTAAAAACTGTTGCAATGATCTGAATGGACTCATGGCCTAAATATTTAAAAAATTCTGGTCTCAAACCATCTACACCAGGGGATTTACCATTTTTTAATTTATGTAGTACAGATTCCAATTCATAAGATGTGATATCTGGGTCAAGAATAGAATCGAAGTGTGAGAAGGAACATGTTACACATAAATCAATTGAGGGATTTGGGGATAACTGATTGTTTGAAATAGAGAAAACACCAGAATAGTAATCAAATCAATCTTTTGGTGATATGTTGGGGGTCGTAGCTTTAATTCTTTTAAATTTGCGTATAGTTTTCCAAAACGATTGCGAGTTATTGCAATTTGCTAATTGAATTTGGATAGAAGAGTAGTAACTTTTCTTTTTGCCAGTACATAATTGTTTATATTCTTTTTGTAGGAGCCGATAGTTTTGAATGTTTTCGATTTTATTTTTTTATATATTTTTTTCACCACAAGTGCCAATGCATTGTCTACTATTGCAAAGTGATATTGTGATCGGAGGGTTACCAGCTTCGCTACAAAATACTAGAAAGTCGTCCAGAACACCCACAAAAATTATCGGCGAGTATTCAAGACTGGTGCACGATAAATGTGATCGGGGTTTAAAGTCCCGACCTCTATTGAAGGCGTTGGGTACCAGCTCATGTGTTGCCCTCGTCATCTGACCATGGTTCAAAAATACGAGGCGTCGTTCCCGGGTCTTTCCTTCGAGATAGATCCCGAAAATTCGTCAATAGCCCACTGTGCAGCTCTAGTGCTATATTAATTTATCAAACCAAACCCATTGCAAAGCGGTATTATCCAACCTAAAAATGCATTCAAAATAATGGGGTTAGATATAAAAATACGTGTCTGTCAATCGTTTCTGGTGTCTCCTGTAAAATTTATGAAAATGGATCTATCTGATTTTGAAACTAGACGGCTCATTTGCACCTCGACAGATTAAACATGCACCTGCCCCAAAGCGGATGTCTTCAAATTTTAAAAAAGAATATTCTCAGTTGAGTTTGTGTTAGCTTAGAAGCAAAGCCTTTTCATTAGATCAACAAGTGTTCGATTTCTAATGAGACATAAGTTTCACTTAGTATAGTTATTAGTGAGACATAAGTTTCACTTAGTATAGTTATTAGTGAGACATAAGTTTCACTTAGTATAGTTATTAGATAGATAGATAGATAGATAGATATGTTTATTGTAGTGGGCCGTAGCCCATTTACAAAGGTTGGCAACAAATTTTAACAAAAGCGGTTTACAAAGTTTGATAACACAAAATACAATATAATACATTTAAAAAAAAAAAACTAAAACACAATTTGAGACAAATATACAAAAAAAAGACAAAAATAAATTACATGAACAATTAGAATTTGGTTTTAAATAAGTTATTCCTGCACAAGTTCACTGATCAAGTCCTCCCGGAATTTTAAAACAGATATTACATAATTATAAAAACAAAAATATTCTTTATTGTAAAATTTTAGGATGGTTGAAATGTTACTGGATTCAATTGATAAGTATTTTTGTCTGAATGCATCGTAGATAGGACAGACTAAAAAAAACATGATCCCAGGTTTCATTTTCTGCTGTGTTACAAAACTTACAGGACTCGCTAGGAAAAATTTCGAAAGCAACTCCTTTAAAAAATATACGCGATTGACTGCAACGAATTTGTATAATAATTCTTTTTATAGTGATATTTATATTTGAAATTAAATAGTCTTCGATTAAATGTGAGTTTTTGATATATTTATACTGTGAGTGGTTGATACTATTGTTCATTGAAGCAAGATCATTTTGGGTGTATTGGTCATGGTATACTTGTACAATCGTTGAAATGTAATGTTCAGCAACTTTATAGTCTTGCGAAAGCCAAACAAAATAAAAACCAGCGTTTTGTAAAATATTTCTTATCGAGATGGCCCAATTAAATTTATTGTTTGTGCAGTCAAAGGATAAATTATACATGTTTAAGTAGCAAATTTTAGCAAAATTCTCATCTGACATTTTGAGAAGGTGTATCCAGTATTTTAAAATTAAACGAATAAAAACTAAAGAGATCCTAAGATGACCTAATTCGAGTCTTAAAATATATCCAGGTATATAACGGGAAACTGTAAGGAGCTTTCTAACAAAAATACAAAAACATTTTTCTAGATCATTGTAGTTATTTATCGCCCAAACTGCAGCACCGTATGTTAAAACTGATAAAATCAAAGCCTCAAATAATTTAAACCATGCGTTAACCGAATTAATTTTTGCACCTGTCAGTATGGACCAAGAAGTGTTTACTGCACTATTTGTTTTAGAAATAAAATAATTTTTGGCAAGATTAAAACAGCCAGATGAAGAAAATGGAATACCTAGATAAACATAACTAGAAACTATTTCCAATTCGTTATTGTTGTAGAAAAATTTGTCATGCTTAGATAATTTACCGCCCTTACGAAATATAACTATTTTAGTTTTATTAATGTTAACAGTTAAAGAGAAGTTATCACAGAATTTTTCAAGAATATTAAGTTTTCTTTGGAGATTTATTGGGCAATCAGCGAGAATCACAGCGTCATCGGCATAAAGCAAAATATGTATAAAAATATCGGAATTGATATATATACCAGGGATTGATGATTCGTTTAACCAAATTATTAAATTATTCAAAAACAGGATAAATAATAAAGGACTTAGAATTTTGCCTTGTAAAACACCAGTAGCAATATTAAAGGATTCAGTAGATCCGTCACCTACTCTAATTCGGGCCGTAGTTTTTTTTATACATGTCTTTTATAATAGAAATACATTTTGGGCTGACTGATATCCCGTTTAAAGCTGACCACAGAAGATCATGATTGACGCTGTCAAATGCCCCTTTTAGATCTATAAATGCAGCATAGAGTTTACCACGTTTTTTCCGTAGCTTGTTTTGTACTATTGAGTTTAAAATAAACGATTGATCCACACAACTATATCCCTTTCTAAACCCAGCCTGTTCTTCAAATAATAAGTTTTTTTGATCAAGCCAGCTTACCAGTCTATTGTTCAAAACAGATGTAAATAGTTTACCTATTACTGGAACCAAAGATATGGGTCTGTAGTTACTCGGGTTGATTGGATCACCTTTCTTAAAAATTGGGCATATTAAAATATCAATCCAGCTAGCTGGATAGGAACCAGAGTTGAAAACTTTATTAAAAACTGTTGCAATGATCTGAATGGACTCATGGCCTAAATATTTAAAAAATTCTGGTCTCAAACCATCTACACCAGGGGATTTACCATTTTTTAATTTATGTAGTACAGATTCCAATTCATAAGATGTGATATCTGGGTCAAGAATAGAATCGAAGTGTGAGAAGGAACGTGTTACACATAAATCAATTGAGGGATTTGGGGATAACTGATTGTTTGAAATAGAGAAAACACCAGAATAGTAATCAAACCAATCTTTTGGTGATATGTTGGGGGTCGTAGCTTTAATTCTTTTAAATTTGCGTATAGTTTTCCAAAACGATTGCGAGTTATTGCAATTTGCTAATTGAATTTGGATAGAAGAGTAGTAACTTTTCTTTTTGCCAGTACATAATTGTTTATATTCTTTTTGTAGGAGCCGATAGTTTTGAATGTTTTCGATTTTATTTTTTTATATATTTTTTTCCCACAAGTGCCAATGCATTGTCTACTATTGCAAAGTGATATTGTGATCGGAGGGTTACCAGCTTCGCTACAAAATACTAGAAAGTCGTCCAGAACACCCACAAAAATTATCGGCGAGTATTCAAGACTGGTGCACGATAAATGTGATCGGGGTTTAAAGTCCCGACCTCTATTGAAGGCGTTGGGTACCAGCTCATGTGTTGCCCTCGTCATCTGACCATGGTTCAAAAATACGAGGCGTCGTTCCCGGGTCTTTCCTTCGAGATAGATCCCGAAAATTCGTCAATAGCCCACTGTGCAGCTCTAGTGCGATATTAATTTATCAAACCAAACCCATTGCAAAGCGGTATTATCCAACCTAAAAATGCATTCAAAATAATGGGGTTAGATATAAAAATACGTGTCTGTCAATCGTTTCTGGTGTCTCCTGTAAAATTTATGAAAATGGATCTATCTGATTTTGAAACTAGACGGCTCATTTGCACCTCGACAGATTAAACATGCACCAGCCCCAAAGCGGATGTCTTCAAATTTTAAAAAAGAATATTCTCAGTTGAGTTTGTGTTAGCTTAGAAGCAAAGCCTTTTCATTAGATCAACAAGTGTTCGATTTCTAATGAGACATAAGTTTCACTTAGTATAGTTATTAGTGAGACATAAGTTTCACTTAGTATAGTTATTAGATAGATAGATAGATAGATAGATAGATATGTTTATTGTAGTGGGCCGTAGCCCATTTACAAAGGTTGGCAACAAATTTTAACAAAAGCGGTTTACAAAGTTTGATAACACAAAATACAATATAATACATTTAAAAAAAAAACTAAAACACAATTTGAGACAAATATACAAAAAAAAGACAAAAATAAATTACATGAACAATTAGAATTTGGTTTTAAATAAGTTATTCCTGCATAAGTTCACTGATCAAGTCCTCCCGGAATTTTAAAACAGATATTACATAATTATAAAAACAAAAATATTCTTTATTGTAAAATTTTAGGATGGTTGAAATGTTACTGGATTCAATTGATAAGTATTTTTGTCTGAATGCATCGTAGATAGGACAGACTAAAAAAAACATGATCCCAGGTTTCATTTTCTGTTGTGTTACAAAACTTACAGGACTCGTTAGGAAAAATTTCGAAAGCAACTCCTTTAAAAAATATACGCGATTGACTGCAACGAATTTGTATAATAATTCTTTTTATAGTGATATTTATATTTGAAATTAAATAGTCTTCGATTAAATGTGAGTTTTTGATATATTTATACTGTGAGTGGTTGATACTATTGTTCATTGAAGCAAGATCATTTTGGGTGTATTGGTCATGGTATACTTGTACAATCGTTGAAATGTAATGTTCAGCAACTTTATAGTCTTGCGAAAGCCAAACAAAATAAAAACCAGCGTTTTGTAAAATATTTCTTATCGAGATGGCCCAATTAAATTTATTGTTTGTGCAGTCAAAGGATAAATTATACATGTTTAAGTAGCAAATTTTAGCAAAATTCTCATCTGACATTTTGAGAAGGTGTATCCAGTATTTTAAAATTAAACGAATAAAAACTAAAGAGATCCTAAGATGACCTAATTCGAGTCTTAAAATATATCCAGGTATATAACGGGAAACTGTAAGGAGCTTTCTAACAAAAATACAAAAACATTTTTCTAGATCATTGTAGTTATTTATCGCCCAAACTGCAGCACCGTATGTTAAAACTGATAAAATCAAAGCCTCAAATAATTTAAACCATGCGTTAACCGAATTAATTTTTGCACCTGTCAGTATGGACCAAGAAGTGTTTACTGCACTATTTGTTTTAGAAATAAAATAATTTTTGCCAAGATTAAAACAGCCAGATGAAGAAAATGGAATACCTAGATAAACATAACTAGAAACTATTTCCAATTCGTTATTGTTGTAGAAAAATTTGTCATGCTTAGATAATTTACCGCCCTTACGAAATATAACTATTTTAGTTTTATTAATGTTAACAGTTAAAGAGAAGTTATCACAGAATTTTTCAAGAATATTAAGTTTTCTTTGGAGATTTATTGGGCAATCAGCGAGAATCACAGCGTCATCGGCATAAAGCAAAATATGTATAAAAATATCGGAATTGATATATATACCAGGGATTGATGATTCGTTTAACCAAATTATTAAATTATTCAAAAACAGGATAAATAATAAAGGACTTAGAATTTTGCCTTGTAAAACACCAGTAGCAATATTAAAGGATTCAGTAGATCCGTCACCTACTCTAATTCGGGCCGTAGTTTTTTTTATACATGTCTTTTATAATAGAAATACATTTTGGGCTGACTGATATCCCGTTTAAAGCTGACCACAGAAGATCATGATTGACGCTGTCAAATGCCCCTTTTAGATCTATAAATGCAGCATAGAGTTTACCACGTTTTTTCCGTAGCTTGTTTTGTACTATTGAGTTTAAAATAAACGATTGATCCACACAACTATATCCCTTTCTAAACCCAGCCTGTTCTTCAAATAATAAGTTTTTTTGATCAAGCCAGCTTACCAGTCTATTGTTCAAAACAGATGTAAATAGTTTACCTATTACTGGAACCAAAGATATGGGTCTGTAGTTACTCGGGTTGATTGGATCACCTTTCTTAAAAATTGGGCATATTAAAATATCAATCCAGCTAGCTGGATAGGAACCAGAGTTGAAAACTTTATTAAAAACTGTTGCAATGATCTGAATGGACTCATGGCCTAAATATTTAAAAAATTCTGGTCTCAAACCATCTACACCAGGGGATTTACCATTTTTTAATTTATGTAGTACAGATTCCAATTCATAAGATGTGATATCTGGGTCAAGAATAGAATCGAAGTGTGAGAAGGAACGTGTTACACATAAATCAATTGAGGGATTTGGGGATAACTGATTGTTTGAAATAGAGAAAACACCAGAATAGTAATCAAACCAATCTTTTGGTGATATGTTGGGGGTCGTAGCTTTAATTCTTTTAAATTTGCGTATAGTTTTCCAAAACGATTGCGAGTTATTGCAATTTGCTAATTGAATTTGGATAGAAGAGTAGTAACTTTTCTTTTTGCCAGTACATAATTGTTTATATTCTTTTTGTAGGAGCCGATAGTTTTGAATGTTTTCGATTTTATTTTTTTATATATTTTTTTCCCACAAGTGCCAATGCATTGTCTACTATTGCAAAGTGATATTGTGATCGGAGGGTTACCAGCTTCGCTACAAAATACTAGAAAGTCGTCCAGAACACCCACAAAAATTATCGGCGAGTATTCAAGACTGGTGCACGATAAATGTGATCGGGGTTTAAAGTCCCGACCTCTATTGAAGGCGTTGGGTACCAGCTCATGTGTTGCCCTCGTCATCTGACCATGGTTCAAAAATACGAGGCGTCGTTCCCGGGTCTTTCCTTCGAGATAGATCCCGAAAATTCGTCAATAGCCCACTGTGCAGCTCTAGTGCGATATTAATTTATCAAACCAAACCCATTGCAAAGCGGTATTATCCAACCTAAAAATGCATTCAAAATAATGGGGTTAGATATAAAAATACGTGTCTGTCAATCGTTTCTGGTGTCTCCTGTAAAATTTATGAAAATGGATCTATCTGATTTTGAAACTAGACGGCTCATTTGCACCTCGACAGATTAAACATGCACCAGCCCCAAAGCGGATGTCTTCAAATTTTAAAAAAGAATATTCTCAGTTGAGTTTGTGTTAGCTTAGAAGCAAAGCCTTTTCATTAGATCAACAAGTGTTCGATTTCTAATGAGACATAAGTTTCACTTAGTATAGTTATTAGTGAGACATAAGTTTCACTTAGTATAGTTATTAGATAGATAGATAGATAGATAGATAGATATGTTTATTGTAGTGGGCCGTAGCCCATTTACAAAGGTTGGCAACAAATTTTAACAAAAGCGGTTTACAAAGTTTGATAACACAAAATACAATATAATACATTTAAAAAAAAAACTAAAACACAATTTGAGACAAATATACAAAAAAAAGACAAAAATAAATTACATGAACAATTAGAATTTGGTTTTAAATAAGTTATTCCTGCATAAGTTCACTGATCAAGTCCTCCCGGAATTTTAAAACAGATATTACATAATTATAAAAACAAAAATATTCTTTATTGTAAAATTTTAGGATGGTTGAAATGTTACTGGATTCAATTGATAAGTATTTTTGTCTGAATGCATCGTAGATAGGACAGACTAAAAAAAACATGATCCCAGGTTTCATTTTCTGTTGTGTTACAAAACTTACAGGACTCGTTAGGAAAAATTTCGAAAGCAACTCCTTTAAAAAATATACGCGATTGACTGCAACGAATTTGTATAATAATTCTTTTTATAGTGATATTTATATTTGAAATTAAATAGTCTTCGATTAAATGTGAGTTTTTGATATATTTATACTGTGAGTGGTTGATACTATTGTTCATTGAAGCAAGATCATTTTGGGTGTATTGGTCATGGTATACTTGTACAATCGTTGAAATGTAATGTTCAGCAACTTTATAGTCTTGCGAAAGCCAAACAAAATAAAAACCAGCGTTTTGTAAAATATTTCTTATCGAGATGGCCCAATTAAATTTATTGTTTGTGCAGTCAAAGGATAAATTATACATGTTTAAGTAGCAAATTTTAGCAAACCTCTCATCTGACATTTTGAGAAGGTGTATCCAGTATTTTAAAATTAAACGAATAAAAACTAAAGAGATCCTAGGATGACCTAATTCGAGTCTTAAAATATATCCAGGTATATAACGGGAAACTGTAAGGAGCTTTCTAACAAAAATACAAAAACATTTTTCTAGATCATTGTAGTTATTTATCGCCCAAACTGCAGCACCGTATGTTAAAACTGATAAAATCAAAGCATCAAATAATTTAAACCATGCGTTAACCGAATTAATTTTTGCACCTGTCAGTATGGACCAAGAAGTGTTTACTGCACTATTTGTTTTAGAAATAAAATAATTTTTGCCAAGATTAAAACAGCCAGATGAAGAAAATGGAATACCTAGATAAACATAACTAGAAACTATTTCCAATTCGTTATTGTTGTAGAAAAATTTGTCATGCTTAGATAATTTACCGCCCTTACGAAATATAACTATTTTAGTTTTATTAATGTTAACAGTTAAAGAGAAGTTATCACAGAATTTTTCAAGAATATTAAGTTTTCTTTGGAGATTTATTGGGCAATCAGCGAGAATCACAGCGTCATCGGCATAAAGCAAAATATGTATAAAAATATCGGAATTGATATATATACCAGGGATTGATGATTCGTTTAACCAAATTATTAAATTATTCAAAAACAGGATAAATAATAAAGGACTTAAAATTTCGCCTTGTAAAACACCAGTAGCAATATTAAAGGATTCAGTAGATCCGTCACCTACTCTAACTCGGGCCGTAGCTTTTTTATACATGTCTTTTATAATAGAAATACATTTTGGGCTGACTGATATCCCGTTTAAAGCTGACCACAGAAGATCATGATTGACGCTGTCAAATGCCCCTTTTAGATCTATAAATGCAGCATAGAGTTTACCACGTTTTTTCCGTAGCTTGTTTTGTACTATTGAGTTTAAAATAAACGATTGATCCACACAACTATATCCCTTTCTAAACCCAGCCTGTTCTTCAAATAATAAGTTTTTTTGATCAAGCCAGCTTACCAGTCTATTGTTCAAAACAGATGTAAATAGTTTACCTATTACTGGAACCAAAGATATGGGTCTGTAGTTACTCGGGTTGATTGGATCACCTTTCTTAAAAATTGGGCATATTAAAATATCAATCCAGCTAGCTGGATAGGAACCAGAGTTGAAAACTTTATTAAAAACTGTTGCAATGATCTGAATGGACTCATGGCCTAAATATTTAAAAAATTCTGGTCTCAAACCATCTACACCAGGGGATTTACCATTTTTTAATTTATGTAGTACAGATTCCAATTCATAAGATGTGATATCTGGGTCAAGAATAGAATCGAAGTGTGAGAAGGAACATGTTACACATAAATCAATTGAGGGATTTGGGGATAACTGATTGTTTGAAATAGAGAAAACACCAGAATAGTAATCAAATCAATCTTTTGGTGATATGTTGGGGGTCGTAGCTTTAATTCTTTTAAATTTGCGTATAGTTTTCCAAAACGATTGCGAGTTATTGCAATTTGCTAATTGAATTTGGATAGAAGAGTAGTAACTTTTCTTTTTGCCAGTACATAATTGTTTATATTCTTTTTGTAGGAGCCGATAGTTTTGAATGTTTTCGATTTTATTTTTTTATATATTTTTTTCACCACAAGTGCCAATGCATTGTCTACTATTGCAAAGTGATATTGTGATCGGAGGGTTACCAGCTTCGCTACAAAATACTAGAAAGTCGTCCAGAACACCCACAAAAATTATCGGCGAGTATTCAAGACTGGTGCACGATAAATGTGATCGGGGTTTAAAGTCCCGACCTCTATTGAAGGCGTTGGGTACCAGCTCATGTGTTGCCCTCGTCATCTGACCATGGTTCAAAAATACGAGGCGTCGTTCCCGGGTCTTTCCTTCGAGATAGATCCCGAAAATTCGTCAATAGCCCACTGTGCAGCTCTAGTGCGATATTAATTTATCAAACCAAACCCATTGCAAAGCGGTATTATCCAACCTAAAAATGCATTCAAAATAATGGGGTTAGATATAAAAATACGTGTCTGTCAATCGTTTCTGGTGTCTCCTGTAAAATTTATGAAAATGGATCTATCTGATTTTGAAACTAGACGGCTCATTTGCACCTCGACAGATTAAACATGCACCTGCCCCAAAGCGGATGTCTTCAAATTTTAAAAAAGAATATTCTCAGTTGAGTTTGTGTTAGCTTAGAAGCAAAGCCTTTTCATTAGATCAACAAGTGTTCGATTTCTAATGAGACATAAGTTTCACTTAGTATAGTTATTAGTGAGACATAAGTTTCACTTAGTATAGTTATTAGTGAGACATAAGTTTCACTTAGTATAGTTATTAGATAGATAGATAGATAGATAGATATGTTTATTGTAGTGGGCCGTAGCCCATTTACAAAGGTTGGCAACAAATTTTAACAAAAGCGGTTTACAAAGTTTGATAACACAAAATACAATATAATACATTTAAAAAAAAAAAACTAAAACACAATTTGAGACAAATATACAAAAAAAAGACAAAAATAAATTACATGAACAATTAGAATTTGGTTTTAAATAAGTTATTCCTGCACAAGTTCACTGATCAAGTCCTCCCGGAATTTTAAAACAGATATTACATAATTATAAAAACAAAAATATTCTTTATTGTAAAATTTTAGGATGGTTGAAATGTTACTGGATTCAATTGATAAGTATTTTTGTCTGAATGCATCGTAGATAGGACAGACTAAAAAAAACATGATCCCAGGTTTCATTTTCTGCTGTGTTACAAAACTTACAGGACTCGCTAGGAAAAATTTCGAAAGCAACTCCTTTAAAAAATATACGCGATTGACTGCAACGAATTTGTATAATAATTCTTTTTATAGTGATATTTATATTTGAAATTAAATAGTCTTCGATTAAATGTGAGTTTTTGATATATTTATACTGTGAGTGGTTGATACTATTGTTCATTGAAGCAAGATCATTTTGGGTGTATTGGTCATGGTATACTTGTACAATCGTTGAAATGTAATGTTCAGCAACTTTATAGTCTTGCGAAAGCCAAACAAAATAAAAACCAGCGTTTTGTAAAATATTTCTTATCGAGATGGCCCAATTAAATTTATTGTTTGTGCAGTCAAAGGATAAATTATACATGTTTAAGTAGCAAATTTTAGCAAATCTCTCATCTGACATTTTGAGAAGGTGTATCCAGTATTTTAAAATTAAACGAATAAAAACTAAAGAGATCCTAGGATGACCTAATTCGAGTCTTAAAATATATCCAGGTATATAACGGGAAACTGTAAGGAGCTTTCTAACAAAAATACAAAAACATTTTTCTAGATCATTGTAGTTATTTATCGCCCAAACTGCAGCACCGTATGTTAAAACTGATAAAATCAAAGCATCAAATAATTTAAACCATGCGTTAACCGAATTAATTTTTGCACCTGTCAGTATGGACCAAGAAGTGTTTACTGCACTATTTGTTTTAGAAATAAAATAATTTTTGGCAAGATTAAAACAGCCAGATGAAGAAAATGGAATACCTAGATAAACATAACTAGAAACTATTTCCAATTCGTTATTGTTGTAGAAAAATTTGTCATGCTTAGATAATTTACCGCCCTTACGAAATATAACTATTTTAGTTTTATTAATGTTAACAGTTAAAGAGAAGTTATCACAGAATTTTTCAAGAATATTAAGTTTTCTTTGGAGATTTATTGGGCATTTCACTTAGTATAGTTATTAGTGAGACATAAGTTTCACTTAGTATAGTTATTAGTGAGACATAAGTTTCACTTAGTATAGTTATTAGTGAGACATAAGTTTCACTTAGTATAGTTATTAGTGAGACATAAGTTTCACTTAGTATAGTTATTAGTGAGACATAAGTTTCACTTAGTATAGTTATTAGTGAGACATAAGTTTCACTTAGTATAGTTATTAGTGAGACATAAGTTTCACTTAGTATAGTTATTAGTGAGACATAAGTTTCACTTAGTATAGTTATTAGTGAGACATAAGTTTCACTTAGTATAGTTATTAGTGAGACATAAGTTTCACTTAGTATAGTTATTAGTGAGACATAAGTTTCACTTAGTATAGTTGTTAGTGAGACATAAGTTTCACTTAGTATAGTTGTTAGTGAGACATAAGTTTCACTTAGTATAGTTGTTAGTGAGACATAAGTTTCACTTAGTATAGTTGTTAGTGAGACATAAGTTTCACTTAGTATAGTTATTAGTGAGACATAAGTTTCACTTAGTATAGTTATTAGTGAGACATAAGTTTCACTTAGTATAGTTATTAGTGAGACATAAGTTTCACTTAGTATAGTTATTAGTGAGACATAAGTTTCACTTAGTATAGTTATTAGTGAGACATAAGTTTCACTTAGTATAGTTATTAGTGAGACATAAGTTTCACTTAGTATAGTTATTAGTGAGACATAAGTTTCACTTAGTATAGTTATTAGTGAGACATAAGTTTCACTTAGTATAGTTATTAGTGAGACATAAGTTTCACTTAGTATAGTTATTAGTGAGACATAAGTTTCACTTAGTATAGTTATTAGTGAGACATAAGTTTCACTTAGTATAGTTATTAGTGAGACATAAGTTTCACTTAGTATAGTTATTAGTGAGACATAAGTTTCACTTAGTATAGTTATTAGTGAGACATAAGTTTCACTTAGTATAGTTATTAGTGAGACATAAGTTTCACTTAGTATAGTTATTAGTGAGACATAAGTTTCACTTAGTATAGTTATTAGTGAGACATAAGTTTCACTTAGTATAGTTATTAGTGAGACATAAGTTTCACTTAGTATAGTTGTTAGTGAGACATAAGTTTCACTTAGTATAGTTGTTAGTGAGACATAAGTTTCACTTATTATAGTTATTAGTGAGACATAAGTTTCACTTAGTATAGTTATTAGTGAGACATAAGTTTCACTTAGTATAGTTATTAGTGAGACATAAGTTTCACTTAGTATAGTTATTAGTGAGACATAAGTTTCACTTAGTATAGTTATTAGTGAGACATAAGTTTCACTTAGTATAGTTATTAGTGAGACATAAGTTTCACTTAGTATAGTTATTAGTGAGACATAAGTTTCACTTAGTATAGTTATTAGTGAGACATAAGTTTCACTTAGTATAGTTATTAGTGAGACATAAGTTTCACTTAGTATAGTTATTAGTGAGACATAAGTTTCACTTAGTATAGTTATTAGTGAGACATAAGTTTCACTTAGTATAGTTATTAGTGAGACATAAGTTCACGGGCATGCTAGTAAACTATATTTTGATAATAGTACATCTCAACATTTTTATAATATATTATCATTTCAATGTAATTAATAATTAAAACTGTGTTATATACCTACAAAAAAATATAATACGCATATTTAGTATCATTTTTAGCTTAAAGAAACACCGCTCCATTAAAAGAACCATATGTAAAAGTTTCAGAAAAATATATTCCTTGAAGTTTATAAAAGATTTATTTTCAGATGTTTCAATTTATCACTCTATGTTACACGAGAAAGCATTTTCCCATAACTTTACCATGTGCGCCATTTTTTCACAAGAATACATCGTAACTATTACTCATTGTAATTCCCCTGCTATTATGTATAATACACGTTCCATATATATCAAGTTGTGTACTTTCTTTCCCTACCCAAAGCAACAAACTTCGCTGCTACAAAACACTCTGCTTTGAGAGTAGATTGGATGCCTGAAGCATCCTGCTCTATATCCATATCGGGCTTTTCTCTATTGAGTCTTATAAGAACCTTGGATAGAGTTTTTGTGTAGATTCTGGAGTGCTCTATAAAAAATTAAGTATGTCATATTTTATTATTATTGTTCTTATCAGATTCATAGGTTATTAACTTCATTGTATTCTATAAATCATATTTTATATGTAATGAAAGAGTTATTGAGTTTATTGTTATGTTATCTTAACCCCAAATAAAGATTAATAAAGACTAACATTTAAGTAGTGCAGATAAGCTACGAATACCTTTTTTAAGTAAATCGCGAAAAATTGTCAAAGCTTAATTTTTGATAATATCATAATATTTTTTTTTGTAAAAATGTAGAAAATACCCCAATCACTAAAATGTGTAAGTTCCAAGATTATTAAATAATTTATAATCTAAATTTTAATTTCCACATAACTTGTTTTGCAACTGGAATAAGGAATTAACTAATTTGGTTACTGGATGCGGTAACCATCTTGTTTATGTTTAAGGAGGAAAAAATAGCTATATCCACATTTCAATCAATCATGAATCACGTTCGCTTAAGCTCACGTTCATGTTTGCTGGATATAACTACTTTTGCATCTTTGTACGACATGATCAGCGTGGATATAGAAACTTTTACTTCAGAGGAGCTTCTTTTGTGACTTTTGATTATTAAATAACGAATTTTTCTTTTTTATTATATTTTAAAATTAAAGCCAAAGTTATAAAGTACTGATACAAGTACACTGTTAAAAATTTCAATTCAACGATGTACCATATCTTGGTGCAAAACAGAGGTACACAGAAAATTTCAGAACACAAAATTTATTATGGTGAAATCTAGGTTGAAACAAAAATCCTTTACGGAAAAAAAGCGGAGGTTTCACCGATAATTGGTTCAACCTCTTTAACTTCAGGCGAAATTTTCGCTGTCGCTACATCAACAAGCCGCGGAATCTCCCGTCTTTTTGTGTATATATATATATATATATATATATATATATATATATATATATATATATATATATATATATATATATATATATATATATATATATATATATATATATATATATATATATATATATATATATATATATATATATATATATATATATATATATATATATATATATATATATATATATATATATATATATATATATATATATATATATATATAATACAATATAGACAGACAGACAGACAGACAGACAGTATTTTGTTGTGAATACTTTAAGTCTTTATTAACCTTAAAGTATTTGTAAGAAATATCACATATAGTTCTACGATGCATTTTGTTTTAACGGAAAATAATAAAAACAAAGTCAAGCAATGTAGTTCTTCAATTCACAAAAAAATTCTTTAAGCTTTAAATGTTTGTAGGATTGTCCCGATCCTCTTTTGTTCGAAAATTCTGCAACAGTCAGCATTTTATCGGGGTAACAATTGTTCAATGTTTTTAAAGTCTCTAGTAAAGAAGCTTTCGTGATTTATTTAGTTATTTCGTGAATTGTTGGAAAACAATTTAGAAAATTGAGGATATATTATAGAAATATCTTTATATTATAGAAATATCTTTATATTATAGAAATATCTGTATATTATAGAAATATCTTTATATTATAGAAATATCTTTATATTATAGAAATATCTTTATATTATAGAAATATCTTTATATTATAGAAATATCTTTATATTATAGAAATATCTTTATTTTATAACGAATCTTATTTAATTTATAATAAATACATTGAACAATTAAACAAGCAAGTAAAAGCAAATCATATAATTTATTAATATTTTATTTATTTTCCTTTATTCGCTTTTATTTACGAAATGTTCACAAGAATTTTTTGATGCAAAAGAACAAAGATGTTTTCTGTTTAAACATCTATTGAAAATATTTTTTTTATACCTGATGTTTATGTTTTTAATTCATTCCTATTAAAATTATAGAAAATTTCGAGGATCTTCCACTTCTATACTAAATCTATCTACTATCCACTTCTATACTAAATCTATCTACTATCCACTTCTATACTAAATCTATCTACTATCCACTTCTCTCTAAAGTTATTGAATAAATAAGCATTTTAAATTTTTTAATAATTTAATTGACTTTTGTACATAATTGTTATTAATACTTCGAGAGAAACAGTTTAGAATAAAAATGTTAAGCATCAAATCAAACATTATATTTCCAAACATTAAGCGTTTAAGTGTAATATCGCAAAATCTACTCAGGTTAAATATTTTAAAAAAAGCGTCTTTATTAAATGTGTTGTTATAGTTTATGCTTAGTTTATGTTATTTAACTATAAATCATTATTTATATATTTAGAAGTATTATTAAAGGATATACGTTTTTCAATACTGCTTCATATTAAACAGGTTTCAACTTAAAATGACTTTTGAAAACAAATCTTAATTGCTTTCTTTCTAAATTTAATTTTTAAAATGAAATATCAGTGATATTCCATTTGAAAGTTTTATTACGCAGTGATATTATATCACTGTGTAATAAAACTTTCAAAACATTTCATTAAAAGTAGTTTTTAATTATAATAGTCATTTAAGACTGTACACTTCCTATGTAGTTTCTAATATGAAATGCACATAGTCATATGCACATAATTCCTAGTATTAATAAATATTGTACCTAGATAAATAATTAATACCTATAAAATTGCACTGACTATGACCACCAAGGTACTTTGATTTATTGGTACTGAAATGAACAAAAAAAACTGTTAGTACGTTTGGATCTTTTTTAAGTACCTTTTTGTTTACAGTGTACGGTTACTTGCATGTAAGTAGGTCATACAAACGTTTGCGATGCAATTATACCTTTAAAAAACGAGTACGTTTGGGATAATTTTAAGTACCTTTTTTTTATAGAGTACGGTTATTTGCATGTGAGTAGGTCATACAACCGTTTGCGATGCAGTTATACTTTTAAAAGACGAGTACGTTTGGATCATTTTTAAGTACCTTTTTGTTTACAGTGTACGGTTACTTGCATGTGAGTACGTCATACAGCCGTTTGCGATGCAATTATACCTTTAAAAAACGAGTACATTTGGATCATTTTTAAGTACCTTTTTGTTTACAGTGTAGTCATATTTTAATGTTCTTATCTGCGTTCTACATTGCAGGGACTATCCAAACCGCTTTGACCGATTAGTACCGAACTGGATAATAAGAAATGTGACTCCCCCATGATAAAAAGGAAGTGACAAAAGAGTTCATTATTAAGAACCAGATAAAAGTTCCGAGAAGACAGGAAATTTAAGCAGTCAAGTGTGGAAAAGATAGTAAGCGGCTTATAAAAGTTTCTTGTGAGAGTCTCTACGAAAAGAATGCAAGAAAACTCATTAAAGAATTTTTCATAAGGATTTGTTCCGGGGATACCTCGCTGAAAGGGGATGGGAAAGATTGGGTTGGGCCTCGGAAGAAGCCACATCGTGTAGAAAGAATGGTTTCATGTTTTAACAATGAGTATTTGTTTGCTGTGACTATAGGAATTAAAATTTATACAAAAGTATCTTATTTGTCGTGTATCTGATTGGTTCGTGGAAGATTATAAAATAAAAATATATTGAGTTATCTCGTTTTTTTTTTTATTGGATTTATATTGGCAAATATTTAAATGGTGGAGAGAAAAAATCTAAGAACCGTTGACAAAAACAAGCAAGTTGGGATTTTCAGAAACTTTTTATTGTGTGTTTTGTTGAAAAATTCGTTTTAATAGTAGAATCTCGATTATCCGACCTAATTCGAACTTTAAGTAGGTCGGTTAATCAAAAATTCCATATAATAGAGAATTGTCAATGAATAGAATAACTAATAAATTAGTAATAGATGTTTTCTTTAATTAATTACAGTACTTACTCTTACAATGTGTTTAATTTAAACCCATGACCTCTCTTTCTATCACTCATATTAAAATCCAAACCCTCAACATCCCGTTGTTTAATAAATTTGAACAATTGAATCAAATCTAACAAATCAATGTATTTTTAAAGACCTTACCAAACCTCTATAAGGAAAGATTATATCATTAGATTTTGATAAAACACTTTTTCTGATGTATCCCAACATTCTATTATCTTTTTTTCTAGCCACTGTACCCATTTTAAATGACCCACTTTAAAATTCTCATTTACTGATACCACCAGATCACTGACTATATCACTATTTTGGATTTTTGCCTCCTGTAAAACATAGGCAGTTTTTCTAACTTAATGCAAAACCTGACATGGTCAGTTAACAAAGCGTTCCGGGTAAAAGAGGCATGGCAAATCGAGGTTCTAATGTATTTCAATGTTATATGGGGAAAAAATATGTGTTGCAATTGTACAAGAGTAGGTGAAAAGTTGCCTACTTTTAAATAGTACACGGACATGTACTGAGAATTTTTATGTACTGAAAATTCGATGAAATGTTCTACAAAAGCAATCGATCTGTAAAATATATACCTATCAGGCTACAAATCTTCAAAAATATAGAATTCGGACAAAAAATACCGGTACCAAAAAATACTTTATAAACAAAAAATACCGGTTTTAAAATAATTTCCTTTTCTATCTCATGCGAATTACTTCATTTGTTTCAAACAAAACTTTAATGTAGATAATTTGAAGTAATCATATTTGCATCCCAAAGGTGCTTTCGAACGGATTAAAATTGCATCCTATATTTTTTTTAATTGACTTCTGAAATATTTACTTCAAACAGACAGTTCTTGCGTAATTAACAATAAATTTGTTATAAAGGAAATTCCTATATAGCCATACATTTGAAATGTGGCAGAATTCGTTATTAGTTTCCACTTTGTTTTATGCCAATATATAATAAGAATCTGAGAGATGGATAATCACATCTCAAAGATTTTGTCTGTAAATCCAGAGTTTTCTTTTTCAGGGAAAATTCTCATCATCATATATATTATTCCAGTAGTAAACATCTCTTTTGCGGGTCTCACACACGACTAATCTCAATATGTGACGTATAAAAAAAGGCAATTTTCCGAGCAGTGACGAATCATACTTTTGTCTCATTATTATTAACGTTTTTTTTTAATGCGTTTAAAAATAGTTTCCAAGCAGATTTTAAATGAAACGTTGGTAGTGGTGCCATCTATGAGTAGAAAAATAAAACTTTTTTTCATATTTTGGCTATCAAAAATTTGCTAATATCTTTGTGTGGGGGGATAATTATCGCACGGGTATGCTAGTAATTTTAAAACCGCTAAAATTTATTTGGCCATATGCTTATTTATTTTTATGGTCATCCGTTTTAATTACTCCCGTGCGAAGAACGAGTATTTTTGCTAGTCTCAATATATTAGTGGTTCCCAATCGGTGGTCAACGGACCACTAGTGGTTCGTGATAGTATCTAAAGTGGTTCGTGATAGGATCTAAAGTGGTTCGTAATAGGATCTAAAGTGGTTCATGGAGCTATTGTCCATTCACCAAAATATTTTTTAGGATATTTTTTTAAAAGGCGTCGTTTGATGATTTTCTTTTTATACTCAAATTCTAAATAGAGAATCAACATTTATTTTATTTCCATAGAAAATACTAGGTAATAAATCGTTTGTATTTTGTTGGGAAAAGTATTTTTATGGCAAGTTTGTAAGTCTGCTGATATATTTTAAGAGTTTAAATTGTGATTTTGGAAAGAATGAATAATAAGTTTAATCCTTTTCCATTAAAAGTTTTGAAAAGGTTTTACTTGCATTTCTTCCTTCTTCTACACTCGTACAGTACTTTTACACTTTTAAAAATAAATGAAGTTGTCCTTTTACAACATCACATTGTAACCATCCTCAGCATTGAAAAGATGTGTGTGTGTGTGTGTGTGTGTGTGTGTGTGTGTGTGTGTGTGTGTGTGTGTGTGTGTGTGTGTGTGTGTGTGTGTGTGTGTGTGTGTGTGTGTGTGTGTGTGTGTGTGTGTGTGTGTGTGTGTGTGTGTGTGTGTGTGTGTGTGTGTGTGTGTGTGTGTGTGTGTGTGTGTGTGTGTGTGTGTGTGTGTGTGTGTGTGTGTGTGTGTGTGTGTGTGTGTGTGTGTGTGTGTGTGTGTGTGTGTGTGTGTGTGTGTGTGTGTGTGTGTGTGTGTGTGTGTGTGTGTGTGTGTGTGTGTGTGTGTGT